>QXTE01000439.1:571-174928 GCA_003942145.1 Platysternon megacephalum
TTCGGGCACCAGATTGGCCCAGCGCTGCCACAGCAATACCAGGCGTTTAGCCCGATTTCACCCTCTGTATAAACCTTTTGCTGGAGCCTTTATTTTTTGGCTGGGGTTTGTGGGTGTGGGGTGGGAGTGGGGACACGCCTCCTGGGAAACACAACAGCGTTCAGCTCCCTGGTAGGGGGGTGGAAAACACGTAGGCGGCGAGGGATTGCTTGGACAGCGTGGGAGTTTTTGCTCTTTGGCAGGGCCGGCCTTAGGGAAAATGGCCCCCTGGGTCAACGTGTATGTTGGCGCCTGTCCCAGTGCCCCTGGCTCCCCACCTGACGTTCGCCCCAACCCCGGCACCCCCCTCCTGCACTCCTCACCCCCTGCACTGTGCCCCCATTGCCCCAATCCCTGCACCCACACCCCGCACCCGTAAGCCCTGCACCTCCCTCCTGCGCCCCTAATCCTTGCACTGTGCCCCCTTCACCCAGCCCCTGCACCCTTCCTCCTGTGCCCATGTGGGGAAACAGACCCTGGCCCCCACCCAACACTGCTCCTCCATGCGCTCCTGGGGGCTATGGGGGTGGTGGGAGGGAGCAGCGTGAGCGCTCCCTGCATCTAGGTCCCTTTCCCCACCTGGGCTGTGTAAAGGGAAGGCAGGTGAGCAGTAGCCCAGGTGTAGAAAGTGACCTGATGCACAGAGCACCTGGTGTTGTGCCTTGCCGCCCCCCGCCCCCAGCCTGGCATGCGTGAGGCTGTCCCAGACTGAAACACTTGCCCTTCCCCTGTTGGCTCCTGGGCAGCGGCTGAGGTGGGAACCCCCCCACCCGGCCATGGCCTGCTCCGGCAACTAGATTCAGCCATAAGAGACCATTTGGACCAGCGAGTCCGACCGAGGCCGGCGCGAGCTAGAGCAGAGCGCTTGGAGATGGACATCTGGGGTGGGAAGCTTCCGCGTGTGAGAGACGCCCCCACAGGCGCAGGGAAGCATGTCCAGCGGTTAATGACACTCATCCATTAGCTAGATTGAGCTCAGATTTTACATACCTGAGGTCGTCCTCGGAGCGCTTTGTGCCCTTCCCAATGCGTCCACAGCCCTGCTGAAGTGCAGCCATCAGGACAGGACACGGGAGCTCCAGACGGCTCTCCCCCCGGCTGCATTGAGAGGTACCACCCCCCTCCTTGCTCCGCCAGGCTCCCCCCATCTCTGTTCACCTGCTGTGCCCAGACCGCGCTCTGCACCTGCCTGTGAAATCGTCTGCCACCAGGCACAGCGAAATCTCCGGTTCCTGCAGCCCCCACCCCAATCCGGCCGTGTGGGGCCCTCGCTGGCCGGCCGGTTTCGCTGCTGGGAATGGTTGCAAGCCAAAGCATCGAATATCGGGGGCACCGCTGCCCGTGCTCAGAGGGTTTGGCCTGGCTCCTGGAAGGAATTTAGGTGCCTCATTCCCACTGAAATTAATAGTGTGTGTGCAGGGGGGATGGCTGTATGAAGGGGTGACACTAATGAACGGTACGACCTTTAATGCAGAGGGCCGGGGCCCTTACACAACCGGCTGCTTAGGGCAAAGGTTAAACTAAACAGTACAGTACAGCCTGAGCTGTGACTCTCTCTGTTCCCTAGAGACATTAAAGGCTCACAGCCGGCCATGCTGAGATCCAAACTATTTTAGGTCACCTGGTCCCTCATGACTGTGTCTTTGTGAGATTTTTTGGCTCCCCGTTGCTGTCCTGCGTCCCGTTCCTCAGCTGTGAAGGCCTCGCTTGACTGGCCTGTTTAGTTTAACCTTTCCTTCTGCTCCAAAGCCGCCGACGGTTGTTCGAGTCGCTTCAGGCCGGCCTTAAGAAAAGCCAGAGCCCCAGTGAGGCAGCTGGGGCCTCCTGGCTGGGGAATGTGAGGCAGGCAGAAGGGAGCACGGCCGAGGGGTTAGAGCACTGGCCACCCGAATCTTATTCCTAGCACAGCCCCGTGGCCTGCTGGGGCCCCATGAGTGAGTCACGGCCCTGCTCCGTGCCTCAGTTTCCCCACCTGTAAAATGGAACTAAGGCTGTGGCTCTGCTTAGCAAGGTGCCCTGAGCTGGACGGATGCAAAGCTCCAGGAATCAATTGTGGGTGGAGCCTTTAATTCGGAGGGCACCCGCAAGCCCTAAAAAAATCTCAGCGGTGTTAAATAGGAGGGATAAACTGCTGTCCCCGGCCGGCATGTGCCATTTCTGGGCCCCACGACCTCCCGCCGGCGGTGGGTCGTGCCACTCAAGCCCTGGCAGACGAGCTGCGGTTTAGAGAGTTAACTGTATTTCAAAGGCAATAAGATAAATACCAAGGGCCAATTTCCCAGCAAGTCTATTAACCCAGCTGCCACTTCTACCACCCCCCCACAGCCTCCTGCCCCCATCAAACACACATCCCTTTAAATGCCCCACCCCTCAGGACAGGGACCGTAACATGCTGGAGCCAATTAACGCAGCAAGGTCCTCGCCCCTCCATGGCCCCGCTCCGTGGGGAGGGATCTTGCCAAACTCTCCCCGCTGTGGGCTGGAGGCAGCTTTTAAAAACATCAATTGTGAGCAAAGGTGTTTTTTTTGCAAACCGGGGGGAGGGGAGGGGGGAATTCTGCCAGAGAGGCAGGATTGAAATTTGACCCTCCTTCGAATCTTTCTAGTCAAAAACCTCCCCGTAAGCCAGGCTGGTGCCGCACACACCAGAATTCCAGCATTCCGCCCCTAGCTGGTGGTGGCGCTCGCTTGGCTCTAGAACGGGGCATGCAATCGCGCTGAGACGCCAGAGTGATGAAGACTCCAGCCCGGCGCTGAGAGAGCTCCTCCACTGGCTCACCGCCCATGGTGTTAAAAACCTGCACCCCGTTTTCCAGCTGACTCCGCCCAGCCACGGGATCTCGCTCTGGATTAACAAGGCCCCTGCTGTCAGAAATCGCCTCCGGCTGCAGGACGCGACTCGAGCCGCCTTTCCGCCCAAGCTTTGAATGTTCAAGCTGCTCTTCAGTCTTGAACCGAGGGGGGGGAGAAATTCAAGCATTTGGACACGAAAAAGATGCTAACTCGGCGCCAGACGCCCACGAGGCTGCGTTAAGAGGGGACGCAGGCTACGGCGCTTTCTGCTTTTGTCCTGGGGTCACGGCACAGTTCCTCGCTGCTCGGTCTGTGGCTTCGTCGCCTTAACGAGATCCTCCAGCATTCGGGGATTCCTTCCCGGGCCCGGCTCCGTTCGGAGCAGCTGGTGCCTTTCCAGAGGCCTGCAGGGTGCAGAGCAGGGCTGGCTGGATGGCCATGCAGCGGGGATCGGGAACGACGGGGGGAGGAGAGGATGGAGCTTGGAGTAGTTCAGCCCGCCAGGAGCCCAGCTCAGTAGCCGGCCCTGAGTGTCTCTTGGCTAGCCAAGGGGGAGGGTGCGCCCACGCGGTTGGAGAGGGATGGGGGGAGCTGGATCGCAGCCTGTAAAAAATCTATTGCAAATAAATAGGGTGCTGCAAAGGGCCCCCCTGCCCAGCCGTCCTGGCCCCCAGCCGTAGTCCCAGACACGGAGAAGCTCCCCACCACGGGGTAGGTGGGTGGGGGGGGAAAACCCTCCCTAACAGCAGCCCGCACCTCCGTCGCCGCCCTCCCCTGCGCCGGCCCGGCCCTGCCGCAGGGGGGTGCTCTGGATGCGGGGGTTGGGCTGGCGGCTGTCGCTGTGGGGGAGGCCGCCGCCCACCCGGTTCTTGATCTCGGCCGCCATGGTGACGAAGGCCTGCTCCACGTTGGTGGCGGTCTTGGCGCTGGTCTCCAGGAACGGCACCTCCAGCGCGTCCGCGTATTCCTGCCCCGGCGGGAGGGAAAACACGAAAGGCCACGGTTAGTGCCGGGCAGATCCCCGCCTCGCCCTGCCAGCTTGGTTATTCACGGGAGCCCTCCGCCGGTGCTTGTGAGGTGGGGTGTAAGTGTGCGACACGTGCACTATTCTGCCCCCCCCCGGTACTGACCTTGGCCGTGGTGTAATCCACCACCTTCTTGCAGGTCAGGTCGTTCTTGTTGCCCACGATCAGCTTGTTGACGTTCTCGCTGGCGTAGCGGCCGATCTCCTCCAGCCACAGGTGCATGTTGCTGAACGAGTCCTGAGAGGGGAGCAGAAACGGGAGATGCTCTGAGAGCGACGCCTCCAGGGGCCCAGCGCTTCCCTGATTCCCTCTGGGAAGACCTGCTCCCAGGGGGTCAGGGCAAGATCTTCGCCTGCAGTTTAATCCCCATCTACATCTGGGGGCAGGCCCATCAGCCTTCACCTAGTCCATCCCCAGCCAGGGTGGGATTGTCCCATGCAAGTCAGGGGAACATAGAATCATAGAATATCAGGGTTGGAAGGGACCTCAGGAGGTCATCTAGTCCAACCCCCTGCTCAAAGCAGGACCAATCCCCAGACAGATTTTTACCCCAGTTCCCTAAATGGCCCCCTCAAGGATTGAACTCACAACCCTGGGTTTAGCAGGCCAATGCTCATGTCAACTTGCATCTCAAATAAAGGGCGCCTTCCCGTCCAAACTGGACTGAGACCCACCAGCTTCTGTCTCACACACACGTACCCCAAAGGGACCATTAATTGGGAGCGACTCTCAGGCATAACTCTCCTGAGCGGGACTCGAACCCACAGCCTGGAGGGAAAGGCTCCACAGCCCCGCCCCCAAGCAACGGAGTTAGCCAGTCTCGGAGCGGCTACCCTCTTAGACTAGGATATCAGGGTTGGAAGGGACCTCAGGAGGTCATCTAGTCCCACCCCCTGCTCAAAGCAGGACCAATCCCCAACTAAAGAGACCCAAGACACTTCTGGCCACACAGGTGTTGGGATTTAGCCCAGCAGATTCATTTACATTTCCAGCGAGACTTGATTTCTCCCCCTCGACTTTAAAAGGTTGGTGTTGTTATTGACACAGAGCCCTTGGCTAGCACGGAGCCGCTCTGCGAGAATGCAAAGATCATTCGCACGCAACGCTCAGGTCTCCCGCCAAACGCAGGCAGCTGCCTCTAGGGTGGAATCAATGTGGCAGCCGTTTTAAACAACAGGCAGAGCGCCGCTTCACTGAAGAAATCCCACATCTGAGATCAGCCCATGGCAGAAGGCAGCCAGGTCTGTATCTACTACACACAACCCACCCCCTCCCACCCCCCCCAAAAAGGGCCGTTCATTTAAAAATCAAATCCCCATGCAGATACCATTAAATTTTCCTCTGCACTTTCACTGGGATACTGGATTCTCTTTCCCTTCTGGCCTTGTAGTTTCTATACAGCTGTCGAAACAGCTGCCATATCCCAATGCAGAGGCAGCTTTATCTCTCCACTAGGTGACGTGATCCAGAGCCATTGTGCCCCACCCCAGAGGTGGCTGCATCTCAGTGCTGGGTGACATGATTCCAGTATAAACAGCTGCCATGTCCCACCCCAGAGGTGGCCTCATCTCAGTGCGGCGTGACATGATCCTGGCACAAACAGCTGCCACGTTCCACCCCAGAGGTGGCTGCATCTCAGTGCGGCGTGACATGATCCTGGCACAAACAGCTGCCACGGCCCACCCCAGGAGGAAGAACACTGATAAGCCACAGTCATTTATAACCAAGGGAAAGTCCATACCTAGCATAACGCCCTCCCTTAGGAAGGGCTCCGTGGTCAGACTCACCTGGTCCGTTACATCATACACAATGATGATACCGTGGGCACCTCTGTAGTAACTGGACGTGATCGTCCGGAAGCGCTCCTGGCCGGCCGTGTCCCACTGCAGGGCAGGGAAAGAAAGACACATAGACTATGCTCCTTCCCACCACTAGAAAGGGAACCCCGGAGTCCTGGCACCCAGCCCCTCCCACAATACTGCCTCCAAGAGCCAGGGATAGAACCCAGGCGTCCTGGCTCTGAATCCTCCACTCTATTGGACTATAGAACCCAGGTGTCCGGACTCCCAACCCCCCAGCTCTAGCCTCTGGCCAGCATTCCTCCCCAGAGTCAAAAATAGACTCCTGGCTTCCAGCCCCCCTGCTCTACCCACTAGACCCCACTCCCTCCCAGTGCCTGGGAGAGAACCCATGAGCCCTGGTGCCCAGCCCCCTGCTCTAACCACTACTTGGTTCCCACACCTCTGATAAACAGCAAACGCAGGGAAAACAGCAGCTTTTTGCCTCCAGCCACGTCCCTGATGGGGGAAGCTTGCTTCGGGGTGGGGGAGAAACACACGAAAGAGCTTGTCCGGGTGACGGAAACAAGCGGACGGCGCCACCCACAGGGAGCAGCCAGGATACACAGGACCGTGATGGCACGCCGGCTCTGAGCTCCGCAGAGGGCGCTGCTGAGCCCCCCGACTGGCTGACCTTGGGGTCAAAGCCCCAGACTCAATTCCCAGCTCTGCCCCTAACTCCCCATGTGAGTCGCTGCATCTCAGGCCGGGCTGGGGGGCTCCAGTGAAGGAGCTCCCCCAGTGAAGGAGCTTCCATGACACCCCCTCCTCCCCCCCCAGGCGTCTGTTCCATTGTCCTACTGTTCTTACAGCGAGGGGAGATTTAATCTAGATCGGCTGGGCTGGAGTTTGAACCCACTGCCCCTTGTCCTGCCCTCTGTGGCAGGAGAGAACAACTTTTCTCCATCTTTCTGATGGCAGCTTTCCAAGTATTTGAAGACGACTATCGTGTCCCCCTTTCATCTCCTCTTTCCCCAACTAACCACACCCAGCTCCTTCAGCCTTTGCTCATAGGGCTTGTGTTCCACCCTTTGATCATCTTTGGCGCTCGCCTCTGGATCCTTTCCAGTTTCTTGACATCCTTTCTATACATGGATGACCAAAATTGGACACTGTTCTCCAGCCGAGGCCCAACCAGCGCTGAGCAGAGCGGTACTGTCACCTCCCGCGACTTGCCGGCTATGCCTCTGTTAATGCAACCCAAAATTGCACTTGCTTTTCTTTGCAACAGCATCGCGTTGCTGACTCATGTTGAGGTTGGGATCCACCACAAGTCCCAGAGCCTTCTCAGCAGTGCTGCTGCCAAGCCAGTTACCTCCCATTCTGCATTTGGGTTTTCTTCCCTAACTGAAGCACCTTCCATTTGTCTGTGTTGAATTTCATTGGGTTGCGTGTATCAGATGCAGCGACACCCTGAACAATTTTAAGGTCTCCCCCACCGTCCTCATGGGAGTGTTGAGATGGGTCAGAAAGCAACTTCAGATCCACCCTCCCCCTTCCCTTTGGGTTGGGGCCTGATCTGAACCCAGCTCCGGCTCAGACTCCGCAATGGGGCAGAGTCTGTACCCTTGGTCTGGGGCAGCTGAAATCTCCTGAGAACACAGGGGAAATCCCGGGAGATTTTAGCCAGTCAGGAAGGCGGGAGCGTCATGAGGTCAAAGCGAGGTGCCATCAAGCCTCAGCTGAGTCTGGATGCAACCCCCCGATTTCATGGGTGGGGGAGAGAGTTGGGGTGGGGGGGGGGAGCTTCTCACTTTTGCAGCCGGGTCTGTTGTTCATTCAATGTGTTGAACCTCTGACCCTGGCTCCTAAACCTACCCACAAGACCCCACATTCCCCTCCCAGAGCCCATAGAACCCAGGAGTCCAACTCCCAGCCCTCCCCCACTCTAACCCACCAGAACCTACTCCCCTCCCAGAGCAGGGAATGGAACCCAGGAGTCCTGACTCCCAGCCGCCCTCTGCTCTAACCAGTAGACCCCACTCCCCTCCCAGAGCAGGGAATGGAACCCAGGCGTCCTGACTCCCAGCCCCCCCTGCTCTAACCAGTAGACCCCACTCCCCTCTCAGAGCTGGGAATGGAACCCAGGGGTCCTGACACCCCCGACTGCCGTGAACTCACTATCTGGAGTTTGATAGTTTTCCCCTCCAGCTCGATGGTCCGGATCTTGAAGTCCACCCCGATGGTACTGATGTAGCTGTCCGTGTAATTGTCATCCTGGGGAAGAGAGGAGGGGGCAGGGGGGAGTGATGGGGCAGGGGGGAGCCCTTCCCCAGACTGAGTGCTCCCCCAACACTGCCCCCACAGCCATCACGGTGCCACTGTGCTGCCCACCCCACAGCCCCTAGGAACTTCCCAGCAACAAAAAGCTTAGAACCAGCTAGGCTAGGCCATAGAAATGAGCAGTTCCAATTCCATCCTGGAGAGGACAGTGGCTTTACCCTAGTAAGATGCACAAGCCCTCAACCCCTCAGGTTCAGGCATATGGTATTTTTATCACGTCACAAACGGGGAAACCGAGGCAGGGAACAAGGCAGCAACTCGCTCAAGGTCGCACAGCGAGGGGCTGACTGAGCTAGGAAGAGAAGCCAGGAGTCCTGATTCCCAGCCCCCTTCTCCCCCTCCACTGCTGCCACCCCTGCCCTGGCTCTAACCCACTAGACTCTGTTCCCACCCATCATTCTTGCTTCCCCCACTGGATGGGAGAAATTCCTTCATAAGGGCCCTTGGTTTTCTCTCCCTCCTTGGGCCTGGAGAGGGGAAGAGCTGTTAGGGTCAGGAGTGTCCATGGGCCCCATGGGGTGGGTGACCTGGCTTCTAGGCGCTACCATAATACACCTAATAGCAATACAAATGTACAGCGCCTGGCGCAATGGGGGTCTGGTCTATGAGCAGGGTGCCTAGATTCTACTGTAATACACCTAATAGCAATACAAATGTACAGCGCCTGGCACAATGGGGGTCTGGTCTGTGAGCAGGGTGCCTGGGCACTACCGTAATACACCTAATAAACAATCATCTCCGATACTCACCGCGAAGCGCAGCAGGAGGCAGGATTTGCCGACCCCGGAGTCCCCGATCAGGAGGAGTTTGAACAAGTAGTCACTGTTGGGGAGAGGGGAGGGTGACTCCCTGAAATGCCTTGGGGGGGGGCAATTCTAGCAGCTGAGTAAACCCCACCCCCCTTCCGCTGCAGCCGAACAGCCGCCAGCAGGGATCCAACGCCGGACTCAGCATGGTAGTGGCTCTCTGGTAGGGGTGGGTGGTTGCAGTGTCTGCGGGTGGCCAACAGGGAGCGACATCACCCCGCTCACAAGGCCGAGGACCCCAGCAACCACCCCCAGCCCTTCTAATGTCTGCCGGGAGAACACAGGGCTCCTCCCCACCCATATGCACACAGACACCCTCCCCCAATGGGTCCTGTTCCCTTCTCTGAGAGATCTGTGCTTAGCACATCTGGGCACATTAACCCCTCCGCCCTCCCCCAACATCTGGGCACATTAACCTCCCCTCCCCAACATCTGGGCACATTTCAACACTCCTCCAATATTCCCCCCCACCATCTGCTTAATGCCCCCCATTCACCCCCCAACATGATGCACCCCCACCCCCTTTTAAAAGTAGTTAAAGCACCCAGGGAGACGGAGGTCGACAGCATGGGCAGGCAGCCCTCAGAGTGAGAGGAATCCAAGCATCTTGCAGGGGTGCACGGTAGGGAAACCGGGTGGTACGATGCTGCAGGAGACGGCGGCTTTGTGTCTTCGTCCATCCCAGGGCTCTCCCCTCTCTACCCCCTGCCCCCGTGCCCCACTGCCCAGAACTACAATGCCGCGGTTGTTTATGCAAAGGGGACAGCTGCCCTCCAGGAACCGGGGCTGAGACCCACCCAACTCACTGCACATTAGAGCCACCTTTTGCTCAGCATCCCCCCCCCACACCCACCTCCTGCCAGCCACGCGGTGCAACCCCTGGTTCTGGCAGCCCGGACTCACTATTCTGGATTGATGGTCGACATGACGGCGCGGGGGTGTCCGGGGTCCCGCTCAGAGACGGTGCTGCTTTGAGGGAGGGGGGCAGGGGATCCCCAGGTTCTTGCTGGATCCTGCAAGGCCAGTGACAGGGGGTGCGGGAGAGAGACAGGAGGGATTAATGGGTGCATTCTAAGCCCCTCACCCAAAATGGGATGGGGGGGGGGTTATTTCCATTTTACACAGGGGGAAAGAAAGTGATGTGCCCAAGGTCATGCAAACTGGTGGCAGAGCTGGGAATGGAACCCAGGAGTCCTGCCTCTCAGTTGCCATCCCTGCTCTTAACCACTAGACCCCACTCCCCTCCCAGAGCTGGGGCTAGAACCCAGGAGTCCTGGCTCCCAGCCCCCTGCTCTACTCCATAATAATGCATCGTGCTTCCCCGGCTCCTTTCATCCCAGAATCTTCACACACCAGTGAATTACCCCCGGCAACCCACTCTGGAAATCAGGTTTTCACCCCCACGTCACTGATGGGGAAACGGTGCGGCGGAGAAGGGAAAGGACTTCCCAAGGTCACACAGGGACCGAGGGGGGCCAGAGCTGGAAGAGAAAACACACACCCCAGCCCACAAAGTCCTGGCTCCCAGCCTTCCCTGCTCCAACCACTAGACCCCCCTCCCCTCCCAGTGCCAGGAATAGAACCCAGGAGTCCTGACTCCCAGCAACCCCCCACCCCCAATCCTATTCCCCTCTCAGAGCTGGGAATAGAACCCAGGAGTCCTGCCTCTCAGCAACCCCCCACCCCACTCCCATCCCTTAGTTGCCTCCCAAGCTGCCGCCCAGGCGAGATTTAGGGGGAGGCTCATGGCAGGAACTGGCCAGTTTAATCAGGATGGTGGCTGGCAGGCGGGGGGAGGGGGGGGTTTACCCCCTTCCCACATGGGCCAGCCCCCCAGGGCGGGGGAGAAATTGGGGACTTGGCAGCCAGGCTGGGCCTGGAGTCATCTCTGGGTGTGGGGCACAAGGGGCTATACCCAGAACCCCCCCTCATTCCACCTCCCCGGTCTCCCAGCAGGCTCAGTGAGGTTCCCCCATATCTGCACCCTGTACTCCAGCCCTAGGGGTGTAACCCCTGTTCCCCCCCGACTGTTCCCTCCCTCAGACAGCTGCAGGTAATGCAGCCTGCCCCCCCCCCCCAAACCTGCTCTCTCATCCCTCCTGCAACCTGCCTCCAGCTCCTCCCCCCCACAGAGACCTTCTCCCCCTATTGCCCTCAGTTCCTATACTCCAGCCACCCCCCAGCACCTCCCCCCCCAAAGCCTGCCCCCCGTGCCCATACCCCAGCCCCTCCCCAGCAGCCCGGCCCCTGCCTGTACCCCCCCAAAAAACCTTCTCCCCCTATTGTCCCCAGTTCCTATACCCTAGCCCCCCCCAGCACCTCCATTTCCCCCCCCAAAAGCCTGTGCCCCGTGCACATATCCCAGCCCCTCCCCAGCAGCCCGGCCCCTGCCTGGACCCCCCCGAAACCTGCTCCCCCTATTGCANCCCGAGACCCCCCGCACCAGATCTACTCCCTCTGCCCCCCCCCTCGCCCCGCAGCCGCAAGGGAAGCAGACCCCCCCAGCTCAGGCACCTTGAGCCGGACACCCGCTCGACGCAGTAAGATGTCTCCCAGGCCCAGACTGCAGCATCCTCCCCGCTCATCCGCCCCCCCTCCCCGGGCTATAGCACCCCCACCCCGAGCCCAGCCGGGCGGGGGGGGGGGGCAGCGTCTCCCCCATGTCGCTGGGGAGAGACCGGCGCTGCTGAGACAGCCAGTGCCGAGTGCAAATCAGCTGGTACCTGGGGGGGGAGGGGGGCTCCCCCTTCCAGCCCGATCGCTCCCCCCTGCCCCCGAGCAGGTGCAGCGCCGATCCCTTTCCAGCCGATCCCTTTCCCGAAAGGGGGGAGCGCCCCGATCCCAGCGATGCGCCCCGATCCCGTCCGGGGAGGTGTAAGCAAAGATGCCCCCCAAAAACCCAACAACCCAGCGCACAGACACAAGCCCTGCGCTATTGGCTGGCTGGGCGAGCCACAGCCAGGGCTGGAGGCGATTGGCTGAGCCCCTGACCCAAAGCTGGGTGGGTTTTGTTTTTTAACCCTTCAGAGGCTGGAGGGAGTAGGTTGAGCTGGGAGCTGGGGTGTGTGTGTGTGTGTGTGAGACAGAGAGCCAGCCAGCCAATCGGGTCAGACCCGCCACCAGCCAAATGAGATTAGGAGTCAGAAAGGCCCATTGTGATCACCTACTCTCTCCCCCCCCGCCCCTCCCGGGCCATAACTCAGCCCCACCCCCCCTTGAATTGAATGAGGGAAGATTTTCACAGGCACCAAATTCAATAGACTTGAATGTTTTCTTCTCTCGCCCCACCACCTCCCCCCAGCGGCCAGGGTCCTGGAGAGTTCCCATGCTGGAGCCCACTGGGCCTGTTATTGTGTATTATTTATTAGGTGTATTAGGGCAAAACATTTTCCTTGCTATTAGGTGCATTACGGTAGCACCCAGGCGCCCCAGCCACGGGCCAGGACCCTATTGCACCAGGCTCTGCATATTTTGAATGCTATTAGGTGTATTACGGTAGCACCTAGGAGCCCCAGCCATGGAGCACGACCCCATCGTGCCAAGCGCTGCATGCTTGTATTGCTATTAGGTGTATTACGGTAGCGCCTAGGCACCCCAGCCATGCAGCAGGACCCCATTGTGCCAGGCGCTGTACGTTTGTATTGCTGTTAGGTGTATTACGGTAGCGCCTAGGTGCCCAGCCATGGAGCAGGACCCCATTGTGCCAGGCGCTGTACAAACACGGACCCAAAAGGCAGTTCCTGCCCCAAAGAGCTTCCAATCTAAGGCTAAGACAAGAGACGCCAGCTGGAGACAGCTGGGGTGGCACAAGGGCACGATTGGCCAGCGTGATGGGCAGTGCGCTCAGCACACCAGCCGCTGACCCACAGGCGAGCTTTTTGCAGGCATCACATGGATGTTCCAAACTGAGCCAATCCTGCCGTCTGCTTGGCAGGGCCGGGGTCCCCCCGCCCCACCTGCAATCAGGGACTGCTGCAATTCCCTTCCCCCCGCCTCCCTTAAAGACACTTGGCAACGAACACAGGCCGGGAGGCGGGTCTGGGAGAACGGGGACTGTGTCGCAGGGANGGGGGGGGGGGGGGGGGGGGGGGGGGGGGGGGGGGGGGGGGGGGGGGGGGGGGGGGGGGGCACCTGGCATTAGGGGTGTGGATAGAGCAGTGAGGCCGAGGTATGGTGCTTTCTCTTCAGAGCAGTGTGCCCTACTGCATCGCACCCTGGCCTGGGTTCTAATCTCAGCTTGATCACAGGCAAATCATGCTTGCTTTGTGCCTCAGTTTCCCCACCCATAGAAGAAGGCTAACAATACCGACCTCCTCTGTAAAGCCACTTGAGGATTAAGGCCTGAGCTTGCTGGAGGAGATGAGTGCACGGTGGGACATTTTATAGGGTGCAGTGGGGAGAAACAGAGAGAGATCAGCTGCACCTAAGACGGACGGACGCTGTCCAGCAGGCCTCTGGAGCTAGGCACGAGCAGTCCCAGGGAAATCCGCGCCCACCGGGGAACCGCTGGGCAAGAATCCACCCCTTGAAAATATCCCCCCCACTTTGATCTGACTTTAATGTCATCGGTGCCGGACGAGCAATTTCCCCAGCCCCCCCATAACTGCTTTGTGACCCCAAGGGTGTGACAAGGAGGGCAGGTCTCCGGGTGTTCACAGCCTACAAGAGACACTGGAATAACTGCCCTCTCTCCACCCTGCTGGTAGCCTCAGCAGAGCGTCAGTGTTCCCCCGAGCCATCGGTTTCATAGCCCACCTAGACAGGGCAGCACAGTAGCCAGCTGTAGGTCAGACCGCCTTTGGATCAAAGACCCATGTGCTTCTGGGTGCAGGGGAGGGGGCCTTCCCGTGTGAGATTGAGGGAGACTCTAACCCACCAGATTATAGTTGAATGCCGCAACTCCTTAGTCACTCCACCATGAAAAGGCCAAGAGGTAAATGGGACTATGGGGCCTCAGCCCCCTACTTTCCCTTGGAGGTGGGGTGATCCCTCCAGAGCTGGGCCAGATTGGCGAAGGGGAGCTGTGTGGCTGGACACACTGCCCCAGGGACTCAAACGGGAGAGGGGGAGGCATCTTCTCCCCGGCATTTAAATCCAGATGGAAATTCTCTGAACTCATGACGATTATTTTAAACCCGAGGACGAGATTTTTCACGGTTATTTTATTTTTTTACAAACAGACAGAGTTGAATCCGAGCGAATCCAGCCCCGATGGCGGGAGATTCTGGGCCCAAGTCTCAGGCAAGCTGAGCCCTCTGGGACGGCAGCGTCCCCCTGAGAAGCTTCCCCTGCTTTGCTCAGTGAGAGTGTCCCCGGCTGCTGTGCATAATGGCCCTGCTTCCAGCTCCCGGCACAGGGGGTCGATTGGGGGCATGGCTGGAGTGCACTGCGCTGTGCGTATTCTCTGCTCCCCAGGGCCTCTAGGGGGTAGTGCGCCAGTCAGAGCAGCCTCAGGGCTGCTCTAATTGACACTGGGAGCTGGGTAGGGCCCAGAATAGAGGGACTGCAAAGGCAGCTTAAAGCACAAGAATGGGAGGTGCTGTAAGTCTCTGATCTGCAGTAACCCAACCAGAGGCTGTACTAGCCCCTGCCATTAGGGGGCATCAGAGTCCCCGGTTATCAGGGGCAGCGCTGGGGAGTTAGCTTGGATCCCGTTCCCCTGGGTGCAGGCACTTGTTATTTGGAAGGAGCGACAGCCATCATAGGCCGGCCCCACAGCAGCCCCCCATCTTTGTCAGCAATGCAATCATAGAATCATAGAACTTAAGATCAGAAGGGACCATTATGATCATCTAGTCTGACCTCCTGCATGATGCAGGCCACAATCTGATTGGATGCAGCCCCTCTTTGACTGGATCCCTCCCAAGACAAGGGGAAGAGGTGAAATCTGATTGGACGCAGCCCCTGTCAGACTGGATCCATCCTGAGGTGAGGGGGCAGAGATGAAATCTGATTGGATGCAGCCTTCCTCTGCCTGGATCCATCCCAAGACAAGGGCAGAGGTAACATCTGCTTGGACGTAGCCCCTGTCAGACTGGATTCATGCTGAGGTGAAGGAGCAGAGATGAAATCTGATTGGAAGCAGCTCTTCTCTGTCTGGAACTATGCGGAGGCAGGAAGGCGGAGCTGAAGTGTGACCGGATGCAGCCCCTCCCTGGTGGGATCCATTGGATGATGTGAGGGCGGAGCTGAAACCTGATTGGCCGCAGCCCCTCTGAGAGTGGATCTTCCCAGTGCTGGGGTCGGGGGGGGGCGGGGGGAGTTCTCTCCGATCCTGATGGGTCACTTCAGCAGCCGGAGGCTCATTCTCTGCTCGATGTTCAGCTTCTCCACTGACTGCGGGGAAGCAAAGACATTGGAAACATGGCCAGCCCTGGGCCGTAACCACCTCCTACCCAGCCAACCGCCAGAGGTCCTTGGGGGGGCGGCCACGCGGCTAAAGCCCTGGGCTCGTACTCAATTCCCAACGCTGTTAGCCTCCCCGTGCCTCAGTTTCCCTTCCTGTTCAACGGGGATAATGGTCCCTCCTTGGTCTCGCTTGACAGTCTCTCACTCAGTTGTGGCCCCAGGCGATACAGTAATACACCTAATATTCCATCCTCCACCAGGCCTCACCGCTCCCCTCTAGACGATCAACCCCACCCCTTGCCCCCCGGCTCTACACCCTGCCCCACCGTGGCAAACTCCTCGAAGGAGATGGTGCCGTCACCGTCCTGATCGGCCTCCTGGATGGTGCGCTCGGCGATGCACGCCAGCTGCTCCTCCGTCACCTGGATGCCGACCATCAGCCGCAGCACCTGGAGGGGAGGAGACAGTCATGGCCCTGGAGGGGAGGAGACAGTCATGGCCCTGCCCCTTGCCCCACCCACCCCCGGGGCTGCCACTGAGGGAGGGGAGGAGGGATTCCACCTCTGGGGGCCCTCAGGGGCAGTGCCGGCCTCACACAGTCACCTTGCACACTCGCTCTCCAGCCTCGTGCACATGCTCACCCCAAACCCCTCCCCCTCTCTCTTTGCACACTCCCCAGCCCCTCGCACGCTCATTACCTGCAGCATCTCGTCCCGGGAGATCTTCCCGTCACTGTCCTGGTCATAGAGCTGAAAAGCAACTTCGCAACCCAGATTGGTGTTAGCGCTGGGATCGGAGCAGGGAAATGATCCCCCCCGCACCAGCCCCAACCTCCCCCTACCCCCCTTAGGCCCCTACATGCTCCCATGTCCCCCCTAACTCAACACCCCTCCCTGCCCGGGTACCCTCTGCCTCCTCCCCATGCATGCTCCCACTCCAGCACCCCTCCACATGCCCCTGGGTGCCCCCACCCCACTGCCCCTCCCAGTTCTCCACACCTAGCACCCCTCCCACATGCCTTCCTCACCCCCCACTCCAAATGCCCTGAGGCCAGTGGTACCTTCCCCTCCCATGCAGGCCCCATAATGCCACAACCCCTCATCTGGCTCCTCCTCCCCTTGTCACCAAGGAGCCCCAGTGACTTGCCTCAGCAGTGGGGCGTGGGGGGCAGCCCCCTAGGCCTCCCTCCCCGCACCAGCCCCACTACTCACACTGCAGCTTTCTGAGTCGGCTGTTCATGGGCTCCGGGCGACCGGGCTCCTTGGACTTTCCTTCCTCCACAGGCCGGAAATGGGCCAGGACCCGGATGAAGGATCGGAAATCGGTGAGCTCTTCCCTGCGGCGGGGGACGGGAGATCTGACTAATAACCAGTGCAGCAGCGCAGGCTGCCAGGTGCGCCACAGCTGTTTATACAGGGAGCCCTCGCCCGGCGCTGAGATGCGGCCACCTCTGGGGGGGGTCGCGGGGGCTGTTTATTCAGGGAGCCCTCGCCCGGCGCTGAGATGCAGCCATCTCTGGGGCAGGGCGCGGAGGCTGTTTATACAGGGAGCCCTCGCCCAGCACTGCGATGCAGCCATCTCTGGGGCGGGGCACAGGGCTGTTTATACAGGGAGATGCAGCGGTCTCTGGGGCGGGGCACAGGGCTGTTTATACAGGGAGATGCAGCCGTCTCTTGGGCGGGACATGGGGGCTGTTTATTCAGGGACCCCTTGCCGCCCAGCAGCCACTTCTAGGATGGGGCACCAGGGTTGTTTATACAGGGAGCCCTCACCTAGTGCTGAGATGCAGCTGCCTCTGGGGCGGGGCACGAGGGCTGTGTACACGGGGATCCATACAGCAGGGCGCGAAGGAGGACCACGCATGCCTTTGCCACCAAGGCCACACTGCTCTGCACCCTGCACCATCCAGTCCCCGTCGGGCTCGGCAGGGCTGCGGCCTGTGAGCTCTGGCGCCCCCCAGTGGCGAGTGACATGCCCTGCAGCCTGCACCCTCCACGCTGCAGAGCCAGGCCGCTGGAAGCTCCCTGTCCCCACCGTCGATTGGGGCTGTGGGTACTCACCCCTCCTTGAAGAAGGCATTGATGATCCGGTCCCCCAGGGGGTTCACGGCCAGCTCCCCAATCCCCTGCAGGTCGTATTTGCTTTAGGGAGTCAGACAGGGCAGAGGTCATGGCATGGCCCGGCTGGTTTAGCCCCAGGCCGGTCCCAAGACTGGCGGCTGTTGCCTCTGGGGTGGGGCATAGGCAGCTGTTTATACAGGGATCCCTCTCTCAGCACTGAGATGCAGCTGTCTCTGGGGTGGGGTACGGCAGCCGTTCCAGAGGCGGGATCTTGGTTCCCCGCGGCTCACTCCCCTGGTGTTACTCCAGATTGACGCCAGAACCTGGCCCGCCACCGGCAGCTCCTATTAACTGCGGGTCCCTGTTAGTAGAGAGTTGGGCCCCTCGGAGAGCCACTGGGCCCAATCCCCCTCGCCCAGGGCTAAAGCAGGGGGGAGGGGGAGGGGTGTGGACAGTATTCAGGACACCTGGGTTCTTTTCCGGGCGCTGACCTTGGGCCCCACCCCGTGCCTCAGTTTCCCCTCCCACCCTTTCGTCTGTCTCCTTGGGGCAGGGGCTTCTCTCCTGCCGGTTTCTGCAGCACCTGAGGCAACAGGGCCTGGAGCTCAGCGGCACTCTCCTTTCCCCGGCTAGGTGCTACTGTAATACCCATGATAATCGCACCCGGTACCCCGGACCGGACCCTGTGTCTCGGCACTGCCTGATCTGTTCCACCCTATATGGCAGGGATGGGCAAACTAGGGCCCGAGGGGCTGCGTCCGGCTCTCCAGACGTTTTAATCCGGCCCTTGAGCTCCCGCCAGGGAGTGGGGTCCAGGGTTTGCCCTGCTCCAGTGCTCCAGCCGGGGAGTGGGGTCTTGCAGCGGCATGTCTGCCCTCTGGCTCCTACACATAGGGGCAGCCAGGGGGCTCTGCACGCTTCCCCCGCCCCAAGCACTGCCCCCGAAGCTCCCATTGGCCGGGAACCACAGCCAATGTGAGCTGCAGGGGCGGCGCCTGCGGATGGGGCAGCGCGCAGAGCCCGCTGGCCATGCCTCCGCGTAGGAGCCGGAGTGGGGACATGCTGCTGCTTCCGGGAGCTGCCCAGAGCCTACACCCCTGAGTGTCTCCCCCCGCCCCAACCCCCTGCCCCAGCCCTGATCCCTCTCCCGCCCTCTGAACCCCTCGATCCCAGCCTGGAGCCCCCTCCTGCACCCCATACCTCTCATCCCTAGCCCCACCCCAGAGCCCACACCCCCAGCCGGAGCCCTCCCCCCCAGCACCCAAACCCTCTGCCCCAGACCGGAGCCCCCTCCCGCACCCCAAACTCCTCATCCCTAGCCCCACCCCAGAGCCTGCACCCCCAGCCGGAGCCCTCACCCCCCCCAGCACCCAAACCCTCTGCCCCAGACCGGAGCCCCCTCCCACACNCCGCCATACAATTTCCATACCCAGATGTGGCCCTCGGGCCAAAAAGTTTGCCCCCCCCCCCCGCGTTACGGGTTCCTTTCCCACGCCCATCACCGGAATATCCGAGCGCTTTGCACCCAAGCGTTAAACCACCTTAATGCACCGGAGACTGTAAGTGCTACCGTAATGATCCCATAATAAAGCAGCCAGAAAGGCCCAGGGACAGACGCCCGGCTTTCCCCTACCTCAGGTAGCCCTTCTGCTCCTTGTCCAGGGCCTGAAACCGGTCATAGAGGCGGACGACGCTGGCCTGCGAAACTGGACACGAGAGAGCGAGACAGCTTTAGCCGTTAGCAAAGATTCTCCCGTATTGCAGGGCCGAGGCAGGTGAGGGTTTAACGACCCCGCGACGGAAGCTTTAGGATATTGGCGATTAAATCTGTTCCCCTCCCTCCCCCCATTTGATGAACATTTAATGAGAAGATTTAATTTCATGCCAGGGGCCTGGGCCGCTCAGGGATCGCAGCATTATGGGGTTGTTGGTGCTGGGGAGAGGGGGTCACATTAAAAGCCCCTCCCCCTGTATATATATATATATATAGGGCAGGGGGATTGGTTCTTTCCCAGGGTTTTTCGTCTGGAGACCTCAAAGTGTTTTACAAAGGAAGGTCGGTAGCATTTTACAGATGGGGAAACTGAGGCACAAGACGGGGAAGTGATTCACCCAAGGTCACACACGGCCAATCAGTGGCAGAGCTGGGAAAAGAACTCAGGAGTCCTGACTCCCACATTCCCCTTTGCTCTGACCACTGGACCCCAGTCTCCACCGGAGCTGGGAAGAGAGCCCAGGACTCCTGACTCCCAGCCTTCCTTGCTCTAACCACTAGACCCCACTCTCTTCCCGGAGCTGAAAACAGAACCCAGGAGTCCTGGTTCTGAGTCCAGCACTCTAGCCATGGGGCTATTTTGTCTCAGCGCCCCCTTGCTAATACATCCTGAAGGGATCCCCTGTTCTCTGTGCCCCATTCAATCCTGGGCCTGTCAGCCAAGGCTGCCAATGAGCACCAACCTCAGAGAGGCTGTTTTGTGCCACGGGCGCCCATCCCACTAAGCCCTGAGCTGAGACTCCACAGCTCATATCACAAGTGGGGCCAGCAGCAGCCGCCTCAAGTCAGCTTTCAGTCCTTCCCCGCCAGGGCTGGATTCCAGCCAACGACCTCGAGGAGCTTCCCAGCTGGGTTCAGGTCACGGGAGCCACGCTCCAGGATTCCTGGGGAGGGGGACTCAGCAGCCCCTTGCTGGGACCCCCGTTCAAAGCTTCACACCCAGTAAGTCCCAGGGCCCCAGTGAGTGGTTCTGAAATGCACCCGGGGGCGGATCCTCGGTCACACTCCGAGCCCCCTGGGGTGGGAAATGGCCCCCCGGAGTCGTCCTCCACACACTGTGCTGTGGCGATTCTCTGCCCCCCCCCCCCAGGTAGATGTGGGGCAATTTGGGGAGTGAGCCTGCCTCCTTCGCCAGCCCGTCCCGTCCACCCACCATCAGAGCACCTTGCAGATTAACCAGTTAGGCCACTTTCCCAAGGATCCAGGTCACACGGGGGAAACCGAGGCCCAGGGGGTTTGCCGTGGGACTGTACTGCTCGTCAGTGCCAGAGCCAAGCACGGAACCCAGGAGTCCTGCCTGACTCCACAACCTCTGCCGTGGTCACAAAACAACACCCTGCCCAGAGCTGGGGAGAGAACCCAGGAGTCCTGGCTTCTGCTCTAACCACCAGACCCCACTCCCCTCCCAGAGCTGGGGAGAGAAACCAGGAGTCCTGGCTTCTGCTCTAACCACCAGACCGCACTCCCCTCCCGGAGCTGGGGAGAGAACCCAGGAGTCCTGGCTTCTGCTCTAACCATCAGACCGCACTCCCCTCCCAGAGCTGGGGAGAGACCCCAGGAGTCCTGGCTTCTGCTCTAACCACCAGACCCCCCACCCCTCCCAGAGCTGGGGAGAGAACCCAGGAGTCCTGGCTTCTGCTCTAACCACCAGACCGCACTCCCCTCCCAGAGCTGGGGAGAGAACCCAGGAGTCCTGGCTTCGGCTCCAACCACCAGACCCCACTCCCCTCCCAGAGCTGGGGCTAGAACCTGAGTCCTGCTTCCCAGCCCCACCTGCTCTAACCCACTAAACCCCACTCCCCTCCCCAAGCTCGGAATAGAACCCAGGAGTCCTGACACCCAGTCCGTTGGCAGAACCATACCCCCCCCCCTTCAAACAGAGGCCAGGGAGAGCTCTGTACAGTGCAGGGTCCCTGCCCCCCATGGCCTGCAGCCCCAGGACACCAGCCAGTGCAACCCCCCCCTTTTGCTCAGATTTAACTTGCCAACTTTAGGGTTACACAACCCCCCCCCCCCACACACACACACACACACTCTGCTGATCCCTTACAGCCTGTTTCCTGCATGATCTCCTCCAGCTCGGGGATAGTGGATGGGTGGGAGCTCTGGCAGCCCATCTCTCATGCCGTCAGGCCTCGCCGGGAATCTCCCCCCTCTGCAGCAGGGCGCCCAGGGCAACTGGGAGTCTGGAGCCAACTTTTCCTAGCAGCCCATATGGGATCTCGAGTGACTGGCCGGATGGCCAATCAACCCCGGGGAAAGGAAGGCCTTTGAATAGCTGGGCTGAGTTCCTTTAAGGTGGATTTTTCCTTCTCCCCGCCCAGGCAGTAAAGGCTGGGACTGAGAAACAGGGAAGTGGCTCGTTTGTTTGGTTTTCCAAACTGTCAAGGTTTTCGGGCGGGGAGCGGGGTTTGAGCTGCTCTGAGCACTTCCCCTAACAATGCTTTTCTACACAGCTTGATTGTTTTGCACAGAGCAGCCACCGCTGGGGTAGGGCGTGGCAGCTGTTTATACAGGGCCCTTTGATCTCGCACTGAGATGCAGCCACCTCTGGGGTAGGGCGTGACAGCTGTTTATACGGGGACCTTTGATCTAGCACTGAGATGCAGCCACCTCTAGGGTAGGGTGTGGCAGCTGTTTATACAGGGACCTTTGAGCTAGCACTGAGATGCAGCCACCTCTGGGGTAGGGCGTGATGGCTGTTTACACTGGGATCCCTCACCCAGCACTGAGATGCGCCCACTTCTGGGGCAGGAGGGCAGTAGCAGCTGGTTACAAAGGGCTCACGTCACACCGTGCTGAAATGCAGCCACCGCTTGACTGGAGCATGGCAGCTTTTTATAGCAAGGCTCCTTGGCCCGGCACGGAAATGTAGACCCCTCTAGGGTGGGGCTTGGCGTTGTTCATACAAATATCCCTCACCCAGAGCGGAGCTGCAGCTGTCTCTGGGGTGTGGCACAGCTGCTGTTTAACAGCCGGACTCCAATTGTGCATCACAGTTTAAGGCACGAAAAGGATGATACTGAAATGGAATCCAAGTGAAAGCGCAGGAATTTAAGGAGGGCCGAATCAACACTGACTCCAAGGGCAGTGGGTCCCTTTCTGAATCACTCCCCACCCAGCTCCCTGCAGCACAGCGCCCCCTAGCGCCGCACTGGGGCATTGGGGTCAGGCCTGACTGCCAGGGGAGAGCGCCCCCGGCTCCCTGCAGCACAGCGCCCCCTAGGGCAAGCTCTGTCTGCTAGGCACCCCTTAGCGATCCCCTGCCCCGCTGCCAGCACCCCCTAGTGCTGCACCATTGAGGGCAGCGCTGCCTCCGACAGGAGAGCGCCCCCTATTGAACCATCCACACCTCCGGCCCCAGAGCTTCCTTTAGTGGGCTCGTAGCCAGCGTCTCCCCCAGCCTGGTGCTACTCAGGGTGCAGCCAACAGGCCCCCGGGCTGCTGGGAAATAAGGTGCGACTCTGCGCAGAGAACTCGGGGGCACGTTAACCCTTGAGCTGCCTGGCAGAAGTACTGCACCAGATCGTAGGAACCCCACCCGTCGGCACTCAAGACCCCCAGCAGTTGGGCTCAGCACTTTAAAGACCCTTCCCCTCCTCTGGGTAAGGTCAGGACCATAACACCACACACATATTAACATCAAGGGGGCATCAATGCTCAGGCATCAGGGCATGCTCGTTGCTGGTAGGGTCAGGAAGGTTAGCACTACACACTTGCTGTTAGGCTACTGTGAGGGTCGGCCCAGCTTCTTACGGACCTAAGGGCTGGCTGGGATGTGCAGAAGGCTGGGCCCAGAGCCTTGGTGCTCCGATCTGCTGGGACCCAGCCTGGCTGGAACAATGGGCTGGTCATTCGATGGTCTGCGGGCTGAGTTACGCAGGTCAGATTCGATGATCCCAGGGGGTTCGCGCTGGCCACGGACTCTATGCATCTGCTACCATAACAACCCGCTGCCTTTATCCAGCGCTTTTCAGCTGCAGAGCTCAACGGGCTTTACCAAGGAGGGAGGCATCGTTATCCCTGTTTCACAGACTGGGAAACTGAGGCACAGGGCAGGGCAGCGACTTACTCGAGGTCGCCCCCAGCAGAGCCAGGAATAGAACCCACGCCTCCCGTGGGCCAGGGTGGTGCTCCACCCACTAGGCAACGCTGCTTCAGGATAAAGTCCGATGCATCAGGCGTGGCCCACGGCTGGAGACAAGACGCCCAACTACCTGGCCATAGGCTCAGCTGAGCCATCGATAGCTGGGAGCTGTGGAGCCTCAGTTTCCCTTTCCCCGCTTCTGTCGCTCTCCTCACACCATCCTCTGCTCCCCAGCAGCAGGGGGCCGAGCTAGTGGTATTTGGCCCGGCCCAGGGTCACCCCCAAAGTCACTTGGAGAGGAGCTGAGAGCGGCCTTACCAGCAACCTGCCGCCAGAGGGCGCTGCTGGACTGTAGGAGTCAACTGGACTTAGGGGAGGCCTGACCCCCAGCAGGCCCTGGCCTGAACCAGACAGCCCCTATTTCAGGATCTAGGGCGCAGCTCTGGGGCCTGGGCCCCACAGTCACTGCCCCCCCTGGGGCCACAGAGGGGAAAGGCCCCATATCCCTTCCTCACATAGCTAGTCCTCCTGCCGGGGGCCGGCTCAGAGCCAGCACCCCCCAGGGGGGAAGCCCCAAATCCCATTCTCTGCCCTCTTGAGCCAGCCACTCGCCTGCTGTGGGGCCAGATCACAGCCAGCGCCCCCTAGAGGGGAAGGGCCCCCATGTCTCACCCTCCTACACCCAGCCAGTCCCCCTGCCCTGAGGCTGGAGCAGAACCAGTGCCCCCCTAGAGGGGAAAGGCCCCATGTCCCACTTCCGCCCCCCTGAGCCAGCCCACCCTTTCTCTCCCCCCACTCCTGTTTGTGTGAGTTGCTGATGCCAATGCTCGGGGGGGAGGGGGGGGGGGAGGCAAGGTTACACCCAAGGACATCAGCAGGATGCAGGCCGGAGAGGCAGAGTCCCTTCTGCACAGCTGCTCCCCGCCCCCCCATCGCCCTGGCCAGCTGTGTCAGGACAGGCAAGCGGGATGAGACTCCATGGGCAGGAGGGGGGAGATCCCCCCCAGCTCCAAGAGGGTGCAGCGAGCCAGGCAGATGGGGGCGTCCAGCTCCGGAGGAGAGTGTGTGTGTTTGGGGGGGGGGGCGGGGGGACTCAAAAGGAGCAAGCATCTTGCAGCCCAAGATACCAATGGGGCCCTGGGAACCCCCTGCTCCAGTCCCCCACCATCACCAGTGCCCCCCTTTAAACCAGCACTGGGATCCAGCCACCTCCCTTTAAACCATCTCTAAGACCCTCCCCTCCCATGCACCCAACACCCCTTTGCACCTGCCTTTTAATAGCCTGAGCAGCTGATTGCCTTTGCTGGGGGGGGAGGGGAGGAGCTCATTTTCTCACCACGGTTGGGGGAGTGATGAGGGCTTGGACGAAGCTGGTTATCTGCCCCTTCATGCAGAGCAAGGCCAAGCTAAGGGGGTCGCAGAGGAGCCTGGGAAGTGGCCGGTTTGTTAATGGGAGGTGGGCCTTGTTGCCAATGGGGGCCCCTGATTGGCCATGCATGCAACGAGTTGGGCAGGTCTCAGCCCAGCCCCAGATGCTCCTGGCACACAGCCAGTCATCACCACTGGCCCTGACTGGCAGTGGCCACCCCATCGCTGGCAGAGAACTGAATGGGCCACGGAGACCCGCTCCCCCCCACCCACGCTGATTCCTAGAGCCTCGATGGGGCTGTGGTATTGGGGGCTCTGTATTTAAGGGTGCCCCCCTCTAACCGCTAGATCCCACTCTGTCCCCCCTGAGCCAGGGATAGAAGCCAGGAGTCCTGACTTCCAGCCCCCCTCTCCCCGCTCTAACCACTAGACTCCCCGCCCCTCCCAGAGCTGGGGAGAGGACCCAGGAATCCTGGGCTGTCAGGACTTCAGCACTGTTTCATGCCCGTCTGTGTGTCCCCATGCAGAAGGGATGCCCAGAGTCTGGGTAGGTTGCTGCGCAGGGCGAGGGGGAACCGAACCCCGAACCGAGCAGAGCTCTCTTCTTGCAAGCCCCGTAAGCCCTGAGCGATTGCTGACCAGCAGGGGGCAGGGATGAGTCACTTGGGAGTTGGATGGATTTTCAGCTGCAGAGCTCAACGGGCTTTACCAAGGAGGGAGGCATCGTTATTCCTGTTTCACAGACGGGGAAACTGAGGCACAGGGCAGGGCAGCGACTTGCTCGAGGTCCCCCCCAGCAGAGCCAGGAACAGAACCCACGCCTCCCCCTGGCCCTGCCCGCTCTGGGGACGCCTGTTGGAGCCCAGTCCAGGGGCAGGGCAAATCGGTCACTTTCCCCGGCCTGAAATTGACGTGTATTGAAAGGGGACTTTAAAAAAAAACAACCTCCCTCCCTCCTGCTACTCCCCACCCCAGGCTCTGGCTCTGCTGCCGGCGGCTGGGAGGGCCCAGCGGCCAAGTGCCCCGCGGTGATGGTTCGGGAATCCGCAGCAGAGCCCTACAACCCCACCCCAAGTGTCAGGTCTGGGTTGGGGGGGGGGCTGAAAACAACCCGACCCTCTTGGGGGGTCTGAGCACCTCGGTGTGGGGGTAGCCCGGCGGAGGCTGCTGGAGCGATGGCTGGCCTGAGCTGGGCACACAGCCGTGGGCCACGCCAACCCCATGGGCAGGAGGTGTCCAGAGATGGATTGCGGGCATGGGGACCCCCCACCAGGCCGAGCCCTGAGAACAAGGTGGCAGTGCCAGGGTTGGCCCAAGGGCGGAGTGTGTGTGTGTGTGGGGGGATGTTGTCACGACCGGGACGTGGGCAGCGTGGCCTAGCAGGTAGGAACAGGCAACAGGCCAGGGGTAAGAGCTGAAGCCAGAAACCAGGAGTCTAGCCAGGGACAGGGATGAGGAAACAGAGCTGGAGCTGTTGTAGCAACAGGCCGGATTGCGCCGTCAGCTTCCTGAAACTCCGATCCGCGGCCACGGGGGGTGCCGCCAGTCGGGTCTTGGCACGCCCGGGCCGCCCAGTGCCCCCGGGGTTTACTCCCCGTTCTGTCACGGTGGGTGGCGTGGCCGTTCTCCAGAGCCTTCCACCTCGGGTCTGAAATCGACGCGCTGCTCTTGCGTTCGGGGCAGGCCTTCGAAGGGGGCCCAAGCAGGCCCTTAATCCAGAGGCGGTGCCGAAGCAGCGGCCGGCGGCTTCGCGGTGAGGCCGGAAGCTCTTCGGGGCCTGGGGAGATGGACGGCTGAGAAGTGCCGTGCTAAGAGCACATGGCCTCAGCTCACCGGCACGGCACGTCCCCGCCGTCCTCCGCCAGTCAGCCCAGCTCCACCTAACACAGCGCAGGTAGCGGATTCCCGGCAGCGACTGCTGGCTCCAGGGGGCAGCGTTAAGGTCGGGGAGGGGGCGGTTACCGTGGCTCTGAGCTTTGCAGAATGCGCCGCGCTGGAACGGCCCAAGCAATCGCCAGGCTCCCTTAACTCTACGTTAACGAGGGATTTTGCTGCCAGCTCAGCGCCCACCCCCAGCTGTGTCGGGGGGGGGGGGCAGAGCCCCCCCCAGGCAAGGGTGGCACTTGGCAGCTAGGGGGTGCCCCATCTCTCCCCCTGCCCCCGTGGTGGTTTTTAGCTCCCTCCTGCATCCTGTTTTGCTGGGCAGGCTGAAGGCCAGGAAGTTGACACGTCTCGATGCACAAGCCCTTTGTTTCGGTCACTCGCACCTGGATCGGTGCCCTAGGAGGAAAACCATCCCCCGCCCGTAACCCCCACTCACGGCAGCAGCCGGGGGAGCAGAACTCAGCGTCTTTCTCCTCCCAAACCTGCCCCTGCCTGATCTCAAGTAGTGCAGTGTGGGGTCTATGACACACAGTGGAACAGTTCTGAGGCCATGCAGCAGAGAGGAGTATTGAACACACACACACACACACACTCTCCCCCTCCAGACCTGGGAATAGAACCCAGCATTCCTGACACCCAATTGCTCTAACCACTAGACCCCGCTCCCCTCCCAGAGCTGGGCTCGAACCCAGGAGTCCTGCATGCCAGAACCCCACTGCTCTAACCACAAGACCCCCAGCCCAGGACTGGAACCCAGGCGTCCTGGCTCAGCCCCCGCCACTAAGCAGTAGAGCACAGCCATCCCCCAGCAAGGCCGGTTCCCATCCCTCCCCGCCCCCCCATGGCCCTGCGCTGGAATGATCCTAGCTCTGCTGTGGGGTAGCATCTTAGCCATGTGTTGACAGCTGCTGGCTGTAAAGCAATGCCCAGGGGGCCAGAATCAGCTGCAGCTTCCCTATGGTTTCCTCATTAACACTGGGCTGTGTGGGGTCAGGGAGGTGAGGAGAGCTGGCTCCATGGGGAGCTGGGGCACGGGGGGAAACCTAAACAAGAGGGTCAAGGGGGTCAGGGGAAATTAAGCTGCGTGGCACTTCAAGGAAGGGACCAGGAAAGTCTGGGCATCACCAGTACCAGCCCCAAAGCTGGGCAGAGTACCTCCGCCTGACAGTCACACCTCCTGCTCTAACCACTAGCCCCCACTCCCTTCCCAGAGCTGGGGTAGAACCCAGGAGTCCTGACTCCCAGACCCTCCTCTGCTCTAACTGCTAGACCCCACTCCCCTCCCCGAGCTGGGAACAGAACCCAGGAATCCTGGTGCCCAGTCCCCACTGCTCTAACCACTAGACACCACTCCCCTCCCTGAGCTGGGCGTCCTGGCAGGTCTTCTGCACTGTTTCATAGCAGTACGTCTGTCCCCCAGCCAGCAGGGGGATTCCCATTCGCCTCTGCCCCAGCCCCAGAGCTGCAAAGGCCAGCAGGAGCTCAGTGACTTTCCCACAGCTGAGGGGGTGGGGGAGTGGGGAAGACCCCAGCCCTGCAATAATCTGATGAACAAGCACCTTCCCTCCCACCCTCACCCGGCAGACTCATTACCCCCCCCCCACCCGCCAAGATCAAAGGAATATTCCCACCAGGCCTCGGTTTCCCCACATTACGGAGCCCAGCAAGCCGTGGGCAGGGCAGGGCATGGGGTAGGGGACGTGTCTTAAGCAAGCACCGGGCTGGACAGGTCAAATGCCCCCCCCCCGCTCCATCTCCCCCTGCCCGTGAGCTCACGAGACTCTAAGCTGGGGTGGGGGTGGGGTTCGGAATAGAGGGGCAGGGTTGGTGGGTTAATTAATTAATAAGAGCCCCAATTCCTACCCCGCCTCTGCTCTAACCACTTGCCCCCACTCCCGTCCCAGAGCTGGGGATAGAACCCAGGAGTCCTGGCTCCCAGCCCCCCTGCTCTAACCACTCCCATCCCAGAGCTGGAGATAGAACCCAGGAGTCCTGGCTCCCAGCCCCCCCTGCTCTAACCACTTGACCCCACTCCCATCCCAGAGCTGGAGATAGAACCCAGGAGTCCTGGCTCCCAGCCCCCCTGCTCTAGCCACTTGACCCCACTCCCGTCCCAGAGCTGGGGATAGAACCCAGGAGTCCTGGCTCCCAGCCCCCCCGCTCACCACTTGCCAGGTGCTCTGAAGGTCACGCAGGCAGGAGGAAGCAGCTTCTTTTCCTCGCCCCCGCGGCCCGGCTTCCCGAGCTGCTCCGGGACGCCCGTGGGTGTTTGCGAAGGGTCACGTAGCCGCTTCCGCCGCCTCCCCCCAGCCCTGAGAGAGACATTGGGGGGCCAGGCACTTCCAGGACTCCTGGGGTCTGAGCCAAAGAGGCCTCAGCCAGAGCTGGGCCGCAGGATCGGGGCCGTGCCAGGATTGCCCTGCCTGAGGATCCAGAGGGAGCCCAGACCCGCTGGGCTGCTCCCTGCCTTCCCGGGGGATGGGCCTAAGAGCCGCCAGCCCCTGCCACTGGGCCTGGCATTTGTCAGCACCGACCAGCCCCCGGTTCTTGTCCCCGGGCACCGAGGCCTCGAGCGGCGGCAGCCAAGTGTAGGGTTATTGTGCGGCACAGAGGGGTGAGCCCAGGTGACTCTCAGCCCCTCATCTCCGGGCCTCTCCCCGTGGCACCGGGGGTCCCAGCCCCATGCCTCTCGGCCGCTCCCCGTGGCTCTGGGGGATCCCAGCCCCTCATCTCCGGGCCTCTCCCCGTGGCACCGGGGGTCTCAGCCCCTCATCTCCGGGCCTCTCCCCGTGGCACCGGGGGTCCCAGCCCCTCGCCTCTGGGCCTCTCCCCGTGGCACCGGGGGTCCCAGCCCCTCGCCTCCAGGCCGCTCCCTGTGGCTCTGGGGGATCCCAGCCCCTCGCCTCTCGCCCGCTCCCTG
Source organism: Platysternon megacephalum (assembly GCA_003942145.1). Lineage (NCBI taxonomy): Eukaryota > Metazoa > Chordata > Testudines > Platysternidae > Platysternon > Platysternon megacephalum. The sequence continues at coordinate 29,797 of QXTE01000439.1, forward strand.
TGGCACCGGGGATCCCAGCCCCTCGCCTCTCGCCCACTCCCCGTGGCACCGGGGATCCCAGCCCCTCGCCTCTGGGCTGCTCCCCGTGGCACCGGGGGTCCCAGCCCCTCGCCTCTGGGCCTCTCCCCGTGGCACCGGGGGTCCCAGCCCCATGCCGCTCGCCCGCTCCCTGTGGCACCGGGGGTCCCAGCCCCTCCCCTCTGGGCGGCGTCCTCGTGGCACTGGGGATCCCAGCACCCCCCCCGAGCCGTGCCCCCATCGCAGTGGGGGGGGGGGGTCCCAGCACTTTCCCCTCGGGGTCGGGCCCCCCGGGGACACCAGGCTGATCCCAAGCGCACGAATCTGGCCGGCCGCTCGTGTGCACTGAGCCCCCTGCCAGCCTCCCGGGACACCTGCCCTGAGCAAGGGCCGCTCCTGGCAAAACCTTAACCCCGGGTGGCTCCCCCCACCCCCCCGGCCCTGGCGGGCTGTTTTTTCCTGACCGCGCCCCAAGGTCTCTGCCCTGACTTTTGTTCTGCGGCCCCCGGCGGCTTTCCTGTTTTCGGGGCCCGACTGTGGGAAAGCGGAGCTGGGAATGCGGGGGTGTGTGTGTGACTGTCACCTTCACACAAATAAACACAGGCGGATGTGCCGGGGGTGGGGGGTGGGCAGACCCAACGGCACAGCCGGAGGAACCCACTGAAGCCACGACGCTCACACTGGGGCGGCCGGGATTGGGGTGGGGGGGTAGTTAGTACACCCCCCCCCCCACTCTTGGTAGTTGCTTTTCTATCAAATGCCTTTTTGCACGGACGTTAGACCTGGGCAGAGGGGCCAGACTGAGCCCGCACCCCGGCATGCACCCCTCCAGTTCAGGCAAGTTCCCCCCAACACATGCGCTGCCCCCCCACCCTGCTGGGGGTTGCGGGAGGGGCTGGGTGTCTCTGTTTTGCCAAAGGGGGAAGTTGCTCCCAGAACTACACTGAGCCCCCACCCCGCCCCCTGCAGCACCCTGCCCCCTAGCACTGCACTGGGGCCTTGGGGTTAGCGCTGACTGCAAGGGGAGAGCGCCCCCTATTGAGCCCCCCTTGGCTCCCTGCAGCATAGCGCCCCCTAGTGCCACACTGGGGCATCAAGGTCAGCCCTGACTGCCACGGGATAGCGCCCCATATTAAGCTCCTCCTTCCCACTTCCTGCAGCACAGCGCCCCCTAGTGCCACAGCGGGTCTAGGGACTCAGCACTGACTCTCCAGGGAGAGCGCCCCCCTACTGAGCCCCCCATCCCGCCAGCTGCGCCGGGGCTTGAACTGACTCCAAGCGCAGCCCACCCAGACCTAACCCCCACGCCCGACAGCGCCTGGCTGGGCTCGCGTCCCAGCACTGAGCCACGCAGACCCCCCAACAGACTCCCAGCTTTGCCTGCTCCCCCCTAAGGCGGCTGTCGAAGAGACCGGGGAGTGGGATGGGGGGGAGCGGCTTTGAAGGGGGGCTGGCGCAGCTTTGCCCTGGGTGCGCCTCTTGCAATGTACCTGCTGCAGGGTGGCTAAGCGCCAGGGTGAAACTGACGCGGACAATGGGCGGAAATCCATGGACCGGCTGCAAAAAAAACCCGAAACAAAACGTGACTCAGGTTTTTTTGTTTTGTGTGTGGCTTGTTTGTCTGCAGTTTCCCCAGGGCACCGGGATCCTGCGGGCGAGCCCTGTCCCGCCCCTGGCGTGGGATCAACTCCCAAACAGAGCCCCCCGCATGCCCCTCTGCCCCCAAAACACCCCCATCCTCTAGCAAAAGGCAGCTGCAGCAGTCACGGAGCCTGGTTGGTGACGAGACCCAGCGACTGAGCTGCCCCCCTCCAGAGCAGGAGGATGGTGTGTGGGTATGATGCAGGGAAGACTGCCCTGCCGCTGCCCCAGGTAGTACCCGCTCTGGGGCTGCCCTTTCCCTGGCGCTAAACCCGCAGCATGTGGTGGCGAGGCAGCAGGCCTGGTTGGTTGACTCGGACCCCCATCCCAGCTGGGCGGAGAGGCAGTGCCATTGGACTGGAAGGCACTGTGTCATGGGCACGGGGGCTGGCCCGGCAAGGACCGAACCTAAAGGTGGTACCAATCCCTTAACAAGGCACCGATAGGGGGGACCAAGATTGAAGGGCGAAGCCCCACCTCAAGGCTGTGCCCAGATGCACCCAGCAGGGCTATCAATGCCTCTGGGAGCCCCATCTGCCCTAGGCGGCAGTAACCGTCTCGTCCCACGCACAGCAGCTGGAGCAGAACTGGCACCATTTACAACAGCCTCTCCCCAGAGCGGATGCCGGAATCCCGCCACCTCGCCCCCTCCAGTGCGTCCTCGGGTGTTTTGCAGGTTGCCAAGAGCCCCGGGTATTTTGCTGAGGGGTGCTGCGTATGCAAACCCACACTAACTCCACAGAGAGTCATAGTTCTGAGACCAGGGGCCCATCAACCCTGGTATCCGGTCTCCAGAGTGGCCAGTCCCAGCTGCTTCAGAAGACGGTGCAAGACGCACCCCCAGTGAACAATGAAGAGATAATCTGCCCAGAGAGGAAGTGTCTACCTGACCCCAACCAATTACTGGGTTGTCTTTTGCCCTGAAGCATGAGCACATAGGTCTGCGTTTTAATCCTTCCTAATGTAACTGGTTAGTCCCATTAGCCACAGAAACCTCAGATCCTGGTTTGAATCCTGTTAAACTCTTGGGATCATTAATATCATGTGGCAGTGAGTTCCACAGGCCAAATCCTTTTGTCGGTTTAAAATCGATTGCCTCTCCATTTCACTGAACAGCCCCTTGTTCCTGAGTCATGGAAAAGGGTGAATGAAAACACTGTGTCTACCTTCCTAATCCAGTCACAATGTTCTGTGGCTTTATCATCATAATCTCTCACTCTTCATCAGTAAATCTCAAAGTACTTTAGAAAGGAGGGCAGTATCATTATCCCCATTTACATATGGGGAAACTGAGGCACAGAGGGGCGAAGTCGCTTGTCCAAGGTCACCCGGCAGCTGAGCCAGGAATAGAACCCAGTGCCCCAAGTTCCAGTGCTGTATCCACTAGGACACGCTGCCTCCCATGTCCCTCTGTTATATATCTCCTCTCTAAACCAGGGGTTCTCAAACTGGGGGTCGGGACCCCTCAGGGGGTCGCAAGGTGATTACATGGGGGGTCGCGAGCTGTCAACCTCCACTCCAAACCCCGCTTTGCCTCCAGCATTTATAATGGTGTTAAATATATTAAAAAGTGTTTTTAATTGATAAGGGGGGGTCGCACTCAGAGGCTTGCTGTGTGAAAGGGGTCACCAGTACAAAAGTTGGAGAGCCACTGCTCTAAACAGTCCCCGTCTTTTCAATTTCTCTTGATACGGAAGTTCTCTCCGGGTGTTAAACAACCGCCAATAGATTCCATAGAGAGATTCGTAGAGTCTCTTAAGGCCAAAAGGGACCAGTGTGATCATCTAGTCTAGCTTCCTGCATAACCCAGGCTGGAGATTCCCCAGCCCGTGAGTCCTGCTTCCAGCCCATATCTTGTGGTCGAGCTAGAACAGATCTTTTCTAAATAGACATTGAATGTTGATGGAAAGACTCCAGCTGATGGAGAATCCACCCCCTCCCTGGGTCAGTTGATTAAAGGGTTAATCTCCTCTTCCTCCCCTCTTAAAATTTGTGCTGTATTTCCAGTTTCAATTTGTCTGGCCTCAGCTCCCAGCCACCGGATCTCACTCGGCCTGTTTGCAAGATTAAAGGACCTTCTAGTATCAAATCTCTTCTGCCCTGGTAGATGCTCGTAGACTGTGATCACGTCACCTTATAACAGCAGAATCTGCCATTCAGTCTTCCACCAGCGTTAAAGGAAATCAAAGTAGATCCGTCAGAAAAACAAAGCATCAAACTGATTTTTTTTTTCACTGAGCAAAATAGATATTTTATATATTTCTTTTGAGAGAAAGTGGGGACATACAAAAATGTAAAAGGAAAAAAAAAAAAAAATCCGGGAAACAGACAGGGATATATGTACAGGACACTTCTTATAAATATACAATATATACAATTTAAATATGTATATAGAGTATCTCCAAAAAGCTTTTTGTACACGGCACTTCTTTTGTTTTAAATTAAAACAAACGCAGTTTTCAAATAATAATAATTAAAAAACCATTAAAGATTTCTCTCCCCCCCCCCACCTTTGTAACGCTTTAAAGAGTCGTTCCTATCCCCTCGCGCCATTGGTTCCTGAAAGCAAAAGAATCCATTAGTGGAGCGTCCCGTCTAACCGCCTCCCTTCCAACCCATCTCTGGCACATAAAGGGCGTTGAGAGCTTTCCGCCATGTGGTCTCAGCACGTGGCTCCGCCCCTTGCACGGGGGGGAGGGGCTTATCCCCATCCACCGCTCTGATTGGCCAAGTGGCAAGGGGAGGGGCTTCCTTCCTTCAGCTCGACAGGGAAGCAGTCTGAGACAAAACCACAGCATTAAAATAATAATAATAATAATAATAATTAAAAAGCCAGGGCAAAAGGAACAAAGAGTCCATTCCTGGCAGCCCCCTGCTGGAAAAGGACCGGCCTTTTCTGACTACTGCTCTACTGTCTTCCTGATGCATCTCCAGTGCAACATCCCCCCCTCCCTCTACTCTCCAACTTCCCCCCACAACAACCTCCCGCCCCCCAAAAGAGACATCCGCACCCCCTCCACAACCAACTTTCCACCTTCCAAACCTTCCTCTGTTCCCTTGGTCCCCCCCCACCCCCCAACTCACATAGCAGCAAGAATAAATATTAAATATTTTTCTCTTTAGAAAACAAACAGGAGTCAATATTTATAATCTATAGATTAAAAAAGAATAGTACGTCGTCCGCCGCTGATCCAGGCATCCGAGGAGGCGTCTCTGTAAACATTCTTTAGCGGGGCAGGGGGGGACGGAGCCACAGGTCCGAGGTTGGGGGGGCCACTTTTAAACCTAGAAATGAACAAGAGCGGGGGACGAACGATTAGGGCAGATGGTAACCGGCTGGGAGTCAAAAGGCCCTTGCCCCGCCCCCTCCCGCACCACCCTGGCCAAGGAATCCAGCCCAAGCATGGGGTGAGGGGTCTTGGTTTGGCGGAGACCCCGGCCCCGCGCACCTCGGTTTGTAAACGTGCAGGTGGGGTGCTGGTTGCATCCCGTCCAGATGTCAGGTCTTAGGGATAACCAAAGAAGTGACTCTCTGATTCATAGAATCATAGAATATCAGGGTTGGAAGAGACCTCAGGAGGTATCTAGTCCAACCCCCTGCTCAAAGCAGAACCAACCCCAACTAAATCATCCCAGCCAGGGCTTTGTCAAGCTGGGCCTTAAAAACCTCTAAGGATGGAGATTCCACCACCTCCCTAGGGAACCCATTCCAGTGCTTCACCACCCTCCTAGTGAAATAGTGTTTCCTAATATCCAACCTAGACCTCCCCCACTGCAACTTGAGACCATTGCTCCTTGTTCTGTCATTCCCTCCCTCCCATGTGAATCCTGTCCCAGGATTTACACTGAGCCCAATTCAGGACTTCAATGGAGCACTGCGGAGCTACACCAGCTGGGGACGGGACTTTACGGGAGTGGAGCAGAGCTGATGGGTTCACCACAGAGCCATTGACCTCCCTACAGAGTCCCAAAGTGAGATGCTCCCATGTGTCAGTGTTTACACCCATGCAAGGTGGCAGTCAAATGCTCCCACTGGGTAAGTTGGTGGGTGCCAGGAAGGGCGTGGGGCAGGGGAGACGGCGTGGAATGGAGGCCGGAAGTCACCCGAGGACATGTTGCAGCCTGGGTGATGGGGCACACGAAACGCACACAGAGCTGTGAGCGGCGGAGAGGGTCAACAGCTCGTACCGAGAAACGAGGAGGCACTTAGAGGTATTATGGTAGTGCCCAGCCAAGAGCAGGGCCCCGCTGTGCCCGGTGCTGCCCACGCATGCCCCTGCCCCAAAGAGCTCCCAGGCTAAGCAGACCCAGGGATGAGTCTCCCCCTTTGACAGCGCGAGAGAGGAAGTGATTTGCCAAGGACCGTTCATGGAGTCCGTGGTAGAGCTGGGGATAGCAACAAGATGTTCCACCATGTTCACGGCATGTGATCAGACCCCTGGGAAGCACTAGGGGGCACCCCTTCCAGCTGCTCTGGCTCTGTGCAGCACATGGACGGTGACCCTGCTTAGCACACGCCCAGGGACAGCGTCTCCGTAGGTGTCTGTACGGTGCGTAGCACAGCGGGTGCCCTGATGGATTGGGACAGTCAGGTGCTACCACTGGGTCAGTAATAACAATAGCACCTTTCGTCAGGAGGCCTGGAAGCCCTTTACAAAGGAGGTCAAGATCATTAGCTGCATTTTACATATGGGGAAACTGAGGCACGGAAGTGGGGGAGTCACTTGCCCAAGGTCACTGTGACCCGGGAGTCGCTCAAAGCCAACTATACCTCATATCAGGCATGACACATTCATTACCCCAACCCAGTGTTCTCCCAATATGTCTCTAAAAGGTGTCCTGCGAGGTACCAAATGTAAACTGGTGACACGCTGGGCCCCAAAATCATGGAGCAATGTATGTACGGATTGTGTACCATGACTTATAACTGTGTGCTGGAGGCAGAGCATAAATCCAGCCTGCCCTGTCCAGCTCCATTACAGGCAGAGGATAATGAAAGTACATTTACATGCAAGGTAAACAAAACCATCAACCTAACAAGCGGCGGAGGAGAACATGCCAGGGGACTTGCATCCGAAGAAGTGGGTATTCACCCACGAAAGCTCATGCTGCAAAACCTCTGTTAGTCTATAAGGTGCCACAGGATTCTTTGCTGCTTTTGCCAGGGGACAGAATCTGCACCCCAAGAAGCCTCCCTGCCTCTTGACGCAGAGACAATGCCCTTCGGGTAATATAAGAGGAGCAAAAAGACATTTCCTTTATCCGTTACTTAGGGGACTGAGGGGCCAGCTGCCCGTGAGCCTGTGAAAGTTGGATCCTCTTGACGTGAAGGGCAGGAGATGCTGCTAACTTGCTGTGAGACACTCATTTAGGCAAAGACATCACTTGCTGAAATTCACGTCTAGTCACTAGAAAGCATGTGCTGGTTGTACCCAGACCTGTCTCTTTTTCTCTCACTTAATATCCCCTAAATCTCTGTTCTTTCTTATAATATTTTACTATAAACCTGAAGTTCTCAGCCGGGGGTCTGCGGGCCCTGAGCAGGTTTCAGGGGGCCCGCCGAAATAAATCAGAGACCAGGGCCAACGTTAGACAGGGCAGAAAGCCCAAGCCCAAGCCCCGCCCCACGTCTGGACCGAATCGTTGAGCAGCACCAGCAACAAGTTTCACACTAAGTAAGTTTTTTAATTCCAGGACCTCCAGTCTCCTTTTCTTTTTTATATTCTAGATGTGTGTGTGTGTGTAACTGTATAATGATCCATTTCAAACAGCTTTTAATCTGCTGGACGCATAGGTGCTGACTTTTTGGTTCGGGGGGGGGGGGTGCTCGACCCCCGCTCCACCCCAGGGCCTGCCCCCTCTCCACCCCTTCCCTCAAACCTCTGCCACCTCTTCATGCTCCTGTTCCACCCCCTTCCCTCCTCCCCCTCAGCGCCTCCTGCATGCCGCGGAACAGCTGATTGTGGCGGGTGGGAGACGCTGGGAGGAGGGGAAGGTGCTGAACCGCAGGGCTGCCAATGGGTGTTTTTTTTCCCGTGGGTGCTCTGGCGCCTATGACTGGATGTGCCGAAAAACGGTTGTTGGGGCACAGGTGAGCTGTTTTTATAGCACGTTGTGGAGGGGGGGGGGGGCGGGGGGGCTCAGAAAGGAAAAGGCCGAGAATCCTGCTCTAAACCGTCTCAGGGCCGGAATATTCACGTAGGTGTGAATCCAACAGGCACTGTCTCTTTGGAGGCAGCGATTTGAATTTCTCTGAGTGCCGCAGTGAGCGGGACTGGATGCCGCAGAGAGACGCCGCTGGAGGGCTCACAAACCGGGGATCGCTGTGGGTTACCTGCCCGGCACGGTTGGCCGAGTCACGGCGCGTTCGCTGGGGGAGCAGACAGACTGGCTTGGCCAGGACACACGGCCGTTTGCTAACTCAGGGGCTTACAGCTCTGGGTGCCAAGCGTCACAGCCACCCAGTGGCAGAACCCAGGTCACTGGAGTCCTGGTCTGCTAGCCACTAGGCCACATTGCCTCGTGATAACCGCCCCCTCCCCCACGTGTCCCATGGGGGAACCCGTCCACCACTGCTAGCACCGTCCCTCAGGGCGGAGAGAAGAGCCCGGGCTCCGCTGGGATGCATCGAAAAGCTCCATGGAGGCTGCTGGACCCTGACAGGCCCTGGGGTTCCCTCGGCCTCCCTAGCCTGTTAGCGCAGAGCAGGGCCTCCCTAACTCCCGGCTTGGACCCCGGAGCCGTTACCTCCCCTGTGCCATCCTGCTAACGAGCAGGGCCCAGTCCACTTCGTTAGGCCTCCAAGAGCCACTGGCCCGGGTCAGCCCCCCTGCCTAGCTACTTAAGGGGCCGTCTCTGAGCAGTTAATCCTCCCTGCGAAGTGCTGAAGAGAAGCAACGTGAACCTGCCTATGGTCACACCCGGAGCCCATGGCAGAGCAGGGAACTGAACCTGGGTCTCCTCCCATACCGGCTCGCACCCGAACCACTGCGCCACCTTCCCTGAGGCAGGCGTCGTCCCTCAGAGAGGGCAAAGACCGGGCAGGCCCTGGACAATGAACTACTCCCCCCTAGAAGCAGTTGTGACATCCCCTCGGATGGACAGAGGGCCATTCAAACCAGTGCGATTCTTAACAATTTAGCCTGGTGTCGTGAGGCGAAAGGGCTGCAGCGTGTGAAGGGTTAATGGGCACCAGCTGGCTGTGTGGGGCAGAGTATAACAGGCCGGGGATGCTGGGTCTGAGTGGAGGGTTCTTGCCCCTCCTGGCTGGCTAAAGCACGGGGAAGAGGCCAGGAATTATCTTCATTTGCCCTTCCCTGGCTGGGGACGGCTGGGGATCTTGGTGCAGCGACGGTGAACGTTATCCTCGGCAATGCTCCAACACTTCGCAAGCAGCACCTGCTCGGACTCCGGGGGCTGGAATCTGGCCGGGTTTCTCCATTCGCAGCCTTCCGCATAAGATTCATCGATTTTAGGGCCGGAAGGGACCCCTGGGATCCTCTCGTCCGATCTCCGGCGTAGTTGCGGCCACAGGGCTTCCCTGAATTAACTCACACTTCAGGTCCAATGGCTGCGGGTGAATCAGCGCGGATCTTTTGGAAAAATCTCAATTCAAACGCTTGCCCGTGACGGAGAATCCACCCTGTCCCATGACACTTGTTCTAAGGGTTAATCACCTTCCCCCTGTACCTTTGTTTCTAACGGGTATTTGTCTAGCTTCAACTTCCGGCCATTGGATCTTGCCCTTGGCCTTGCCCCCATCCTGGGGTTCGCCATGTGGCCTGATCTCCCAGCTGCTGGCTTAGGGGGTGCTCAGAGGAGCCTGGTGAGAGAAGCAGATGGGGAGGACCTTAAGGGAAGCCATGTCTCTAGCCCCACCAAATCTCAGGGGAAATCAAACGGCACTTCAGCTGAGATGGCAAAACTTCGGAGGGTAGAAATCCTCAGCGATTTGCAGGTGGAAACCAGCAACAGGGCTCAGCACCTCCCTATGCAAAATTCACAGCTGCATGTCAGCCTCCCGCAAGTTCTGGGGCACTTGGTTATACTGATGGGGGAGGGCTGCCACTGGGATCCACCTTCTCTCCAGGTGCGCAGCGGTGATATCCGAGCACACCTGGATGCCAGACCCCCAACGTCTGGAGCGTTTGGTTTTTGGTTCGGACCCATCTCAGGTCAAAGGGCTGCTGAGAAAGAAGTCAGTCCAGGTGTGTTTCACCGGATTTCCAGTAGGGGGCGCCTTAGCAGAGTGATACCCGCCCAAGACTCCTGCACCGTCAACTCAGGGGAGGAGAGAGTTTCAGAAATCAAGGACAGCATCAAGCCCTTGCGCACGGACTTTCTGTGAGTTCCAGATCCAAGCCCAATGGGTCCCAAGAGGAGCCAACGCCAGATTCCAACACTGTGAACCACCTGGAGATCATATTTCCTGTTGAGATCACAATTAAAACACACCCCTTTAGACCCCTCGCTCCATGGCCAGGCATGTGCCAGGGTCTCCCCCCAAACAAGGGGGGAAAAGTTTAGCCTTGGAAAGTCTGGATCCTGGAAACTCTGGCTTGAGAGGAGAGACCAGGTTCTTGTGCCCTAGAGCAGCGGTTCTCAACCAGGGGTCTGGGGCCCCCCTGGGGGGCCCCAAGCAGGTTTTAGGGGGTCCACCAAGCAGGGCCAGCATTAGACTCACTGGGGCCCAGGTCAGAAAGCCAAAGTCCCACCGCATGGGACTGAAGCTTGAGGCCTTGAGCTCCACCACCTGGGGCTGAAGCCAAAGCCTGAGCAGTTTAGCTTCACGGGGGCCCCTGTGGCATGGGGCCCGAGGCAATTGCCCGGCTTGCTACCCCCTAACGCCGGCCCTGGCTTCTATATGCAGAAAACCAGTTATTTTGGCGCAGGTGGGCCATGGAGTTTTTATAGCATGTTGTGGGGGCCTCAGAAAGAAAAAGGTTGAGAACCCCTGTCCTAGAGATCTGCCTACCTTCATGGTCCTGGCTTTAATGTCCTTGGAATTGGTGTGGGCGACATCTAAACAAGGTGGGGCATCTACTGGAGATGTCTATGGGCACTGCCAGCAGCCCAAGACTCAGGACACTTGTCTACTGACCTGCCCCATTTGGGCACCGTGTCACCAGAGCTCCCAACCGCGGCGCTCATCTTTGACTCTGCTTCTTTCCTTCTCCCCAGATCCAGCATCGGCTTCCCCTACAATCCAGCCCTATGTCTCTAGCCCTTGGTCACCTCTCTCCTTGACTTCTGTGACCTCCTCTTTTCTGGCCTCATTGCCTCTTGATCTCTCTCTCCTCCAATCCATGCTAACCGGAGATAGCCTTTCCCCACCGATTGGACCTCATCTTCAAATCACTTCCACTTTTTTCATCAAATGTAAGGCCAGAAGGGACTATTAGATCACTGATTCTGACCTCCTGTATCTCACACACCTGAGAATTCCACCCTGTTACCCCTGTATCGAGCCCATGAACATCTTTTCCTATAAAGCATCCAGTTTGGAAGTGAAGACATCAAAGAGAGGGAGAATCCATCAGTTCACTGGGGAGTTTTACCTGCACTGATAAAACAAATTGTGCCTTATTTCTAATTGGAATTTGTCTGGCTTTGACTTCCATCCATTGGTTCTTGTTCTCTGCAGGGGCGGCTCCAGGCACCAGCGCACCAAGCGCGTGCCTGGGGCGGCAAGCTGCGGGGGGCGGCCTGCCGGTCGCGTGAGGGCGGCAGTCAGGCAGCCTTCGGCGGCGTGCCTGCAGGAGGTCCGCCGGTCCCCTGGCTTCGGCGGCAATTCAGCGGCGGGTACGCCGAAGGCGCGGGACCGGCGGATCACCCGCAGAAACGCCGCCGAATCCGCGTTACCAGCGGACCTCCCGCAGGCGCGCCGCCGAAAGCCGCCTGCCTGCCGTGCTTGGGGCGGCAAAATACATAGAGCTGCCCCTGGTTCTCCGCTATGTTAAAGACCCCCCTTAGTACCTGGTATTTTCTCCCCATGAAGATATTTAAATATTATATTCAAGTCACCTCTCAGTCTTCTTTCTGATAAGCTACACGGGCTGAGCTCTCTAAGACCTGGTCTACGCTACAGAGGTAGGTCGACGCGNCCCCCAAAATAGCAGTGCCCTAGGCAACCGCCTAGGTCGCCTAATGGGAGCGCCAGCCCTGTCTACGCTACAGAGGTAGGTCGACGCAAGGCAGCTTCCGTCAGCCTAACTCTGTAAGTGCCACTGATGTAACTCGCCTGCTGTGCTGACTTACAACTCCACCTCTGCGAGAAGCCTAGCACATGGGTCAACGCAATGTCAGTGTAGACACTGCATTGCTTACGTTGACCGTTACTGGCTTTCAGGAGCCGTCCCACAATGCCCCACGCTGACAGTTCAATCGGTGCAAGCGCGCCTGCTGAGGACGTGCACCGCCGGCACAAGGGGCGTCGTGTGGACACGCAAAAGTGATTTAATCACTGCGGGGACTGTAGGGCGACTTAATTTTGTAGTGGAGACTTGGCCAAAGTCTCTGACTGCAAGACATTTTCTCCAGCTCGGAAGTCAATTTTGTAGCTCTTCTCTGTCCCCTTGACAATTGTTCAACATCCTTTTTAAAATGGCGACGCCAGAACTGGAGGCAGTATTCCATTATCAGTCTCCCCAGCGCTGTGTAGAGGAGGCGACTTTCCCTCTAGCTGTACTCACTGCTCCCGATTATGTGTCCAAGGATCGCATTAGCCCTGTTTGTCACAACATCGCACTGGGAGCTGAATGACCCGCTCCAGTCAGCTGATGTTTACCAAACACCCTTCTTCTCGAACACAGAAATTCACGAACTTCCCAGAGATAATGACCACAGGCAGCTGTGTGTCTGGGTCTGGACTGCAGCCACTGGCAAATCCAGGCCCTAAACTGATGGGGAAGGGACTGTGAGGAAGGACATGTATGCTCTGTCCAGTCACTGTGCCGCACCCAACACACCCAATGCATTGAGTAGCAACACTGTACAGTGTATTTGATGGCCAGTACATCAAATAGCAATGGTGTCATGCTCAACGTGATCAGTGCAAAGCTGCCATGCCCAACTCACCGAGTAGCAATGACATCACATTCAATTCACCGAGTAACAATGCCATCACATGCAACTCACTGAATAGCAATGCCATGGGACCCAACTCATTGAACAGCAATGCCATGGGACCCAACTCATTGAACAGCAATGCCATGACGCCCAACTCACTAAGTAGCAATGCCATGGGACCCAACTCATTGAACAGCAATGCCATGGCACCCAACTCACTGAGTAACAATGACATGATGTCCAACTCACCGAACAGCAATGCCATGGTGCTCAACTCATTGAGTAGCAATGCCATGGCACCCAACTCTCTGAGTAGCAATGCCATCACACTCAATTCACTGAGTCACAATGCCATCACAGGCAACTCACCGAGCAGCAATGCCATGGGACCCAACTCATTGAACAGCAATGCCATGACGCCCAACTCACCAAGTAGCAATGCCATGGCACCCAACTCACTGAGTAGCAATGCCATGACACCCAACTCACTGAGTAGCAATGCCATGACACCCAACTCACTGAGTAGCAATGCCACGACACCCAACTCACTGAGTAGCAATGCCATGACACCCAACTCACCGAGTAGCAATGCCACGACATCCAACTCATCGAGTAGCAATGTCATGATGCTCAACTCACCGAGTAGCAATGCCATGGGACCCAACTCACCGAGTAGCAATGCCATGGCACCCAACTCACCGAGTAGCAATGCCATGGGACCCAACTCATCGAGTAGCAATGCCACGACATCCAACTCATCGAGTAGCAATGCCATGGCACCCAACTCATTGAACAGCAATGCCATCATGCCCAGCATACAGAGCAGCAAAGCTGCCATATTCAACACATAGAGTAGCAATGCCATCACGGCCAACTCATCGAGGAGCAAAGCTGCCACTCTCAACACATGGATTAGCAATGCCAGTTTGCCATCATGACCAATTCATCAAGTAGAAAACCTGCCCCGCTCGATGCATGGAGTAGCCATGCCATCACAGCCAACACTGAGTAGCAACGCTCGCCATGGGATTCCAGATCAGTTAGTCACAGATAAATGGCCCACAATTCACAAATGGCTCCTTTAGAACGTTCTCTTTGATAGGTCAGTTCAAGCGCACCCAGCCAAACCTTCACGACCCACCGTCACACGGGTTAGCAGAAGAATCAATGCAACTAGCAGAGACCTTGATTTTGAAATATGGTGGGATCCCTATTTAGCACCGATAGACTATCGCCATGCCGGCTGCAGTGCTATGGTGGATCACCAGATCAGAAACTGAGGAGCAGAGCAAACACTCCAGGATCTCCATACGGCTCATTTGAACCCAAACCTTCACCTCTTCTCCCATTACTCCACACACCCCATTAAAGAATTCCTCTCCCTCCCTGCCTCTAATGCCCTTCAAACCTTTGAAAACTGCTTCAGGGCATGAGGCAACCTCCAACTATAGGATGAAACTTCCCCTCTGGGCAGGTTATTCCAACATTGCTCGTCAAGGGGTGTTCTGGCGTCTGGGATTAGCTAGACGGGTGTCTGGCCTGATCTGGCAAAGCAATTCCTACATTCCTACATTTTGCCTGACCCTCAGCTTTAAAGGACTTGGTCAATGGAAACATGAACTGGGGAAAGAAAAATCAGCTCCTGGATTGTTCTGCACAACATTGATTTTTGGTTCCAGTTTCCTAGTTTTGTTTATATACGTTTTTAACGCCGGTGCATGCAGCAACCTCTGGTTGCTTCACTTAGTTCCAGGGAGGGGGGGGAGGGGGTTGGTTTTCCCACCAGAGGAAAAGGAAAATTTGGATAGAGGAATGTTTTCTATTGCAAAAGCTGAAAGTTCTGATTTTTTTTCCCCAATTGCAGAAATCTTGGAACATGAAAAACTGAACTGCTGTGCAACCTAACAGAATGGACAATGCTTTCCTGAGACAGAAGGATTTGGTTCCAGTTTGCAACAAGCTAATCTGCTCTTTACTCTCAACCCTGAGGTGTCTGGGGTCTCTACCAGTCCCAATCTCTTCTACACACCCAGCCCAACTACGCTATGCAGAATCCAAACTCACTCTCCCCTCCCCAGAGTTCGGCTTTATTAAACCAACAATCAGGTAACAAAGTTGAACTCAAACCTTCTCCCCAGGCCAAGATGCCTCCTAGGGCTCCTCCCCAGGACTGCTCAGCCCACACCCTAGGACCTCTGTCCCCAGGAAGGCCCTTCCACCTCCCTTGCCTCCAGGGAGGGTAAAAGAGTCACCAGGAGCAGCGAGTCGGCAGAACCCACTTGACCCTTTCCCAGCAGGATCCCAGGTTTGTGTGACTGCTACTGCTGAGTTAATCTCAGACTGTAGAGGCTAGCTTTTAAATCCAGAGGTCCCAGGTTCAGCCCCTCCAGATGGCCCATCCTGGGGTGTTGTCCCATGTATATAGCACCTACCCCAATGGGGCCCTGCTCTTCAGGAGTTACCATAGTAACAGTGCAAACCCCTGCCCACCTACTAGTGAGCAGGCTCAGTCCATCGGCCACCGAGTCCCACAAGCTCATCCCTGAGAGAGGACACAGCGCTACTCTCCAGGGAGTGAACACGTCAGGCCAGGTCTCTGCAAGGCCAGGGTCTGCAGGGGGATAAAAATGGAGGTGGTGGGGGTGTGATCAAGGAGGGTCTAACCTCCCATTGCACAAGCCACTCCATATCCGGTGCCCTCCAGGCTCCGAAGAGAGCCCTGGGCTGACAGGTTTGCCATACGGACACATGAGCTTACCCAGCTCCCCAAGCAGAGATCAGAGAGTACACTCTTCCCCATGCTGTGTGGGAAGGGGGTGGGGGGAGGAATCATCCCCTGGATACAGGTCCTGGCAGCTGAGCATTGCAGGACCCAGCTGTGATCTCTCTCCTAGCCTTTGACAGAGGCCAAGCTCACCTTTAGCACTTCCAAATTCGTCCCCTCCCCACCCCCAGGTGTTGCTGCTGCTGCTAAACCATGCTGGGTCCTCTCCATAATCTACCTGCTCCTCGCCATTCTTTGGGCTAAAGGCCTTTGGCCAGACCCAGACTGATTCCTGCAACGGTCTCCTTTAGGCCTGTTCAGTCTCCCCATAATGCATCATCTCCGGCTGGTTGGATCCCACCGGGCCGGTCCTCAACTCCATTCTTCCCTGGCATCCTCCCAGATCCCTGCCCACTCCCTCCCTCTCTGCTCTTCTTGGCCCTTGCGCTGTCCAAGCTGCAGGGCTAGCCCCCTCCCCCTTCCCTGCCTAGAAGCCCCCATCCTCTGCTCTGGCTTTTGGTTGCTTCCCACATCTCTCCACTAGCTAGTTGTCCTGAGAGCTGCTCTGGGGAGAGGATTAGTCTCCACATTTGGCCGGGGCGGGAGGGCTGGATCTGCAAACTTTGTCATAGGGTGGTGGAGTCCATCACATGGTGCTTGGTCTTATCTGTCTCCTATGCTGGGTTGGTTGGTCCCTGCTCTCCCAGCCACCTGGTTTCCCTGTCCAATCTCCAGGACAACTCCCTCGCCAGTGACTGGCTGCTCCAGTCCCAGCAGGCAGTTCCTCTCCTGTTATGCAGTAGCCCCGAGGATTGGCTTTCTCCTCTTTGTCTCCAGCTGTTGCTCCAGGCCTCTGGGCTCTTCTTTGCCAAGAGCAACCTGGGCAGCTGTAGGAGTAGCTGGAAACAGAGAGCAGGAGCCAGCACTTTGGGGAACAGCCAGTCCCCTGCAAATGCTCCACCATGGGCAGCCCATACCTCCAGAGTCCTGGGCTTCATCGGGCACTCCTGCCTTGACCCCCAAAACCTCCTGTACCAGCTTAAGGGTAGTTTGCCCCAGGCCCCCTGTTTGACGGGCCCCCCAAACCAGGTAGCGTTGAGATCTGGCACATGGGGATACAGGGCCATTCGGGTTGGCCTGGCTCTGTCTCCTGAGGGACAAATTTGAGTGGCGTTGCGACCCTGAGTGCTAGGTTGCAACGCCAATCAAATTTGGCCCATCTGCTCCTCAGTCTCAATCTATGGTGGGGCAGACGCATCAAACCTGAGTGGGTTGCACCCTGCTTTAGCCCCTTCAAATGTCGGGAAGAATGGTGCAGCCCAGGCAAGTGCCATGATTGTGCCAAGAACTTCCCTCATTCAAAATGGCTGCCACCGCCTCCTACTGTTCCCAATGGGAGCAAGGCTATGGGCTGACCTTGTTCAAAATGGCCACCACAACCTCCATCCGTCCTCAGGAGAAGCGGAGCCACGGGCAGACCTTGTTCAAAATGGTTGCCATCACCGCCTATTGCTCCCAATGGGTGTGAGGTCACAAGCTGACCTTGTTCAAAATGGCCACCACCGCCTCCTACTGTTCCCAATGGTCCATCTAGCCCAGCTCAATGGTCCATCTAGCCCAGTATCCTGTCTTCTGACAGTGGCCAATGCCAGGTGCTTCAGAGGGAATGAACACAACAGGGCAATTATCGAGTGATCCATCCCTGTCATCCACTCCCAGCTTCTGGCAGTCAGAGGTTTAGGGACACACGGAGCATGGGGTTGTGTCTCTGACCATCTTGGCTAATAGCCATTCATGGACCTGTCCTCCAGGAACTTATCTCATTCTTTTTTTAACCCAGTTATACTTTTGGCTTTCACAGTATCCATTGGCAATGAGTTCCACAGGTTGACTGTGCGCTGAGTGACAAAGTCCTTCCTTTTGTTTGTTTTCAACCTGCTGCCTGTTCATTTCACTGGGTGACCCCTGGTTCTTGTGTGACATGAAGGAGTAAATAACACTTTCCCTAGTCACTTTCTCCACACCAGTCATAATGTTATAGACCTCTGTCATATCCCCCCTCAGGCGTCTCTTTTCCAAGCTGAACAGTCCCAGGTTTTTTAATCTCCCCTCACATGGAAGCTGTTCCATCCCCCTAACCATCGTTGTTGCCCTTCGCTGCACTTTTTCCATTTCTAATATATATGTTTTGAGATGGGGAGACCAGATCTGCACACAGTATTCAAGGTGTTGGCGTACCATGGCTTTATACAGAGGCACTATGATATTTTCTGTCTTATTATCTGTCCTTTTCCTAATGGTTCCTAACCGTCTGTTCGGTTTTTTGACTGCCCTGCACATTGAGTGGATGTTTTCAGAGAACTATCCACAATGACTCCAAGATCTCTTTCTGGAGTGGCAACAGCTAATTTAGACCCCCTCATTCTCTCTCCCCCAATGGAAACAAGGCTCTGGGTTGACCTCATTCAAAATAGCCACCACTGCCTCCTATTGTCCCCAATGGAAGCAGAGCTATAGGCTGACCTTGTTCAAAATGGCCACCATCGCCTCCTACCACTCTCAGTGGGAGCGTGGCTACACTTGCTCTCTCAAAATGGCTGCCACCTCCCCCTCCCCTCTCTTTCTTGGCCTAGGCGCTTATCATCCAGACCCAGCCCCTGCCCCCTGGTATCTGAGTCCCACCCGGCCATGGGCTGGATTTGTGACAGGAAGTGGCCCCAGGGTGATGCTGCCGCTACCACTGACATTTTGGCTGGGGCGGGGGATTGGAAAGGAGACGAGAGGACTCTGGGGTGGACGGGGTCGTGGGGCAGTCCTGCTGCATCCTATCCAAACACGGGGAGCCCAGCTCAGAGAGGGGTTAGGGGTAGGACCCCCTTCTCCCTCCCCTCTCCTCTTCCTCCCACGTTCCTTCTCCCTTCCATCCTCCCCAGCCCCAATTCCCCCCACCCAATTTCTGGGCCAGTCACCCCCTGAGCACCGCCTGTCTCTTGCACTATATTTGGGGGTGTCCCTTCCCGCCGGGCCAGGCCTGAGGCTGGGGTGAGGGACCGGAAGGCGGGAGAGATGTTTGAGGTGAGGGTTTGCTCTGGGCAAAGGCCCAGGGTGGGGCTATTCCTGCCGAGCCACTTGGCCCAGGCCTAATTAAAAGGCTCCATGCCTAATCAGCACCCCCTCTCGGTGACCCCCTTCCCCTGCAGTAAGGAGGGGGAGCCAGGGTGGTTGTGGGAGGATGGGAGGGCAACGTACAGTTATCTGGGGTGTGGAGCCATCAGGATAGGGTTGCCACCTCGGCAGTACAAATAACGGGGACATCTGCCTGCCCCTCCACGTACACCCTACACCACCGACCCCTCACCCAGGGCACTGTCTCCTCAGCCCTTGTGGGCTCCTGCTCCCGGGCCTGCTCCGGGCACCAACCTCGCCAAGCAGGACGGAGCCTGCCGGATCCACCCTGCTCCTGCCCAGGAGTGGCCCCCACAGCCGGTACCTGGGCACTGCTCGTCCCGAGCGCCCCCCCGTCCCTGCGGCTCCCAGGCGCTCCGGAGCTGGAGCTGCTCTCCCATGGCTCCCCTTGCTAGAGCCATGATAGGCTGGGGGAGCCAGCGGGGTTGTGACTGACCAAACCCGAGGCTTTTAATGTCCTGGGAAGACATAGATTTACCAGGATAGCCACCTAAATATAAAAAAGGGACAATCCTGGGAAAACCTGGCCAGGGGGAGGAGGGAAAAGCCAACGGACTGGCTCAGTTTGCCACCCAAGATGGCAACAAGGTGGGCATAGCTGCCCTCACTGGGGAGAGGTCTCTATCCATCCCAGAGGCAGCGGAATACAGCCAGGGTATGTCTACACTGCATTGTAAACCCAGGTCTGTGGGTCCTGCGCTTGTGAACTGGCTCTTTCCAAGCCCGTTCTTGAGCGTTCACACTGCACCGGGTTTACAAGTGCCGGGCCCGGGTCTCACAGCCAGGCCTAATGCATCCACACTGCGCTGCACCGACCTACTGACTCGGGTCCGCGGCTCGAGCTGCGTCCACACTGCAAAATGACAGGGCTTGGACTTGGTTTCTGACCAACCCCCTTGGGTGGGTCCTAGCTCTGGAGTGCTTGCTGAGCCGGGCCAGACAGATTTGTGTGGGGATGGAAATGGGGATTGGGCTCAAACCTGAGTCTGAGTCCAGGTTTATATTGCAATGTAGACACACCCCTAGAGGTCTCTCAAGGCCTCCCATCAGCATCCATACCAGACCCTCTTCCCTTTACTAGAAGGTACAATTAAACCCCTTTCCACTGAGGGTGGAGGGAGAGTCATGGGCTCCCCCGCAAAACAGCCCCCCCCCACACAGGTTCCTTCTTCAACTGCTGCTGTCTTTCTCCATCTCCCCCAACTCCTCGGTGCCCTCCCTCTCCCAGCTCTGACTCCATCATATGTAGCCCCAGCCCTGTCCGGTCTTCCCTATGCTCCAGAATCCCTCGTGCTTGACCACGGGCACTGCCAACGCTGGTGCCAAGGGCTCTGGGGCAGACGGCAAGGAAAAGACGGCGGCGATGCGGGAGGAAAGTGTAGCTGAGGAGAGGGCCGGAGCAAGGGGCTTCTGAGTGAGGCAGGGAAGAGGAGGGGTTTCTGTGGGCGGATGGGGCCTTTCCCCTCTAGGGGGTGCCAGCTTTGATTGGGCTCCAAGGCGGGGGACTGTCTGGCTCCGAGGCAGGGGAGAGGGGGATATGAGGCCTTTCCCCTCCCTCTAGGGGGTCCTGGCTCCAATCCAGGCCCAGGGTTGGGGGGACTGGCTGGGTGAGGTGGCTCAGGGCCATTCACCTCTACAATCAGAATCTGCTGTGTGGGGGGCCTACATGCAATGAGTTTGACAGGACTCAGCCAACTTCCTGGCAGGCAAATGACCTCCCCAAACCATTCTGACTGACACTTAGGCCCCTTTGCTGGCCACCACAGAGGAGAGGCCAACAGCTAAACCGGCCCTGGAGTCCAAACTCCCTTCTCGCCTCCCAGAGCAGGGCTGAGGCCAGGTGTGTGTGGAGAGCGGGCCCTGGCACTGCCCCGAGCTGTACCCACTGGGAGGGGCCTGGAGAGTATGCCAGCTCCCAGGGCTGTCAATCCAACACCTTTCACTAGCATTAAACCAGCAAAAACACCCCAATGAAAAGTGGGGGGTTCTTTCAAGATAGGCAGGAAACACTATAAACCTCACCTCCGCCCCATAGCCCTTGCCCATAGCTCACACCAAGCCTTGGGGAGCGTCAGAAGAGTCTGGACAACGTTCCTCCTCCCCTTTGTAAGTCCCAGTTCAGACCAGGACTGATTTGGACTAATTCAGCATCTGTAGTGAGAAGGTCTCAAGGTGCTTTGCAAATGGGGAAACTGAGGTACAGGAGTCAAAGTGTCAAGCTCCAGGTCACCTAGTGGCAGAAACATAACACAGGCATTCATCTGCCATATGCCCCTTGTGAAAGTAGAATGAATTATATTGTAAAAATAGAATGGATTAAAGAAATGCTGTATGTTCCTTTAAGCAGGAATGAGGAATGTTGAAATATAGTTGTCAGGAAGAGAAACATTAAGATATAGAACAATGAGTCGCACCTAAGCTAATGGGACATTAACAGGAGATTGGCAAGAGTTAATAAGGAAATAAGATGTGTGTGTCTGGCCCCAGGAAAACTTATCAGTTTTGCTTCCTTTGTTTTCTTGTTAAGTTCGCCCCCCTTTTTATCTGTATAAATAAGACAGTCTGAGTCTTACATGGTGCTCACATTATCTGGTTGTATTAGCAGAGCGCTGCGCTAATAAAACAGAGTGGTCTGACAAATTGTGAGTCCTGATTCTAACTTTGACACCCTCCAGAGCCAGGCCCCATTCCTCTCCAGAGCCAGGAAGAGAACCCAGGAGTCCTGACTCCCTGCCTCTCTCTGCTCTAACCACCACTCCCTCTCCAGAGCCAGGAATAAAATCCAGGAGTTCCGGTTCCCAGTCTCCTGTTCTAGCCACTAAGCGATGCTGCTTTCTCACTCAAACAATATTTCCAGGCCCCATTCGCAGACCCAAGCGATGTGGCGAAACATCTGAATTCCGGTGCAGCTCAAGCAAGTGGAGCCAAGTCCCTGAATGTTTTGATGCTCACCCACAACTGCTAGCTGGAAGGCCGTGACCACGAACAGCGACAAACCTTGGAAGCCAGCCCACTCGCTACAAAACGGGCGGGGTGGGTTTGAAACTGGCCACAGCCATGCAAGAAGCGGGGCTAGGAGAGAAGCCGGGATTGTAGGACCCATCACAATTACTGGTCTACAATTTCTCCGTTAGCAGTGGACTATCTGCAGGAGAGACGGGACGCTTTTTAAGGGAGGTAGTGTTGCCTACTGGATAGAGCACTGGACTGGGACCCAGGAGACCTCTGTTGTTCTAGTCCCAGCTCTGCTGCTGGCCGACCTTGCTGAGTCACTGCCTCGCTCTGTGCCTCAGTTTCCATCTGGACAATGGCATCATGATACAGCCCTCCTCTGTAAAGTGCTTTGAGATTCACGGCTGAAAAGTACCCGATAAGAGCTGGATATTATTATGTATTCGTTAACTATTGAAAAAACCCAGCTATTTAAATGCCTGGTCTCTCTGCAACTCCTAACCAAAGCCACTTAATCCTGATGTCGTTCGGAAGCCCAGGGACAGCACTCAGAGACCGCCACTGACCCCGTGTCTGTTGGGGAAAATGGCATTTAAAAACAAACAACCCTCCCCCGTAATCCCCCTTTTTTTAAAACCCTGGGGACTGTGTGAGAGCTGTGGCCAGATGCGCCGGGAGAAGTGAGTATGTTCTGGTGTAGCAGCCCATCCCGATTTTTGTGGGGTAGTTGGTTGAAAGGGATTATCCTGCTTTTGAAGGGATTATGGCACATCCTGAACCCCTCACACCCTCCCCAATTCTCAGGCCCACGCTACCACATACAACACCACTGTCCTGAGAATTTCCAAGGAGAGCATCAAATGCTTCGCCTTCTGTGGGGGTTGTGTAGAAACTGGGCGTGCATACGCAGAGTCGGAGGTATAGCCTGATTCACCTCCCTCTGCTCTAACCACTAAACCCCATTACCTTCCCTGCGCTGGGAGCAGAACCCAGGAGTTCTGACTCCCAGCTCCCCTGCTCTAACCGCTAGACCCCACTCCCCTCCCAGAGCTGGGGATAGAATCCAGGAGTCCTGGCTCCCAGCCCCTCCTGCTCTAACCACCAGACCCTACTCCCTTCCCAGAACTGGGGATAGAACCCAGGAGCCCTGATGCCCAGCTCCAACCACTAGACCCTACTCCCCTCCCAGAGCTGGGGATAGAACCCAGGAGTCCCATCGGAGGCTCTCACAGCTCTTTTCTCTGAGTTACTCAACCTCACGCCACCAGCCCCAATGGGTCAGGTGAACATTATTTTCCCTTTACAGGTGGGGAAACTGAACCCCAGAGAGAGGAAGTGACTTGCCTGCATTTCACTGGCAGAGCTGGGAAGAGACCCCAGGAGTCCTGACTGCCAAACCTTTGTTTTCATTAGTACCTCACCTGTTTGCAGAGCTAAGAGTAGACAGGAGGCCCAGGTCAGTCCCTTGCTCTAATCTGTAGAATAAGAGCTAGGGATTAATATCGAGCACTTTTTTATCAGTAGATCTCAAAACACTTTACTATGGAGGCACAGTATCATTATCCCCAGTTTACAGATAGGGAAACTGAGGTACAGAGCAGTGAAGGGACTTGCCCGAGGGCTCCCAGCAGCAGAGCTGGGAAGAGACCCCAGGTCTCCTGAGGCCCAGGCCAGTGCTCTATCCACTAGGTCACACTGCTGTGAAGAGAAACAAATTCTTCTCATGTGCTATGACTCCCACCCCCCTGCCATGCACTTCCTCCCATCAGGACTGGGTCCACCTCTAGAGAGGGCACTTGGATGAAGGGAGGATGTCCATGTACCAGCAGCGATTCTCCTGCCTCCTCCACCTGTCAGGATAGGGTCCGGTCGCTTTCTCCAGCATCATCTTGATTTTTCTGCATCTCTCTCGCACACACGTTCTGCATCAGCACCTACCAGTATCTTCTGGGGCCATTGGAATGTCACGGCCACGTGACATTTGCCACCAGCTATGTTGCGATAGATATATGGGCAGATGCTACATGAGATCTAGGTATGGATTAAGGCAGTCAATGCAAAANACATTATTTTCCCTTTACAGGTGGGGAAACTGAACCCCAGAGAGAGGAAGTGACTTGCCCGCATTTCAGTGGCAGAGCTGGGAAGAGACCCCAGGAGTCCTGACTGTCAAACCTTTGTTTTCATTAGTATCTCACCTGTTTGCAGAGCTAAGAGTAGACAGAAGGAGGCCCAGGTCAGTCCCTTGCTCTAATCTGTAGAATAAGAGCTAGGGATTAATATCGAGCACTTTTTTATCAGTAGATCTCAAAACACTTTACTATGGAGGCACAGTATCATTATCCCCAGTTTACAGATAGGGAAACTGAGGTACAGAGCAGTGAAGGGACTTGCCCGAGGGCTCCCAGCAGCAGAGCTGGGAAGAGACCCCAGGTCTCCTGAGGCCCAGGCCAGTGCTCTATCCACTAGGTCACACTGCTGTGAAGAGAAACCACTTCTTTTCATGTGCTATGACTCCCACCCCCCTGCCATGCACTTCCTCCCATCAGGACTGGGTCCACCTCTAGAGAGGGCACTTGGATGAAGGGAGGATGTCCATGTACCAGCAGCGATTCTCCTGCCTCCTCCACCTGTCAGGATAGGGTCTGATCGCTTTCTCCAGCATCATCTTGATTTTGCTGCATCTCTCTCGCACACACGTTCTGCATCAGCACCTACCAGTATCTTCTGGGGCCATTGGAACGTCACGGCCACGTGACATTTGCCACCAGCTATGTTGCTACAGATATATGGGCAGATGCTACATGAGATCTAGGTATGGATTAAGGCAGTCAATGCAAAAGCCTACAGGCCGCCAACCTGTAACGACGCTAGCTCAGACGAACTAATGAAGGTCTACGGCCTAAAGACTTGACACACGTAACTAACCCTATCTCACAAGATGTCACGAGACAAGTGACGTTACTAAACTGCTGCCAGTTTGTACCGGCTTTAGATTGTTGAAGTTGGGAACGTCGGCACCTGTCTGAACCCCAAAACGCCATGGTAGCTAATTGACGTATACGCTTGAAGTAATAGGGCTAGTAACCTAGGGGAGAAGGGCCCCCCACCATGAGTAGGGTGAGGAAATACAGATAAGGAAAAGGGGCTGGAACCCCTACTGAATATGCATTAGGCATAGTGGGGGTCGGCGTGACGCATTATAAAAGCCGTATCCCGGCCTGTGTGCCATGGGAAAAGCCAGGATGAGGATCACTGGTGATGACTAACATTTTGGGTTTCTCCACAAGGCACGGTGTGAACTATGCAAATGTTAGACCTCACATCTTGATCTCTCTCTCCTTGATAAGCTGGCAGCATGCGTACTGTGGGTTGGTTGGCTAATTAAAGTAATTATCAGAGCACTGGATAGTCTCTGTTCTTCCACTGATAACCTCTCCACTGTAGTCTAAGTAGGTATAAACCCTTGCCTTGGGGTGGTTAATTGGTCAACGGGACCCATGACGGTAGCTCAGGCTACATGTGTGAGTCACAGAGGGACAGACATTGCTGTCACGACAGGATGACACAATATCACAACAGGATTCATAGATTCATAGACTCTAGGACTGGAAGGGACCTCGAGAGGTCATCGAGTCCAGTCCCCTGCCCTCATGGCAGGACCAAATACTGTCTAGACCATCCCTGATAGACATGTATCTAACCTACTCTTAAATATCTCCAGAGATGGAGATTCCACAACCTCCCTAGGCAATTTATTCCAGTGTTTAACCACCCCGACAGTTAGGAACTTTTTCCTAATGTCCAACCTAAACCTCCCTTGCTGCAGTTTAAGCCCATTGCTTCTTGTTCTATCCTTAGGGGCTAAGATGAACAAGTTTTCTCCCTCCTCCTTATGACACTCCTTTTAGAGAGACCATGGATGTCGCAACACACAACTTTGCCCCGGAGGCCAAGCGGTTAAGGCGTCATCCTGAATGGGGAGGAGAAGTGGAAATGTGTGTGGTAGGACATCACTTCTTGGGGAGTAGCAAGAGCGTGTGTAACAAAGACACAGCGGCGAGGAGTTCGGATATTTTGAGGATCAAGGTCCCGGGAACCCCAAGACAGACAGACAGACACACACAGACACACGCCCATCAGGATGTTACAGGACAGAATGTCTGTGTTCTAGGCTCCACCAGGTTTGTAAGTGACAAGCCCAAGACACCTCCTCTTGGGATGAAGTTTCCTTAGCTTAGCGGCTCTCAACTTTTCCAGATGACTGCCCCCCCTTTCGGGAGTCTGATTTGTCTTGTGCACCCCCAAGTTACACCTCACTTAAAAACGACTTGCTTGCTAAATCAAGACAGAAAAATACAAACATGTCCCAGCACACTATTACTGACAAATGGCTGACTTTCATCATTGTTACCATCTAATTATAAAATAAATCAATTGGAACATAAATATTGTACTTACATTTCGGCGTATAGTATATTGAGCAGTATAAACAAGTCATTGTATGAAATTTTAGTTTCTACTGACTTCGCTAGTGCTTTTTACGTAGCCTGTTGTAAAACTAGGCAAATATCAAGATGAGTTGATGTACCCCCTCGAAGACCTCTGCGTACCCCCAGGGGTACACGGTTGAGAATCACTGCCTGAGCTAACCTGGGTTATAGTGAACGAAAACTAACTTGGCCTTTCTCAAGCTCTCTCCATGAGAGGATCTCAAAGCACTGTAAAAGCATTAATTAGCGGGGCCTCACAACTCTGGTGGGAAGTCCTCACCCCTTTTACCGATGCAGAGAAGGGTGAAGTTCCTCAAATGCTATGACAGCATGGGGATGACTTTGATGTAACACCCTCGATAGACAGTCACCCACGGTCACACAGAGAATGTCGTGTAACTGCCAATCTGCCACTAGACCCCTCATTTGCAGAATCCTACAAGAGCCCATTCTCTCTGGTCCTATCTGCCAATTCCATGAAGGTGCTAGGAGAACTGGTCACAGGTGCCACGGATACCAGTCGTGTGCAGATGACACACAGCTCTACGTATCCTTCACCACACAGGACCACACCACTACCACCAAGATGGCCCCGTGCTTGGGTGAGATCAGCTCATGGATGAAGACAAAGCCCTGGCTGGGATGATTTAGTTGGGGTTGGTCCTGCTTTGAGCAGGGGGTTGGACTAGATACCTCCTGAGGTCCCTTCCAACCCTGATATTCTAGGATTCTATGATTCCAGCTTATGACACCATCATAGGACCTAATCACATCAGCCACGCCATCAGGGGCTCGTTCACCTGCACATCTACCAATGTGATATATACCATCATGTGCCAGCAATGCCCCTCTGCCATGTACATTGGCCAAACCGGACAGTCTCTTCGCAAAAGAATAAACGGACACAAATCTGACGTCAGGAATCATAACATTCAAAAACCAGTGGGAGAACACTTCAACCTCTCTAATCACTCAGTGACAGACGTTAAGGAGGCAATTTTGCAACAGAAAAGCTTCAAAAACAGACTCCAACGAGAAGCTGCTGAACTTGAATTAATATGCAAACTAGATACCATTAACTTAGGTTTGAACAGAGACTGGGAATGGCTCGGTCATTACACTAATTGAATCTATTTCCCCATGTTGAAGTAGCCTCACACTTTCGTGTCAACTGTCCGAAATGGGCCATCATGATTATCACTTCAAAAGTTTTTCTCCCCTGCTGTTAATAGCTTCTCTTAATTAATTAGCCTCTTACAGTTGGTAGGGCTACTTCCACCTTCTCATGTTCTCTGTATGTATAAATATCTTCTTACTGTATGTTCCATTCTATGCATCCGAAGAAGTGGGCTGTAGACCACGAAAGCTTATGCTCAAATAAATTTGTTAGTCTCTAAGGTGCCACAAGTACTCCTGTTCTTTTTTCTTATGAACCTTATGACCCAAGAACCTCTTAATGCCAACTGACAGAGAATAGAGGGGCACAGGTACCTCCTGATTCTGGTATGTACATTCTGGTTCACCAAAGACTGCCACGTGAGGTCTCAAATGAAAGCAGGAGTCACGCTGGTTATTCATATAGTTGTGAAATGTCTGTACAGTACAGGTCTGAGTTATGTTTGTGTATTGGAAATACGTTCTCAGCATCTGCATCAAGATAGTCACCAGCAGAGGTGAAAAACAGGCCCTGTTGAGATGTAAATCAAGCACTGAAAGCTATTGCCTATCTACATACGAAATCAGATGTTAACGAAGAGATGTGACAGCAAGAGGGAAGCAGCACACAGGGAGAAACAAGCCCCGGGGGCGGTGAACTTTGGGGGTATCCCTAGGAGACAAAGACGACAGCCCTTGGTCCTGCACCTAGGAAGCAAATGGACAGCGCGTTTCTGTTCATGACAGCAGGGGCTTAGCCAACCCCGGCTGGAAACGCTGCAGGACTTGGGGTGAGAAACTTCTTTAGCCCGTGAAGTTTAGTCTCTAGAAAGCGAGGGATGATTTCACTTGCTATGTCACCTTTTGTTTCCAATGGCCTTACTCACTATCCCATGAATCTTTGACAACAAACGTCTTGAGCTGAATCTCCCAGGCTGGCGTGTGCTGTTCCTGCGGGAAAGCAGACACAGCCCCCGGGTCAGGGGCTGGATATCACAGGGGGACACTTCCAAGGAACTTGGCGGCTGGGGTGCGCCTGTTGTTAACCTGCAAGGCAAAGCAAGGGCTGTCCGAGCCCAGAGGAGAGGGCTTGTGCGGCTGATGTCCCGCTAAGCACAAGCAAGACTGCCTCACGCTGGAGGCAAGAGGGGTGACTCACAGCCCTGGGCACCCCGAGAACCATCACAAACCCAAGCAAGAGGGGCTGCTGGCGAGCAGAGGAGAGCGTCTCGAGACGTTTGCAGCCACGGCGCACACCCACAAAGGGTCAGGGCAGTCCGTCGCTTGGGTTCCTGGCTGCCGCGCCAACACATCACATCTCTGGCTGGCCAGGAGGTGCTGTCCCGTCCTGGCGGACAATGACCCAGCCTCGGTTCTTCATGCCTTCACCAGCCCTTGATCGGACTACAACCGTGCGACAGACCTGGGCGTGAAGCCTGCAGCACTCAGCAAACTCCAGCAGCGAGCAAATCTGACCCGTCCTCCGCTCCTTACGTTGGCTTCCCACAGAACCGAGTCAAGTGCAAGGGCTGAGTCTTTATCTTGGTCAATAATTCTGCTCCTCTAGCATCATGGAACTTTCTGCCAGGAAACAGCAGAGGAGGCGTGTCCCCAGACTGGGGAACAAACTCCCCGGGGCACTAAGGCCCGTCCCCACTTTCTGCTCCCAGTGCAAGGTGCCCCCCCGTCGCCCGGCCTTCGCTAAGACAGAGCTGCCTGGACATTTTAAAACAATAACAAAACCCTACCTAAACAAACCACCCTCCCACCCACACAATTCTCCCCCTGGGGAGAGGATGAGAGAACAAAAGCAAATATTAGCCATGTCACTCAATGCACAACGGGAAGGCGCCCAGATGCTCTGGTATAAGAACCTATGTAGAAGGGAAAGTCAGTGGCAGATTTGGGACCAGATCCCAGGAGACCTGGCTCCCATCTCTCCAGACAAATGCAACGGGCTAGCCCAAGGTCAGGGAGTCAGTGGCAGAACCCAGGAGTCCAAGTTCCCAGGTCTCTTTGCTCTAACCGGTAGGACACACTGCAGAATGCTAGCCACCGGCCACGTGATCCCAAGGATCTTTGATGAGGTATCCAGTTAGTTCATTCAAAACTTGATTAGCCCCTGGGGTGACTCTAAATTGTTCAAAGCCAGACCTAGGAATGACCTCAGTTAGGGCAATGCAAAAAAAATCTTTGGATGAAACAAGGTCCATCCTGGACACGATCCTTTTAGTAGGGGTTGAAAATGGGTCGACACCCCTGTCCCACGTTACCCATTGTCACTGCCTCTGAGGCGGGTGGGGTTACATGTGCCACTAAGAGAGACTCTTCCAGTGGCATCAGAATGGTACCAGCATCAAGGAGGGGCAGGACTAACGGCGCGACATTGACTAAAGCAAGACGCAGCCTGGAGGCAAGTACAATGTCCTGGTGGTAAATCGGTGGAAAGAGACCGTTAAAAGCAGACTAGCAAACTCGAGGGAGGCCCACTGCAGCTGAATGAGGACTGCAGGGATTGGGTTAACCATGGGAATATGGGGCTTTAACAACTCGCTCATCTAGAGGGAACGCAGGGCTGTTAACAAAGCAGAAGGGGTCTGCTGTGGTCAAAAAAGCAAATGCGATCCTGGGATGCATCAACAGAGGAATCGCGAGTTGTGGCAGAGAGGTTATTTCACTTCTGTATTTGGACCTGCTGGAATCCCGCCTCCATTTCTGATGTCCACAGTTCAAGAAGGATGTTGATAAATCGGTGAAGGGTCAGAGAGGAGCCACGAGAACACGTCACAGTGATCGACTCAAAGAGCTCAATCTATTTAGTTTAACAAAGAGACGGTTAAGGGGTGACTTGACAATAGTCTATCAGTGCCTCCATGCAGAACAGGTATTTAATAACGGGCTCTTCAGGCTAGTAGAGATCCAGTGGTTGGAAATTAGACAAATTCAGACGGGAGATAAGGCGTCCATTTGTAACAACGAGGGTAATTGACCATTGGAACAGTTGACCAAGGGTCGTGGTGGATTCTCCACCATTGACAATTTTAAAGTCAAGATGGGATGTTTTTCTAACAGATCTGCTCTAGGAATTGTTTTGGGGCAGTTCTCTGGTCTGGGTTATACAGGGGGTGATCACAATGGGCCCTTCTGGCTTTGAAATCTAGGAATCTATGAAATCAACGAGGACTCCAACATGGTGGAGGGAGACTGGGCTCCTTTTTGAGAATCTTGGGCCAACCAGAAGGAACTGCACTCAAGTCGATGGAGAGACCTCAGCGGTAAAATAGGTCCTCCGCTTGTGCAGCGCCACTGACTCCAATGGAGTCAGGGGCGGCTCCAGGCACCAGCGCTCCAAGCGCGTGCCTGGGGCAGCAAGCCGCGGGGGGCGCCCTGCCGGTCCCTGCGAGGGCAGCAGTCAGGCAGCCTTTGGCGGCATGCCTGCGGGAGGTCCGCTGGTCCTGCGGATTCGGCGGCAATTCTGTGGCGGGTACACCGAATCCGTGGGACCGGGGACCTCCCGCAGGCATGCCGCCGAATCCGCGGGACCAGGGACCTCCCGCAGGCGTGCCGCCGAATCCGCGGAACCGGGGACCTCCTGCAGGCATGCCGCCGAAGCCACGGGACCGGGGACCTCCTGCAGGCACTCCGCCGAATCTGCGGGACCGGGGACCTCCTGCAGGCATGCCGCCGAATCCGTGGAACCGGGGGCCTCCCGCAGGCACGCCGCCGAATCCGCGGGACCGGGGACCTCCCGCAGGCATGCCGCCAAATCCGTGGAACCGGGGACCTCCCGCAGGCATGCCGCCGAATCTGCGGGACCGGGGACCTCCCCCAGGCATGCCGCCGAATCCGTGGAACCGGGGACCTCCCGCAGGCACGCCGCCGAATCCGCGGGACCGGGGACCTCCCGCAGGCATGCCGCCAAATCCGTGGAACCGGGGACCTCCTGCAGGCATGCCGCCGAAGCCACGGGACCGGGGACCTCCTGCAGGCACTCCACCGAATCTGCGGGACCGGGGACCTCCTGCAGGCATGCCGCCGAATCCGTGGAACCGGGGACCTCCCGCAGGCACGCCGCCAAAGGCAGCCTGCCTGCCGTGCTTGGGGCGGCAAAAAAGCTAGAGCCACCCCTGAATGGAGTGTTGGCCAAGTCACTCCAGCTTGTCCCCGTCGACTGCAATGCCGTGACGGGTGATTGACCCCAGCTAGAAATCTGGCCCTCTTGTCTCTAACAAGAAAAATAGAACAGGAGCGGCGTGGGCAATTTAGTGCTAGAACATGCATCCCTTATACGTGTGAATTGACGTCGATAGCTCTAGTCATGTGAGTTTGTTATAGCTGGTGTCGGCTCAATATTAGCCCTAAAGATAAATAAATAAAGATCTTTATCCAAGCAACTGGCGATAAAGAGCAGGCAGAGGGGACCTGGAAAAGCTCAGTGTGTAAGAATTAGCCTGTCTGGATCAGATGCATAAGGAATTAGGCCCAGATCCTCAAAAGCCTTTAGGTTCCTAACTCCCATGGGAGTTAGGTGCCTAAATCCTTTTGAGGATCTGGGCCTTAGCTGCTATACTCCAGCCTGGTCTACACACAGATTATACATTGGTTAAGAGAGCTGAATTTTTTTGTTGATACAGTTGTATCAGTACAATCCCTCATGTGGATGCAGTTATACCAGGATAAAGGTGATTTATGGCTTATTCCCCTTCCTGTATCAGAATAAACTATACCTGTATAAGCATTTTTATCCCCATATCACTGTGTCCACACTAGGTGGGGTTGTGCCATTCTACCCAATCCAGTATAGTGACAGCAGTACAACTTTCTACTAGAGACAAAGCCTTGGGAAACATGGGCCTTTGTTTCTGAAAAGTCACATAGGACTCAGGAAGCAGAAGATGATTAGAGAAAAGCAAATGTGGTACCAATCTTCAAAAAAAGGAATGACAAGTGATCCTGGCAATTACAGGCCTGTGTGCCCAGCTTCTATTCCTCATAAAATTTCCCCCCAGGCAAAAACACCTTTAACTCAGAATTAGGGTCACTGATATAATTCAGACAACCTTCATGCATGATACAAATCTAGTATTTCAACAGTGTAATATTGTTGCAAAAAGGTGAGCCTCATTCTGGGATGTATCAGCAGGAAGGTAGTAAGCAAGACACAAGAAGTAATTCTTCCACTCTCCTCTGCACCGATACGGCCTCAACTGGAGTACTGTGTCCAATTCTGGGCACCACGCTTTGGGAAAGATGTGGTCAAATTGGAGAAAGTCAAGAGGAGATCAAGAAAAATGATTAAAGGTTTAGAAAACATGCCCTACAAGGAAAGATTGAAAAAACAGGGTTTGTTTAGGCTACGTCCACACTACCCGCCCGGATCGGCGGGTAGCCATCGATATATCGGGGATCGATCTATCGCGTCTCGTCTGGACTCGATAGATCGATCCCCGAACGCGCCCCCTTCGACCCCGGAACTCCAGCAGGGCGAGCGGAGGTAGCGGAGCCGACGTGGGAGCCGCGGCCGTCGATCCCGCGCCGCGAGGACGCAAGGTAAGTCGCGGTACTTCGAAGTAAGATACTTCGACTTCAGCTACGCTATTCTTGTAGCTGAAGTCGCGTATCTTACTTCGACATCCCCCCCTAGTGTGGACCAGGCCTTAGTCTGGAGAAGAGAAGGTGGAGGGGTGACATCATAAGTCTTCAAGTGTATAAAAGATTATTATAAAGAGGAGGGTGATAAATTGTTCTCCTTATCCACCGAGGACAGGACAAGAAGTGATGGGTTTAAATTGCTGCAAGGGAGGTTTAGGTTGGACATTAGGAAAAACTTCCTAACTGTCAGGGTGGTTAAGCTCTGGAATAAATTGTCTAGGGAGGTTGTGGAATCTCTGTCACTGGAGGTTAAGAACAGCTTAGCCAAACACCTGTCAGGGATGGTCTAGTTCAGGGGTCGGCAACCTTTCAGAAGTGCTGTGCCGAGTCTTCATTTATTCACTCTGATTTAAGGTTTCGCGTGCCGGCAATACATTTTAACGTTTTAGAAGGTCTCTTTCTATAAGTCTACATACAGCAATAGTTTAGTTATATAGTACAAAGTAAATAAGGTTTTTAAAATGTTTAAGAAGCTTCATTTAAAATTAAATTAAAATGCAGAGCCCCCCGGACCGGTGGCCAGGACCCGGGCAGTGAGAGTGCCACTGAAAATCAGCTCGCGTGCTGCCTTCAGCACCCGTGCCATAGGTTGCCTACCCCTGGGCTAGTTAATACTTATCCCTGCTTCAGTGCAGGGGACTGGACTAGATAATCTCTCAAGGTCACTTCCAGTCCTACATTTCTATGGTTCTATGATTTCCATTCAAAAATCCTTAAGCATCAAAGTGTCAGGAAATGTTCATCTAGATACAACACTCATCTGTATGAATTCAGTTTACACATTCTACGATCAGCTTTAATTCTTACCCGCAAGTTGTACTTATGAACTTTAATATACTGTATATACATTGCGATTTCTGAGCAGATATTATTTATTTTATTCACACCCAGCCGTGCCTATTTTGAAAGAATTCAAAAGCATTTCTCGAGGATCAGACTTAAGGGTGCCCGTTTCACGCAAAGTTTTTTCCCTTGTCAATTGTCATTCGCCTGATGCATGCACTGCAAGGGGAATAAAATGTGTATGCACAATCATCTTTATTCTACTATTCATTCAGCTAATGATGATATTGAGAAGTGAAAATTCATCTTGTATATTTCAGCAACCACCTTAACTAAAACCCACTGATGACCTCTTTCAGCATATACGTCATTGGCAGGGTTGATCAAATATTTAATGTATGTAAACCTAACATTAGCGATCAATACAGGTTAGTATAAGATTAGCGTCATTCAGAACTCTAACCAGTATGTTTTGTGGGTCAGAGTTAAGGGGATTATTGTGTAAGGTGAATGCCCATTTGTCAATCTTAATATTGGCCAGCTGTATGAGCAGTAAGAAGATGTATGCAAAATTCCCTTCCACTAAGCTTTCTTAATGGGGTATCTTTTAAAATGGCCGCGCTGGGTTCTGTATTCTGTATAAAGGTCATGCAACTTACTACTGTAACCTTAACTCTGTTTCAGGTACTTATCTGGCTCCATCATTGTAGTATCTGAGCACCTCAGTCTTCACTGTATTTATCCTTACAACCACCGGTGCGGTAGGGCAGCCCTGTTATCCCCATCTTACAGATGGGAAATGGAGGCAGAGATAGGCTAAGGGTAGGTCTACCCAGCAAAAAAAGGACTCATGGCCGCTAGTATCAGAGTGTGGGCCAACTGACTTGGGCTGTGGTGCCAAAAAGCACAGAGTAGATGTTCAGGCTCCAGCTCCAAGACCTTCTCCCCTCGCTGGGTTTCAGAACCTGCCCGAGCCCAAACAGCTACACTGCTACTTTTAGCCCTGCAGGGCGGGCCCCGCAAGCCAGATTCAGTTGAGCTGGGGTCTAAGACTCGCTCCCGTGGGGTTTTTTCCCCACTGGGTGGACGTACCCTAAATGACTCGCTCAAGGTCACGCATGAAGTCTGTGGCAGAGCCCGGAGGAGGGAATTGAACCTGGGTCTTTCAGATGAAACACTAGCCCATCGTCGTACTCCAGTGCGTGCATGATATTCCAGCTAGGAACGTTAATCTAACGGAGGTTCTTTTCACGGGGGAGTTTCCTTTAAAAGATTCGCAAGGGAGGATTTAAATCCATCTGGCAAAGGAAATCAGAGAATCATAGAAATGTACTCACTGGAGCCGAAACTGACCCTTGTGCAGAGATCTAAGCACCCAAGTCTAACCAATTCCACCCTGTGCATCTACGGTTCCTAGGAGGCCAGGGTCCCCCATTCTGCACCCCCTGCCCGCCCCATGGTGGACAGGCCGCACAGAAGCAGGACTCTCCAGCTCACCTCTCTGCAGGATAGAGTTTCCTTCTAGGACATCTTTGGGGGGGGGGGGGGGGAGCCAGGTGGGAAGGGCTCCCAATACTGCAGAACTCAGAGCCCCCATTTCTGAAGAAGGTGCCTGCCCCATTGTGCTCCTCCAGTGGGCACATGCGGGAACGCAGCTTCTACAGGGCACAGCCCTCGCCAGCCTGGGTAAGAGCCGCGATTCGTCTAGCCCAATATCCCATCTCCGCTAGCGCTCAACACCAGATGCAACAGAGGGAGGTGGAAGACGCCTGACAGGAGCAGATATGGGATAATCTGCCCTCTGCATTAGGGCTTATCTGAGAATCTAATAGGCAGAGATTGGCACAAGTCCTGGAGCAGGAATCCTGACGACAAGGGCTCTTCCTTTCACTCAGCAAGGGCTCAGTCCTGAAAGGTACCGACTACCCCGGCCCCAGGGGTGCAGGTGCTTCATTGGATCAAAGTCCTTAGCCCCCAGAAAGAACTGATGACTAAAGGCCAAATTGTAGAGTCCTTACACATAAAGACAGGCCCTTAGCAATAGTGGGGCTGTATGGCCTAGTGGATAGAGGATTCTGGCCCTCACGAGACCTGGGTTCTATTTCCACGTCTGCTGCTGGGTGACCCTGGATAAGTCATGTCTGCGCTCTGTGCCTCAGTTTCCCCATCTGTACAACGGGGAAACTAACAACACTGACCTCTTTTGTAAAACGCTTTGAGATCGACTGAGGGGACGCACTAGAGACTATTATAATTGGAACCAATGGGATTACGAGGCCCCGATTCTGGAAAGCACCTAAACACATTTACCTTTAAGCACATGCTTCTGCCCTCTGCTGACCCGGATGCTTTTCTGAACTGGAACCTGAGTGAATGAACGACTGCAGTGTGGCCCTTAACATTTTCTTACTCCCAAGCGTTGGGGCATAACACTTTACATTTCTGCTTTGGCCAATAGTGGGTTTTTTTTATAGGCCTATGGCACAAAGGCAGGTGACTAATGCGGATAGATTTTTTTTCTAGCTAGGCTACGCAGGCGATTTTGGATAGATTTAAAATGTTTTCGAAACAAAGCAAAAACAGCCTTTGCTGAGCCAAAGGGAGGGTGGGAAAATGACAGGTGTCTTTTTGTTTACAAGTCCTTAACTAGCGCACAGATGTACGGGTAACTTTGCAGAAAAAACGATCATTCAAACTTTTCATAGATCCATTGTGATCAGCTAGCCTGACCTCCTGTATAATACAGACCCTAGGACTTCCCTGAATTCATTCCTGTTTGAACTAGGGCTGATCTTCTCAAAAAACATCCAGTCCTGATTTTAAAATGGCCAGTGATGGAAAATCCACCATGACCCTTGGTACGTTGTTCCAATGATTAATGACTCTCACTGTTAAAAAAAATGATGCCTGATTTTCCTTTCTTCCAGCTTCAGCATCCAGCCATTGGATCTTGTTAGACCTTTGTCTGCTAGATGACAGAGCATAGAGCTGGTGGAGAATCAGATGAACACAAGCTCCCAGCGCGACGCTGGGGCCAAAAGAACCAATGTGATCCTGGGAAGTATAAACAGGGGAATCTCGAGTGGGAGCAGAGAGGTTATTTTCCTTCTGTGTTTGGCACTGGTGCGACCACTGTTGGAATTCTGTGCCCAGTTCTGGTGCCCACCGTCCAAGAATGATGTTGATAAATTGAGTGTGTGTGTGTGTGTGTGTGTGTGTGTGTGTGTGTGTGTGTGTGTGTGAAGAGTCACAAGAATGATTAAAGGAGTAGAAAACCTGCCTGGTAATGACTGACAAGTATCTACACAGGGAACAAATATTTAATCATGGGCTCTTCAGAGTAGCAGAGAAAGGTCGAACATGATCCAAACAAACTAGACAAATTCAGACTGGAAAAAAAGCATTAATTTTTAACAGTGAGAATAATTAACCATTGGAACAATTTACCAAGGGTCATGGTAGATTCTCCATCACGGACAATTTTTAAATCACAATTGGATGCTTTTCTAGAAGATCTGCTGTAAGAATTAGTTCTACAGGGGTCAGACTACATGACCACAGTGGGCTCTTCTGGCCTTGGAATCCATGACTCTGTGGAAAAAAGCCAGTAATTCAATCACACCAGTAAGCAATTACAAGGACGGACCCACTGAAGGCAATGGAAATAATCTCTCACCAGTACAGCTGGTCGGAAAATGGATTTTCCATCCTGTTAAACATTTCGAGAGAATGGAATCCCCCCCTGACTCCCGCCAAACTGGGATGAAAACCAAACTTGTTTGCAAAAAGAAAATTTTGTTTCGGGTCAAACAAAACATTTTGTTTCGATCTCGACCATTTTTAGGGTTTTTTTTTTAAAAGATATAAAAAATAAAGGAAATTTCAAAACAAAAAACAAATCAAAACTTGGTTCCAAATATCTTGAAACAGGAGGTTGACATTTTCAAGACCTTTTCTCTCCCCAATTTTCTTCCAAAATGAAACGTTGTCCAAAATAGTAACAAATAAATACACCTGTACCCCGATATAACGCGACCCGGTATAACACGAATTCGGATATAACGCGGTAAAGCAGCGCTCGGGGGGGGGGGGGGCGGGGCTGCGCACTCCGGCGGATCAAAGCAAGTTCGATATAACGCGGTTTCACCTATAACGTGGTAAGATGTTTTGGCTCCCGAGGACAGCGTTATATCAGGGTAGAGGTGTAATAATAATAATTTTCACAAAAACATTGGGTTGAATTGAAATGACATTTTCTGATGGGAAACTGCTTTGATGAACGTTTTCTGCGGTGCTCTGTTCACCAGTTCATAGATCCCTAGCCATTGTGGCCATGTAGCATTGCACCGCCTGATTTCCGCAGCCAGCCCCTAGCTTGTGGTTGAGCTAGATTTCCATTGAAAGCTCATGAACCAGGGCTACAGGCACAAAGGATTTAATCCTCATCGCANGCATCGTCTTAACTCTGGAGTCTCTACCGACACCGAAGGAAAATGGCCAAAATCGCAATACTCAGATCTCTCATTCTTGCTCATGTTGGCTCAGTGCCGTAGTCATGTCTATGACCAGATCACTGACCGACAGACCTGTGCTGTAGTGTAGACATGGTTTACGCCGCAAGTAGACCCGCTGAACTCAGTGTGACTGCTCACAGAGTAAGGCATGACTCACCGTGGGTAAGAAGCAGGGAAAGGCTGGAGCTAAGATTATCGGTGCTCGGTAGCTAGGTCATGATTTTCAGAAGCCACTCCCAATTTTGGGCGCCCAGCTGGGGGCACTTCAAAGAGGTCTGATTTGCAGAAAACGCCGAGCACCCAGCCCTGGAAAAAGCAGAAAATCTCCAGGCACACAGTCCCCAAAATGGAGGCACCCGAAAATCACTAGTCACTTTTGAATAGCCTAGCCCTGGGGGATGTGGGTAGCAAGGAGCACTGGGTTAATGCACAAATTATTAGTACTGCCTGCCTGCCCCCACGTGCCAGGCCCTGTACATTTTAATTGCTATTAGGTGTATTATGGTAGCGCCTAGGAGTCCCAAACATGGGACAGACCCCACTGTGTTAGGTGCTGTACAAACACAGAACAAAAAGGCACCACCTTCCCCAAAGAGCCAACCACCTCAATTTTACCAGCCCAGCTGCCATTGCATCAATGATGCAGTTAGTTAGGACGAGACTGTGAAGCAGTTGTGTGGCAGCTTCCATGTTACAATACCCATAATAATCCCTAGTGCTTCTATCTGGCTTTCCAGCCGTAGTTCTCAAAGCACTTTACAAATGGGGAAACTGAGGCACGGCGAGGGGACGTGTTTTGCCCAAGGTCACCCAGCAGACACAGCTGGGAATAGAACCCAGATCTTCTCAGTCCCGTGCTCTTACCACTAGGCCACACCGCCTCTCCTTACCTGATACCCGGGATTGAACCAGAACCAAAAGCAGGAGGGCTTGTCTACACTACAAATGCTTTACCGTTATAGCTACACCACGATAGCTACGTCACCAAAGCCCCCTAGTGGATACGCAGATTATGCTGACACAAGGAGTTATTTTGCTGCTATAATTAAATCAGCTCCTCAAATGACACAAACTTGGGCCCTTTCGTCGGTACAGCTGCAACTACGCCGGGGGTTGAAACCCCCCCCAATGGAACATAGGTTCCTGAAAGTCGGATTTGTAAAGTTTTTTAGGTGCTTAAAGACGCAGACAGATGTGCAGGGGGGTCCTTCGAAATCCTACTAGACGCCTACATGCGTTGGAAAATCTGGTCCATTTTGAAAATGGCACTTGGGCACTTTGGCCCGTGCGTGTCAGGAATCGGGCACTGCCCCAGAGCCAGCCTGGAATCGGGGCACGCAGCGGAGCCAGTGTCCGGGGCACCTAACGAGGGCAGCTGGCCTGCCGTAGGCTGGGAAGAGTCAGCAGCCTGGCTTTTAGCCCCACAGCAGCTTGGCGGCTGCTCAATTCACCCATTAGCGTCTTGTTCCAGCCCCGCTTGTGCCTGGACCCAGCTTTGCCCCGTCTTGCTTTGCTTCAAGTATCCCGGCTCTGACCCTCCTCTCCAATTCCTGACTTCAGCTCTGACCCTTGGCTCTGGCATCCATCCGGTCTGTGACTCCGGTTCTGATGCCGGGTTCCTATTCCTGGCTACTGAGTCGACTGCTGCTCTAACCACTAGGCCCAACCGCCCACACGACCCTTTACGCTTAGAGGTAAGTCAGACTGGAACGGATCCCAGCATTGGCAAATGGCTTGAAAACGGGGCTGCCAATGGCTGTTCTCAGGAGCATCCAGCAACACTGCTTACTGGNTCAACGCATCAAGTGCGTTGACAGACACTGCAGTGTATGAAGGCGTCTGTGGGGTTCTGCCGGGATTGGGGTCAGGTCTACCCTTATATCTATTTTAATTAAAGATCCGGGCAGATGAGGACGGGGAAAGCGTCATATTAATAAGACCCACATGGGTGATGCTGAATAAGGAGGAGCTGCCAATGAGAACAGGAAATCCTCCACAGGGATCTAGAGAGAATACAAAAGCAAGCCAGAAATAACCCAGCGAGAGTCATTTTGGGAAATGCGCCTACTACATCTCGGGGGAAAGTAACTGGAGAGGCAGGAGACCGAGCAGGCAGCAAGAAGGACATGGGTTTGTGATCAGACATGGGGTCAAAAGACCACTGGGACATTAGGTTGTCCACCTAGAAGACACAGATCCCAGGGCAGGGAGCAAATCTCTCTGCCTGTCTCTGGCTCTAGAGGCAACGTCAGTAGAAAGATATTGGCACACTGGGAGAGGAGCAACAGGAATGATGGGGGAGCAGGGAAG
Organism: Platysternon megacephalum; assembly: GCA_003942145.1. Taxonomy (NCBI): domain Eukaryota; kingdom Metazoa; phylum Chordata; order Testudines; family Platysternidae; genus Platysternon; species Platysternon megacephalum. Next base: position 70,332 of record QXTE01000439.1, read on the forward strand.
ATTTAAAGGATGGGTCAGAAGGGTTAAATTGGGCCCAGTGGGGATGGGAATAACTATCTGAAGGTACCACCAAGGAAAGAGGTGAAAGGTCAGATTTCCCGGTTGGTGCAAGCCAGTGTCGTTCCAGTGGAGCCAAGGAGCCAGATCCCCAGCTGGTGCGAATCAGCCCAGCACCATTAAAGTCGATGGAATGACCCTGATTTGCACCAGCAAACGGGAAGCATTCAGGGTGGAATCAGAGGAGCCAGGCTGGGAATTCCTAAAAGGAAAAGGTTGGGTTGAACATCAGGAGAAGCTCTGGACCAGGCTGTGAGATTGTCGTCCCCTCCCCACACACAAGGGAAAGGGTGGAGACCTCATTGCCCGGGACACTTGCGCTTGACCGGGCAGAACACCAGTGAATGTGCCAGAGGGACCAATCACGCCCTAGCTCCCAGGGATACAGATTGGATGGGACCGCGTCCGTCCCGAGCCTCCAGAGCTCATACCGAGAATTCCACGCCTGGGTCTGTTCAGGGGAGCGTCCCAGCCACGTTCGGCAGACCCAAGAGCTAAGGTGAGACCGGACGATCCACAGGCCATGTTGTTCCAGCCCAAACCTCTGGGGATTTGCCCAGCCTGCTTAACACGACCAACCTCGAAGGAAAGGCGCCGACTGCTGTTTCAAAAGCTCCAGACCTCGTGAATCCTTAGTGGCATGAGGAATTTGGCCCCAGATCTAATCCCACCATGCACTACTCCTCTCCCCAACAGCTATAAACCCCGGAGCCAGAATCCAGCCTGGGAAAGCGTTACAGATCCAGTTCCGAAAGGTTCTGCCAATCCCACCCCTGCTACATCCCTGACTGTCAAGAAATTCCAAAGGGTAGGAGAGGAGGAGCATCATTCCCATCTTCCAGAGGGGAAAAACGGAGGTGACTTGCCCAGAGGCCATACACCAAGTCAGTGACAAAGCTGGGATGGAACCCAGGAGTCCTGACCCTCCGCTTTAAACGCAACGACCCTCCTTCCACACCCATACGGTGGATCTGGCTAGGAGAGGGGTTTCTAGGTGGGAGCCACCCAGACATTGACCAGTGATTTCACCACGTGCCATCGGAACGGACGACCCTGCCGCGAGGGGAGTTGACTCTGCCTCAACCTCAATTCAATTGGGCTCCGTGCGGGAATCCCTGGGTGAAATTCTACAGCAGGGGGTCGGACTCGGAGATCGTAATGGTCCCCGCCAGCCATAATCCGAGGATCGAGTTCAAGTGCAATGGTACCAGGATAAAGGAAGAGGCAAAAATGAGAACTTGGATCCCGCAGTGACTCGAACAGCTGAGAGTCCCGCCAGTGACTTTTCTAACAGCTGGGCCCCTCTCCGGCTTCCGCCATCGCCGCTGGCAGTAAAGACTTAGCGGAATGTTTGCGGACGATGCGCAACCGACCCCAGCCCCCGCAGCTGAGTGGGCTCTGCAGAGCAAACAGGACGATAAACCTCGGGTCTGTCCCCCGACGGGCGTCGCTTGGCGCAGCCCCACTGACCTTCATGTGGATCGATACCCACCGAGGGTCTAGCCCCTGGCCAGCAGCAGGCGTGACTTGTGGGAACCCAGAGGCCTTCTCCCCACTGTGAAGCGCCACCGTGGGCCAGTCTGGTTGTGTTTGACACCCGCCTCGCAATGATGACGCATGATCCAAAGCCGCAGACAGCGTCAGACCCATGGAGAGCAGAGATAAGGGATGACAGTGACTCCACTCAGATCAACACAGTTACTCCGGTTTTAGATGGCTGGACCCAGGCTGCATGGCTAGGTGCTTCTTACCAACTGCCAAGCACAGATCCTTGCCCTTAGAGTTGGTCTAGACACATGCTTGCTCCAGTTTAATGAAACCGGTGCAAACCCCAGTGTAGACACACGTCCACCAGATTCACACTAATCACAGTGGTTTAGTTTGCTACCATAAACCGACGCAAGATTGTCCACACACCACATTAACTAAATGAGTTTCAGATCACATCCATGCTGGGTTCAGTTCTTCTGCAACCCGAATACCCTCCCGCCTGGGACTCGCGTCGGGAGCGCCTCTCCGTTTGCAGCTGGGGTTGCGGGTCCCGAGACTCCAGAAGGTCGTCGCCTGCGAGGAACGATCCCAGGGGGTTTCACAGCGCAAAGGGGAACAGACCAACGGAAGAGAGGGAGACTGGCCATGTGGTGAATGAAGGCACTAGACTGGAACGCAGGCGAGTTAGATTCTGTCCCTGGCTCTCCCGCAGAATAATCTGGGGCCCGTCACTTTCTCTTTCTGTGCCTGAGGGCACAGGGGCGCCGCGTGAGTTAACGGTGCTCAGGGACCGGGTCTGTAGCGGGGTGGCGGAGAACCCGGGGCTAAGCCAGCCCTGATTACAGGCGGAGCCACGCCGAGGTTGCATCATAGAATCATAGAATATCAGGGTTGGAAGGGACCTCAGGAGGTATCTAGTCCAACCCCCTGCTCAAAGCAGGACCTAATCCCAACTAAATCATCCCAGCCAGGGCTTTGTCAAGCCNCACACTGTCGACTCACATCCAGCTTCTCGTCCACCGTAACCCCGAGGTCCTTTTCTGCAGAACTGCTGCCTAGCCATCAAGTGAACCCACCATGAAAAAAAAAAGAGCAGCAAGTTGCAAGCTCAGGAAACTGCAACGAGGTCTGTGGGTACTGCAGAGTGCAAGAAAGAAGGTCCCTGCAGGGTCCCTGAGTCAATGGCGGGAGGGGGAAAACCAGCTACAAAAGCAGGAGGGAGTGGAGGGGAAGCTGTGTAGGCAGGGAAGCCTGGGAGAGATCCTGGAGAAGACTGTGAGTTTGTGTTATTTGGGGTTAATCACGACAGAGACGCTGAACTGCTTGGGGCCTAGAGGACCAGTACGTACCAGTGAATTAAATAAATGAGACCCCTTGTGAGGATTATTTAACCACCTTTGAACTATGAGTTCTTAAAGGGCCCTGAAGAGGGGAAAAAGAGAGGCAGGGGGCGGTAGAGCAGCCTCTGGCCACGAGGGGGTGCTCGGTAAGTGACAAACAGCAGGGGCCCTATCTAGTCCTGTAATCGACACAGGATTCTGCCTAAACCTCCATGCAACACGTAAGAGGAAATCCCTTTGTAACGCATGTAGCAGGCTCATCAATCCTGAGGTAGCCCAGCCGCCACCAGAGGGGGACAGAGTGCCACACTGAGTGGGTGTGGCTTAAACCTTCCTGACCTCCAAGCCAGGGAGCTGCTGAAGCATGAGGGTCAGTAATTGACCAACGCTGGCCTGTAGTTTCAGGCTGCCTGCCACTTGCCCTGTTTTCAGCCGCTGTTGGAAATCATTTCCCTAACAAATTGATTCGGGTTTATCATGACTCGGCTTTGCACACACGCACTCCTTTATTAGTTCAAAGGCCACTTGGTGTGGGTAACATCCAGATTGCAAAGATGAGCATATACACACTTATGCTCTATATCCTAACACCACCACAGTTATAAGCGCTGGCTAAAATACTTGCAACATGACCAGGCCCCAGCGGTCCCTCCCTACCATGGCTTGACTCCCGAGGAGTAAGGAAAAGCTCTGACAAAGAACCCATAGCAAACCCTGCTTTTTATACACTATAACGAACAAGTGCATTACTGGTTATCGGAACTTTGCTAACGCCAGATGAGGCTTTATTTATTAAACACACCTCTACAGCCAATTATTGCCCACGCCTGGGATCCAGTTAACCATGTGTTCTTGATTTCTATTACCTCAAAGCAAACGTTAAAGAAGATAAATGCCGGTATTTCATGGATCACCATAAGTTTAACACAAACAACTTTTCTTTCTCGTGAGCTTTTTGTTGGTCACATGCTCTGGGCCGATCACGCTAATGTTCAAACTCAACGTAGAACCCTAGTTCACCCAGATCTAATGTGGGCCTGTAACCCTACGGTCACGTATCACTTTGCCAAACGACCCATTCGGGCTGAAATTTCCCAGGCTGGGTGTCGACCTCGGGTTGAATTTTTGGGGACGGTTTCAGTCAAGCCGGTTCAGCCGTTTGCAAGGATCAGATTAGGGGACAATCCAGTGGTTCGTTTGCCCACGTTGAAAAAAATTCGGAACTGTTTTGCTGAAAAGCTCTAGCGCCCCCATGTGGCGGAGCAGGGACTTCAGTTTGTATAGACCTGGGCACCAGGGGGGTGTTCTGCTTAGCGCCCCATGATGAATGGTGCCAATGCTCACTCCTAATTCCGGTGGACTAGCAAACACCCGTGGCAGAGCTACCATAAGGTAGCTAACCCTAGGCATCCCCTGCAGGGAATGTAGCTAAGGGGAGGAGCATGGCCAGAAGGTTGCTACACTATTGGCTATTCTCTTAAGCTACTTTCACCTTCTGGGTCATCATTAGCTGGAATGTAAATAAGGGCAATGAGCTAGGTACCCATAGAAACACTCCGGGCCCCAAAGAGCTTACAAGACAAAGGATGGGAGGGGAAACTGAGGCACAGAGTGAGACGCACAGCAGAGCGGTGGCAGAACTGGGAAGAGAACTCCTGTGTACCAGTCCAGCAACCCAACCTCACCTTTTTATTTTTTGGCCCGTTCCTAAACTCACACACAGCTGGGTCTCTCCTCATCAACGCTCTCCCGCTGTGAAGAGACCCAGGTGTTTGGCAAAGACAAGATGCTATTCCGAGCGGCGCATGTTTCTGGACAGCAGCACATGAACGTCACAGGAATGCCCACGTACACCCATCCCCCCTACAAATTGGCCCTCCTTTAGTTTCTCTTTATAGAGATCCCGCTAGCTGGGTCTCTGAGTTTTCCCCACATTAAATCCAATCAAACAGCAAGCCCGTCCGCTGGCACGGCCAACCTCCCAAGTCAGTGGGAAATCCACCCCTGTGCCCAGCCCAGAGGATACGGCCACCCGGACCCATGAAAACTGGGCTTTAAAAGGCCACGCTCTTTGCCCAGGCGTCAATGTCCCCCTCATTTCTCCCTCTAGGAAAAACAGTGGGGGAAACAGACAACTCTAGTGGCGCAGCAAATCCAGGGCGAAAAGGCCAGACCTAATGCCCGGGTGATGGCCAGACGCAGCTGCCTTAGCTTATATAGGGCTAGTATCTAAGGTCCTCCACATATTTATCGCTACAAACCCCCTGGAGGTAGGGAAGGGTCGTCAGCCCCATTTCAGAGAGTGACTAAAAGCCAGATTTTAGGTGTTTAGGCACATAACCCCCATTGACATCAAGCCCCTAAATACCTTTAAGAACCAGGGCCTGGCTCTCCCGGATGACTGTGGCAGACCTGGGAACAGAACCGGGTTGTCCCAGCTCCTAGGTTAATACCAGGGAGAGAGGAGAGCGTCCCAGGATCCAAACCATCTCGGGCGTTAGGTCAAAGCCCAGCAGCCCCCCAAATCAACCATGTTATTGGGCTGGATGCATAGAATCCAAGGGACCATTGTGATCATCTGGTCTGACCCCCTGGATAACACAGGCCCGAGAACTGCCCCCAAATAATTCCTAGGGCAGATCTTTTAAGAAAAAACACATCCAATCTTGATTTAACCCTTGTCGGCAACGGAGAATCCACCACGACTCTTGGTAAATTGTTCCAATGGTTAATTACTCTCCCGGTTAAAAACTGACATCTTATTTCCAGTCTGAATTTATCCAGCTGCCACTTCCAGCCATTGGGTTTCATAGAATATCAGGGTTGGAAGGGACCTCATGAGGTTGTCTAGTCCACCCCCCTGCTCAAAGCAGGCCCAATTCCCAGACAGTTTTTTACCTCAGTTCCCTAAATGGCCCCCTCAAGGATTGAACTCACAACCCTGGGTTTAACAGGCCAATGCTCAAACCACTGAGCTATCCCTCCCCTGTTAGAGGGTTCTGTTAGACCTGCCTCTGCTAGACTGAAGAGTCCATCGTTAAATATTTGTTCCCCATGGCGGTACTGATAGCCTGGAATTAAGTGACCTTCTCTTTGTTAAGATAAATAGATTGAGCTCTTTTAGCAGGTTTTCTAATGTTTTAATCATTCTCGTGAATCTTCTCTGAGCCCTCTCCGATTTACCAACTTCCTTCTCGAATTGTGGGCACTAGAACTGGACACAGGATTCCAGCAGCGGTCGCACTAGGGCCTAAACATAGAAATTAGGCTGGGGAAATAACCTTTCTGCTCCTCATAGAATCATAGAATATCAGGGTTGGAAGGGACCTCAGGAGGTCATCTAGTCCAACCCCCTGCTCCAAGCAGGACCAACCCCCANTGGTCGCACCAGGGCCTAAACACAGACATTAGGCTGGGGAAATAACCTTTCTGCTCCTCATAGAATCATAGACTATCAGGGTTGGAAGGGACCTCAGGAGGTCATCTAGACCAACCCCCTGCTCCAAGCAGGACCAACCCCCAACTAAATCCTCCTCGAGATTCCCATTTATACATCCCAGGATCGCATTGGCCTTTGTCTTTCCCATAGGCTATTTTTGACTCCAGGTCTGCACAGTGGCGTGACACTGGAGTCACTAAGGCCACGTCTACACTACACGAACCTATGCCGCGGGAAGGCCATAGTGTAGACGCAGATGCCTCTACACCGGGCATCACGTCAGCACAGCCGCAGCGCTCAAGGGCGTGGATCTTTCACTAGACGGGTCGTCCGTCCGGTTTTCAGCCGCACTGTCCTGTTTTTTCCTAAGGCGTGTCCCCCTCTGGCAGGGACATAAAATCGGCCGTGGCTTTGCCCGGTATCATCATGGACGCGTGGAGGACGCCGTTTCGCAGAGTGCGCTGCCCTGCGAGGGTTGCCAATTTAGGTTGGACGTGTTCCCGGAGGTTTCATCCCATGACATCTTCTTTCATTAAAGATTCATCCCTAATGCCTGGAGACTCCCCCCACCCCCGCTGGCGTGACCTCTGTATTCTACGTCGCCCTAAATTCTGAGGCTAGATCAGGCCTTACTAGTGAATCACACCCACTCAGTCTGGTGCAACACCGCCCCTGCTGGCGTGATCACGGTAGACGCCATTTTGCAGCGTACGTCGCCCCGCCCCGCCGGCATGAGCTTGTCCTGCATGCGAGGTCACGCCGGCGGAGTCAGGGCAGCGCGTGGCATCCTCCCCGCGTCCATGCTGATACCGGATAAAACCGGATGTGGGTTTGGAGCCGTACGGGACGGGGACAAACCTGACAAAAACAGGACTGGCCGGCTTAAAACCAGACAAATGGCCCGTCTGTACCAACAGCCCCATTGGTTTCAATGCAGCTCGCTGTGCATGGCGGGGAAAGCCCCGCACACGCATGCGTCTTTGCAGGATCAGGTTTCTGGGCACCAAGTGACTGGCCTAAAGTCTATTGAAGTCAATGAGCGGCCTAGCACTGGGTCAGGCCTTTGCAAAGTAAAAGGCCCAGGAGCCCCCCCAAGTCAGCGAGTCTCTGGAGAACGGAGGGAACGGACGTGCAATGTTCATCGGCAAAGCTGCAGCAAGCTGGTGGCGGAGCAGCCTGCGCGAGCGGGGCACGCCGCGAACCCAGAGAGTCACTGAGTGGGAAGGCCAGAAGGGACCGTGCTCCGCTGATCTGGTCTGACCTCCCGCTTCACCCAGGCCAGAGACCTCCCCCAGGGACCAGCCCAGGACTTGTGGTCGAGCTAGAAAGAGACACCCAGTCTCGGCTTTTAGAGGGCACGGGACCGGATCCACCCCGTCCCTAGGTCAGCTGTTCCAGCAGTGAATTCTGTTCCCTGTTAAAGATGGCCCCGTATCTCTAGTGTCTGCCACTGCATTTCCTTCTGCCTTTGTCTGCCCCATTAAAGAGCCCTCTGCTATCTCACAGGCCTGCTGAGGGTCACAGCTCAGCCTCTGCCTAGGGGAGACCTTCGCCCCGCTATTGTTTCACATCCCGATGCAGTGTCCCACCTCGCTATTTCCATCTGCGCAGCCCAAAGCGCTTTCCAGGGGAGGGGAGTATCACGCCCCTCATTGGGCACAGAGAGAGAGGTGAAGTAACTAGCCCAGGTCCTCGAGGCCAATCTAACACCCTGCCCCTTATCCACACCGCCTCCTAGGGAGAAGCTCCGCTCTTTCAATCACTACGGCTGAGACTTTCAAAGTCCTATGCGCAAGCTGTACTTCTTGATCCAGCTGACAGGGGTACCTATGAGAACAGGTGTTGGACTCAGCGCCCTTCCGATCCCGGGTCCCGATTCCTCCCTCTGTGACTGCTATCAGTGAGTAGCATCACACCCCACCCACAACGGGGGCTTCTCCCCCTCCCTCTGCGATGGTGTTATCAGTGAGTTTCAGCATGCCCCGCCCATATGGGGGTCTTCACCCAGAGATCTCCAAGCACTTTCCTGAGTAAGATCAGTGTCATCTGACCTGTTTTTGCAGATGGGGAAACCGAGGCACAGAGCGAGGCAGTGGCTTTGCCTAAGGGGACACACAGCCGTCCGAGAATAGGATCCCAAATCCAGCCGCCCAGTCACGGCCCCATGCTGCCTCCTGGCTGGAGCAAGAAGCAGCCCAACGAGGTCTTTACAGCGGCTGGTTTGCTTGGCTTCATTCCTCTCCGCGCTGTTGCATCCAGCAGCTATGGAGAACATTCCTTCCACCAGGCACCGCTTGCTTTGAAAGCTTGACTTCCCCGGAGTTCTTGGGTTTCCTATGGGAACCGTGCACCTCCTTTGTGAGTTCTGCCTTAGGGCCAGAGAGCAGCAGAGCGACGGGGAAACAGCTTGTGATTTTGAAAGAGGCTTTTCACAGCCAAATGCTTCAAGGAAACGTAAGTCTGAGACTTCAACATGTGGGCACATTAGATCCCCCCAAGACCAGGGCCTGGACTCCATCTGGAGATTATAATTGGAGCTTGTTAGGAAATTAAAAATGGCAGATTTTTCTATCGACCCCTGCCCCCCAACTGCCCCCCAGAACCCCAAAAGTAAAAACCCCAAATAAACAAAATATCGGTTTTCAGTGGCTGAACGTTTTCGGCTGGCAAAAGCTGATTGGTAGACTTCTTTTATTTTTAACCCTAGAACCCCTGAATTTCTATTTTTAACCAGAAACCTGGAAATAGTCAGTGAAAATGGAAATTCTTCACGAAACCGTCCCGTTGGTTGGAAAAAAGCCATTTCTTCTTGGGAAACCAGCTGGACGGAAACATTTTCAGCCAGCTCGAATGAGAACAATCGTCAGCGTCTCTGTCACCCACACCGAGGCCTTGTCCATGCAGGGGGCCTGATTTGCTATTCCCCTCCCCTTTGAGAGAGGCCTCGAGGCCTGGACAGATCTTATGCTGCAGGAGGTAGCGTGGGGCAGTGGCTAGGGGTAGATCTACACTACGGAGACTAGACTGGCATAGCCCCATAACGCAGCCGTAGGCTGCACTGACAGGAGGAGTTTTTCTGTCTGCGTAGGAACATCCCCTTCCTGAATGCTATTTGCCATGGGTATGTCTCACCACTGGCCGCTGTGATGCTCAGGGTACAACGTTTTTCACAGCCCTGAGGGACGTAGCTGGGTGGATCTGATTTTGAAATGCAGAACAGGTGTATGTCGACAAAGGGATCCTTCCGCCAACACGGTTGCGTCTGCACCCGACCAGCTGATGGAACTACCAAGTGTCGACGGAGCCTAGAAAGCTCAGAAATACAGGATCTGGTCTCAGAGGCTTGTGCAGCCATTGGCGCCCGTGCAAAGTGAGCGTGAAACACCAGCCGTGCTAATCTGGTAGTGACCAACAGCCGCTGGTGCAAATGACTCTACAGGGTGCAATGGCAGTTGAGAATCAGGGCCTGGGATCTAACTGCTGGTGCAAAGCCCTCCTAGGGAGACAGATTGCACTAGCGTAGGGGGAGGTGCACTGGTGTAAACTGTGTCTGCACAAGGGGTTCGCTCCCGTGCACCTGCACCGATGGCTAAAATCCCAGGGTCGATAAAGATCGAAGGTTACTACCAGCGGCAGCTCCAGGCACCAGTGCTCCAAGCCTGGGGCGGCAAGCCACGGGGGGTACCCTGCCGGTCCCTGCGAGGGCGGCAGTCAGGCAGCCTTCGGCGGCTTGCCTGCGGGAGGTCCCCGGTCCCGTGGATTCGGTGGCAATTCGGCGGCGGGTACGCCGAAGCCGCAGGACAGGTGGACCTCCCGCAGGCACGCCGCCGAAGGCAGCCTGCCTGCTGTGCTTGGGGCGGCAAAAAAACTAGAGCCGCCCCTGGTTACTACTGGGGCTTTTGTTACGGGATCAGAGCTGCACCTTTGTAAACCCTGCTGTGCTAGAACTAAGAATATCATACGATAACCCTCAAATCGTGCTTTAAAAGCATGAACGAATTAGGCCACACAACCCTGCCTGGGTATTCTACAGATGGGGAAACAGAGGCACCGATTCTTGCCTGAGGTCAGAGAGTCAAATTCTGAGCTGGGACGAGAACCCAGGAATCCTGACTCTCAGCCCAACCCTCTTCTAACCACTAGACACCACTCCCCTTCCAGTGCTGGGAATGGAACCCAGGAGTCCTGACTCCCAGCCCCCCCATAAAAACCATCAGACAAAAGTCTTTCTGCACAATCGTTAAGTTACTTGATGTGGCTAGTTTACTCCAGGCAGGTTTCCCCCTTCCCGTCCACAGCAATCTTATTAACCTTTCCCTGATGGGGACCTTGGCAGGAGTCCTTGAGGTCAGAGGGAACCCTCTCTTCCTCTCCCCTGGGTTTAGATTTGTCCCGATTTGAGGCTTCCCGGTGGTCTCATTGCCACATGCCAGGGAAACCCAAGAACTCCGGGGAAGTCAAGCTTTCAAAGCAAGCGGTGCCTGGTGGGAGGAATGTTTTCCATAGCTGCTGGATGCAACAGTGCGGAGAGGAATGAAGCCAAGCAAACCAGCCGCTATAAAGACCTCGTTGGGCTGCTTCTTGCTCCAGCCAGGAGGCAGTGGCTGGGGGGCTGGATTTGGGATCCTATTCTTGGACGGCTGTGTGTCCCCTTAGGCAAAGTCACTGCCTCGCTTTGTGCCTCGGTTTCCCCATCTGCAAAAACAAGTCAGATGACACTGATCTTACTCAGTAAAGTGCTTGGAGATCTCTGGGTGAAGACCCCCATATGGGCGGGGCATGCTGAAACTCACTGATAACACCATCGCAGAGGGAGGGGGAGACGCCCCCCAATGCATGTGGGTGGGGTGTGATGCTACTCACTGATAACACAGTCACAGAGGGAGGAATCGGGACCCGGGAACGGAAGGGCACTCTGGGCAGGGTCACTGAGTCCAACACCTGCTCTCGTAGGTACCCCGGTCAGATCACCCCCCCCCTCAAACTCCATCTTCAAACTAGTTTGGTTATTTGCCCCCCACGTCACCTATGGAGGCTGTTCCAGACCCTCCCTCCCCTGACAGTTAGAAACCCTCGTCTCATTTCTAGTTTACATTTAATTCCTGGCCTAGTTTCCCCCCCATTTGTTCTTGGGCCAACACGGTCCTTCAGCTTAGAGGATGGGGCTGAAAACTTCCCGTGACCCAAAACTGGGTTGCCAGAATGTGTCTAAGGGTTGTGTGGGAGGCCACCCCACTTACCCCGCAGGGGTGTCTCCTCTGGCACTGGCTGGATGTGTCTCCCTGTGACCTGGCTGACGCCAACACAGCACCGCTCAGGTTTGGCCCGGCCGCCCCTCCATTGGGATGACAAGGGGCCGGCCAGGCCAAATTTGCGTGAGCGGCGCTGCGACCCAGCCACCTCCCCTCAAACCTGAGCAGCCCTATGACCCCGGAGGTCACAACGACCAGTGCAGGGACCTGAGCCCAGCCAGACCTGCAGGACAGTAGCCGTCGCTATGGTATACATGGTGTACTTCTTATGTTACTGGGTATATTTCTTACCCACGATATACAATATTTAGTAAGCCAGAGGATTTTCACACCGACAAGCTATTTACTGGGTCGCGACAGGCCATCAGGTTTACAGTGGGTCCGGAGCCCAAAAAAGGTTAAGAAGCACTGATCTAGTAATTAGAGCAGAGAACAGCAGGAGCCAGGACTCCTGGGTTCTTTTCCCAGCTCACCCACCGACTCCGGTAGCCTGGGCCTCTAACAATATACATATATATTGGCCGCGGGTGCTCAGGGAAGTGCAACCATCCACCGGACCAGGTGGGGCTGGCTTCAGAGGAAAGATCGCCAAAGCTAAGGCCAAGGGCGTCGAACCCAGCTGCCTGAAGTTGAGCGGCCCTGCCTCGCTTTACGATCCGAGCGTCTGATTTTCAGAGCTCCACCACTCACGTTGAGCTCCGAGGAAGGCATGCGTGACGGGCGCTTGTATGGAGATGCGTAGAGACAACTTCAGACTAGAAGGAAGGCACATTTGGGACAGTGAAGGTGATTAACCGTTGGACAACCTGAACCAGGGAGGGGGCGGATTCTCCAGCAGGTGAGGTCTTTGTAACAGCTCCGCTCTGTTCCCACAGGAGGCATTGGCCAGATGCAGGAATCGGTGGGGGAGGTCTCTGGCCCGGGTTGGGCAGGAGGCTGGAGAAGATGATCACGATGGGTCTCTTCTGATCTTAAGAGTCTGAATCTAAGATGGGATTCAGGTCTGCGAGCAGGTGCCTTTCCCATCACACCCTGGGCCTGGTTCTCCTCTCCCTCACGCTGGTGTGAATCCAAATCTCAAGGGAATTCTGACAGGGTGAAACCAAGTGTAAACAAGAGCACACCAACGACCCTCGCAGCATAGAAAGAGTCCTAGATTCCAAGGCCAGACGGGCCCATTGTGATCCCCCCATATAACACAGGCCAGAGAACAGCCCCCAAATAATTCCTAGGGCAGATCTGTTAGAAAAAATATCCAATCTTGATTTAAAAATTGTCCGTGATGGAGAATCCACCATGATCCTTGGCAAATTGTTCCAATGGTTAATTGCGCTGACTGTTAAAAATGTATGCCTTATTTCCAGTCTGAATTTGTCTAGCTGTAGCTTTGAGCCACTGGAACATGTTAGACCTTCCTCTGCTGGACTGAAGAGCCGATTACTAAATATTTGTTCCCCATGTAGGAACTGACAGACTGGGATCAAGTCATCCCTTAACTTTCTCTTTGTTAAAAGTTCTAACTCACGCCCATCCTGGGGTTTAACTAACATTGTGGGAAACCAACACTTAGATAATAAATTTCAGCTCAGATCTTTCTCCCAGGCTTGGCTGAATCTAGGGCTCCTCCCTCAGGGCTACACAGCCCACACCCTAGATCCTCTCTCTGCAGACTCTTATAGCTGGGTAAAGTTAATGAGCCACCTGCATCAGTGAGTCAGCAGAACCCACTTAACTCTTCCATGGCATGATCAACAAGGTGGATTCCTCTCTCCCCTCCACTCCCACACAGCAGACATTGCTTGCCTCTTCTGTTGGGCTGAGCTTTGGCCCCCAAAATTTGAAAACACTGGCATTATTATAAACACAGACGCACCCGCTCTCATTGCCTGGCTACGCGATGACTATCAGGGCAGGGATATGATCATAACTTACACCCACCGGGGAAAGGAGAGGAATTTGATGCCATTCACTGGGAGATAGGGGGTGAGATCTAGAGAGGGAACATTCCAGCTCTGCCACTGACTCCATGCGTGATCTCAGGCGTGGGATGTCATCGCTCCGTGCCTCAGTTTCCCCATCTGTGAAATGGGGATACCAATCCTGCCTGTGTCGATTTAGACTGTGGACTCTGCACAGGGACTGTCTCTCACTATGTATCTGTGCAGCCCCCGGCGCAACAGGGGCTGCTAGGACCTACTGCAGCATAAATATTAGTAAGGAAGGAACAGGCTCCCTGACAGCGAGATCTATCAGGCTGTGGACCCACCTCCCCCAAGGAAGCCCCTCTGTTTGGGGGATTTAAACCTAGAGCACAAAGCACTGTCCAGTGGGGAAGGGTTCTGCACTGGCCCAGGGGGAGATGGGAAGAGATGAGGTCAGAGGACTGCTCCCACCTCCACTGCTAGGAATTCCCACAGAGTGTGGGTCAGAGCCTGACATCTAGGAGCTGCCCAGGGGCAGAACTAGGAGGACGGGTGCAGCAGAGCAGTGACTGATTTCTACCTCCGACTTTCCAGCCCCCCATTCTCCAGGCCCTGGTCAGGCATCCTCAGCTCCCCAGCGTGGTCCCTGATCCCGCAGTCCCATGGGAGGCGCTGACCTGAAAGTCAGGCCAAGGGCCTTGGCAACCAATCGGGGAGATGGCTCTATGGGCCCTCTCAAAAGTTGGGGGGCAGATTTCCACTCTCTCCTTTCCTCACCCCCATGCTCATCTGCTCAGGAGCAACCCCAGCTCAGCTCCGAATGCCCGATCCCTTTTGGAACCCAACCAAACGATTTCCCGGGGCAGCACGTCCCGTCGAATCGCGGCACGCGGACTTCGGACACAACGGCCAAGATCGGTTTTGGGGCTGCCCAACGCCGGGCAGCGAAACGCCTACGTAGGCCTGTGCTTCAAAGGGGGTGAGTACCCTGCCATAGCACCCACCGGCTCCCATGCAGCGGGTAGGCATTCAGACCCCTCTGGAATAGGTCGGGCGGCTTGGAATCAAAAGCCAAAATAACGGGATGGGGGTGCACAAGGGATCAGGAAATATTGGCCAATATTCCGTTTGATCTCTTTTGAATCCCTTACCCGTAAATCGCACGGATCCTTTTCTCGTGGTTATCCCTGGGTGGAAGGACATGGTGTAGTAGCTAGAGAGACTGGGTATCTAGTAGACCTGGGTTCTAGTCCCAGCTCTGGGAGAGGTGTGTGATCATGTGTTTAGGGCAAACTGGGAGTCAGGATTTGTGGGACCTCAAGTCATTTCCCCCATCTAGCTAGCCAAAATAGATGGTTCCGTCTCAAGACAACTGAGGGGGGACCTGATATCAAGAGGATGGTGATCAATTGTTCTCCATGTCCACTGGAGGTAGGGCAAGAAATAATGGGCTTAATCCGCAACAGGGGAGGTATTAGGACAAACTTTCTAACTCTCCGGGGAGTGAAGCTCCGGAACAGGCATCCAAGGGAGGTGGTGGGATCCCCGTCACTGGAGGGTTTTTTGAACAGGTTGGACAAACAGCTGGTCCTGCCTCACCGCAGGGGGGATGGATTAGACGACCTCGGGAGGATCCTTTCCAGCCTGACATTTATGATTACCATATCTGAGCCCCTCACACCCGTGAGTGTAGTGATCCTCACAACTCCCCCGGGAGGCAGGGCTGGGCTCTTCTCCCTACAGTACAGATGGGTAAACTGAGGCACGGAAT
Source organism: Platysternon megacephalum (assembly GCA_003942145.1). Lineage (NCBI taxonomy): Eukaryota > Metazoa > Chordata > Testudines > Platysternidae > Platysternon > Platysternon megacephalum. The sequence goes on from QXTE01000439.1 coordinate 85,604, forward strand.
GACTCAACGACTTGCCCAAGTCTGGGGCGGAGTTGGGAACTAAACCCGAGTCTCCAGCCTGCCTCTCTGTGCCTCGGTTGCCTCCAGTCATAAAACGGCAAGAAAACCCTTCTTGAGAAAAGGGCTTTGAGAGCTCTGATCAAAGGCCTACTTCTTATTGACCTTGTGGCTCCTGATTAGCACTGGGGTTGTTTTGTTCGGCAAGGAGGAGAGGAAGGGGAGATGCCCAGTGAGAAAGACAGACAGATGGACCCTGGGATCTGGCCCAGCCCCTGGGTCCCCCAGCAAAAGGCGAGAGCTGATGCCCTAAGACAGACCCTCGCAGCCTGGCTTTCCGCTCCTCAAAGCCGCTAATCACTTCCCCTAGAGGCAGGTGACCGGTGCTCCTTGCAGTAAGAGCCGTGATGCATGTATACCAGGAGGAGAAAGGGCGCAGACTTTGGGGCTGGCTTTTCAAAGCTTCGGAGCACCCACAGCCGCCTTTAAATCAAAGGGAGACGGACACCTCTGAAAATCAGGCCCTGCGGGGTGCTACCCCGGTTGGTAGGAGATTTGATGCCAATTTAGCCCAGCCCACCGGTCGCTCCTGATCAGTTTGCTGCGACTGCTCCTTTAAGGATCCATCAGCTGCTTGATGTGATTGGTCAGCTTGGGACACATGGCCTTGTTGCTGATCGGATGGCAAACTTTTATAAGCCCAGGGGATGGCTGGGATGAGAAAGATCACTTCCGTCTAGACCCCCCATCTGCAACTTCGCACCGAGACGGAATTTGGGAGACTTCCACTTTCCACGGAAACACACGACACCAGTTCCTCGTGTACCCCCTTGGGTGGAAAATGAAGAGAGAGTGGCCAGAGGTGCTGGGGGCTTTAGCCAGTTGAATACTTCCAAGAATCTCTTGCCCTGTTGGGCCAGCCATGATTTTCATTCCTCTTCCTTGGATCCAATGGCAAAGTTTTGCAAAAGTAGCTCCCGGTTTTAAGGGCCTCGGTTATTGGGTGCTCCGTTTGAGGCCCCTGGAGCCCGATTTCCTTTGGAGCTGAGAGCACTCAGTGTCTCTGAAACATCTGATCTCCACGTGGGCGTCCAACAATCGGTACCCCCAAAGCCAACAGCCGCGTATGAAACTTTGGCCCTATGCATTTCTGTGATCTACCCACCTACGGCACGAAGACAGCTCTGACCACTAGATTGTCCAGGTGCCGAGAAGACTTTGGGGGGAGGTGGAGCCCATAGCATGTTTCCTAGAAGCCTGCAACACCAGCGCCACGCCCCAAGCCATCTGCAACGGCCTTTCTGAGACAAGAAGACGGCTGAAGACAAGGACATCCCGTGGACTTCTGTGACAGCACAGTACTCCGGGGCCATTGTTGGGTTCCACCTCCTCGCCGGCACAGGGCTGTTCCTACACCGCATTAGCCAGTTAGCCAGTGCTTTGGCCAGTTCGACACGCCTGAAGAGCCTGAAATGGTCCCCGACGTCTGATCGCGTCTCAACTTCACTGAGACTCTGCAGGAATCAGAGAGATCTTCGGCCTGTTTTCCAGAGGGGTCTGCAGCTCCCGTTTGATCTCGGGGGGAGGGGAGGGGGGGCTCATCACCCCTAAGAGCAGGCTCCCCATCTTTCAATGAGCTGTCCATAAGGGGAAGTAGGGCCTTTTCCGGGAGAGCTTGACAACAAGGGATAATACAGGAGATGGCCTTCTCTATCAACGTTGTCTGTTGGACCGTATCCCCCTCTTTGTGCTCCAGCACCTCCTAGGGTTCCTTTTCCGCTGTGCCATCTTTGGGGGAAACAGGAAGACAATTTCCCCTCTGGGCCGGTTATGCCAGCATTGCCCACTAGGGGCCGTCTTGCACCTTCCTTCAAAGCAGATGGCACGAGCCTGCCATCGGAGCCGGGATACCAGGCTAGATGGGCCCGGCTCTGATCCGGTCTGGCAAGTCTCGTCACTCTGGCCCGCAGGGGACCCGGAGCGGATGAAGCAGATGGGGGAACGAGGTGGCAGCCCCGGACTGAAGAGGGCACGGAGCTTTACAATCCCTATGGGTGCGGCAGAGGGGGAGAAAGGTTTGCCTCTCCCCACACTGAGGCCTCCCTAAAAGCCTGTGTCTGAGCTGACTTCATCTAAAAACTGGCCACCTCCCCACCCCGGGGGAAACCCAGCGAAGTCAATGGAATGAGGCTAATTGAGACCAGCCGGGGATCTGGCTCAGCACCCCTTAATTTTTGCTGCCGTGAGTCCTCTCGGGGTCGAATCCCTGCACCTTGGGGAGCCACTTACACCTGCGTAAAGGGCACCAGTCAGCTCCAGTGGCGTCCGACACCCCCTGCGCACGTCACGAGGCGCCAGGAGGAATCGGGCCCGTTTTCATCTCCAGATTGGCTTCAGCCAGGACACTTGTGGCGGACGGAACCAGGCTGTTGGTAGCCTGGACTGAACCCGGGAGGGCTAGTTCTGGAGACATCAGCCTGAGCGGCTGGACCCAGCTCCTTGCCAGGGCTGCAGCAGGCTCAGCTGTTGGGTGTGGCCCAGCCTTCGCCAGAGGGGAACCGGGGTTGGGTTATCCTAACCCTTGTGATCAGTGGATGCTGACGGTGGGACTCTCAGGTGAAACTAGCACGGAGGCAAGGGATCCGTCCCCTTGCCGTTCCCTCGCCTCCAGCAACCCTGTGGGTCGCCCTCTGCCCCTGTTCCCGCTGGAGAAGGGGATTTAAAAGAAGCAGGCTCTGGAACCATCTGGATTCTGCCAGCCCCTCTCACCCCTTTCATCCTGGGTACGGCGCCCGTCCTGCGCTCGCTGCCCAGTGAATGCCTCGCGGCTACGGGCAGAGCTCCGGCCGTGCCTGCTGAGTCGCTGGCATTCAGGCCCAGCAGGGCTGGGCTGGCGGAGAGCTGGTGCAGGGCAGAGGCACCCTCGGGCGGGGGGCTGCTGGCTTCTCTGCAGCCTGGCTGCTAGGGGAGAAGGTGGGAGGTCTCTGGATCTGCAGCCTGGCTGAGAGCACGCTGGGTGAATGACGTCATTCATAGATCGTCGATTGCAAGGCCAGAAGGGCCCACTGTGATCATCTAGTCTGACCCCCTCCCCCCCCCATACAGCACAGGCCAGAGCACGGCCCCCAAATCATTCCTAGGGCAGAGCTTGTAGCAAAACATCCCGTCTTGATTTAAAAATCGGCAGTGATGGAGAATCCCCCCCCCGACCCTGGGTAAACTGGACAAGAGACACACGTGATGCTGGCAGCTTTGTGGGGGGAAGAGCCCGGGGCGGATGTGACAGCAGCTACGTGGCCCCTCTACAAAGCGCCATTTACACCTGTGATCCGGGGATGCTCCCAGATTCCCAGGCCCTTTTTTCTACTTGTCTCCCCGGGACGCAGCTTCGTCCTCACCCACCCTGAGATCAGAGCGAAACTCAGCCCCGCCGGGACTGCTTCCTGGACCGCCGGCGTTCTGCAAAGCGTGTCTGTAGAAAAGGAGGTTCACGCTTCCCCGCGTCACGCAGGAGTTGGGAGGATCAATACGCCGCAGGCTGTGACGTGCTTTGAGATCTGCTGAGGAAAAGCGCCATACAGGAGCCAGGCGGTGTTAATTCTTCTTGGCCTGCAATGCAATCCGCCTCGGACGCTTTGGGGCAGCGGTGCCCCGGTGCAGAGAGCCCGTCACACCCACTCCGTGTTGAGCGCTGGGTTACCCTAGGGATCCGTCCTTCGTGCTGGGTAGGGGTTAGTGTCAACCGAGAGTCCCACCAGCACCCACTGATCACCAGGGGTAGGGGAGCTCATTGCCGGTCCCCGCCGAGGGCAATCCAAGGCAAGCATGGCTGATGCACGGGTCGCTTCCTCCTCATCGTACCCCAGCACCGCGGATGCTCCTGTGCCCAGCTCCTCCGCCCAGCTCTTCCATCGCCACGTGCAGCCAGAGCCTGCGTCAGTGCCTGGCTCCATTGATTTCAGGAGCACGACACGGATTTACAACATCTGTGGGCACCGGGCCGCAGCTCAAATCCGGTGCCCTGCCCATGCGCCCAGGCCCTGCTCTTAAACCGCTCACAATCAGACCGGTTAACCACGACCTAGCTCCGACCTGGACCAGGAAACTGACTCACGTTGGCATGGGGGTGCCCAGCCAGTTGTAGACGCAATGGGGATGGGACCTCAGGACACACCACACCCTATCTTAGCAGGGATGTTTGGGGGAGCTAACCTAGCAACGAGTGCTGGGGGGGGGGGGGGGGGGGGGGGAGGGGGGGGGGGGGGGGGGAGAACGGGGGGGGGGGGGGGGGGGGCAAGCGAGGGGGGGGGGGGGGGGGGTGGGTGGACAGGGAGGGGAGAGTTTGCAATGCAGCCTGGGTTTGTTTTTCCCGCACGTGCCACCCTCGCCCCGGTGCGGGGGTGAAGGGCTGTTGGATTTGCCAGGCTGGATCAGTCCGTTCACCCTGGTAGCATCTGCTCCAGAGGAATCACCAGCCTGGATCAGAGCCAAGGCCCATCTAGCCCGGTATCCCGTCTGGCAGTGCCCAGCACCAGATGCTTCGGAGGAAGGCGCAGAACCCTGCTCCCCACCCCATCCTGGGGTCTAATAGTTAGAGTCTGGGGGGGGCGGTGGGGGGGGAGGGTTAGGAGAGAGGGGGGGGGGGGGGGGGGGCAAGCGAGGGGGGGGGGGGGGGGGGGTCACCCGGAGCGGGGGGGGGGGGGGGGGGGAGCCAAGGAGGGGGGGGGGGGGGGGGGAATTCCCCTTCCTGACCCTCTATGGCGTTCAGCCCTGAAGCATCAGATTTACTCAGCGGCTCCTGACTTAACAAGCCTCATCATTCCCAGAGCCAACCAGCTGCGAGCTCTGACTCCACGGAGAGGAATCGCTCTGGCTGGCTGGTCCCTTGGGGGTTGGGGACCCGCTGAGCTCTGGTAGGCTTCTAACAATTCCATGCACCTTCCCTCTCAAAGCACTTTGCAAAAGAGGGGCAAGGATCGTTAGCCCCATTTCATGGGGGGGGGGGAACTGAGGCACGGAGCAGGGCAGTGACTTGTGGAACATCACACCGGGGGGTCTGTTGCAAAACCAAGTTTCGAATCCAGGAGTCCTGACGGCTATTTCCCCTGCTCTAACCACTAGGCCCCACCCCCTTCCCAGAGCTGGGGATAGAACCCAGGAGTCCTGACTCCCAGCCCCCCCTGCTCTAACCACTAGACCCCACTCCACTCACAGAGCTGGGGATAGAACCCAGGAGTCCTGGCTCCCAGCCCCCTGCTCTAACCACTAGGCCCCACTCCACTCACAGAGCTGGGGATAGAATCCAGGAGTCCTGACTCCCAGCCCCCCCTGCTCTAACCACTAGGCCCCACACCCTTCCCAGAGCTGGGGATAGAACCCAGGAGTCCTGGCTCCCAGCCCCCCCTGCTCTAACCACTAGGCCCCACACCCCTACTAATTCAGTCGTAGAACCATAGCTGCTGCCTCTTGCTCTAGACACTTTCTCCCTGCACGCTCGGGTCTAGTGACAAACATTTTGGGCCGTCCTAGACAAGAGCCCCGGAGTCCCGGAGTCCCTCACTCCTGTTCTTTAACCACTAGCCAATGCTGCCGCTTTGGCCCTTGTGCTCTGATACCTAAACCCCAGGCATACGATTTTGTTAAGCATCCAGAACNTGGGGATAGAACGCAGGAGTCCTGGCTCCCAGCCCCCCTGCTCTAACCACTAGACCCCACTCCCTTCCTAGAGCTGGGGATAGAACCCAGGAGTCCTGACTCCCAGCTCCCCCTGCTCTAACCACTAGCCCCCACGCCCCTACTAAATTCAGTCTTAGAACCATAGCTGCTGCCTCTTGCTCTAGACACTTTCTCCCTGCACGCTCAGGTCTAGCGACAAACATATGGGCCGTCCTAGACAAGAGCCCTGGAGTCCCGGAGTCCCTCACTCCTGTTCTTTAACCACTAGCCAATGCTGCCGTTTTGGCCCTTGTGCTCTGATACCTAAACCCCAGGCATACGATTTTGTTAAGCATCCAGAACTTTTTTTTTTGTTTAACCGTCTTTGGGATTTCCCTGAAACATTTTCCTGCCCTTCATTTTAAATGATTAAAAATAAACAGACGAGCAAAAAAAACAAAAAAACTTTCCTTTCACCGTCTAGCCCAGGGGTAGGCAACCTATGGCACGCGTGCCGAAGGCGGCACGTGAGCTGATTTTCAGTGGCACTCACACTGGCCACCAGTCCGGGGGGCTCTGCATTTTAATTTAATTTTAAATGAAGGTTCTTAAACTTTTTAAAGACCTTATTTACTTTACATACAACAATAGTTTAGTTCTATATTATAGACTTATAGAAAGAGACCTTCTAAAAATGTTAAAATGTATGACTGGCACGCGAAACCTTAAATTAGAGTGAATAAATGAAGACTCGGCACCGCACTTCTGAAAGGTTGCCGACCCCTGGTCTAGCCACACACCACAGAAACAACCCCTCCCCCCCCCAGTGGCTTTCCAATTAAACCAAATCCTGCACTGGGCAGACAAGAAAGAGTCTTTTTGCAGACGGGCGCTAGTCCAGCTCCTGGACTACTAGCCAACGTTTTAAATAGCCATCTCCCCCACCCCGCACCACGCACAGAGCAGCCTGCCGCTGCATTTCAGCAGAGTCAAGTGCATTTCAACATTCAAACCCCTGAGTTTGGTTCTAAATCTAGAGCCTGGTATTTATTTACGGGGGCGGGATGCCTTGCCCAGTGCTGAGATGCAGCCATTTCTGGTGTGGGGCGGCGGGTGGGTGGGGCGCAGCAGCTGTTTATACAGGGAGCCCTCACCCAGGGATGAAATGCAGCCACCTCTGGGGTGAACAAGTCCGTTGTTTAACAGCACACAGCACTGCTCCGCCACAGCTTAGAGGAGAAAAGTGAACTCAAATACTCCTGTATCCAGCTGAAACTGCAGCGGATGGGCTAGACGGGGATGTGGGAAGCAGAATGGAAATACCGGTGGGGGAGCTAGACAACAGCAGGCATGTGCAGACACATGGACGACTCCCCTCCACCTCAGCACCATGGGTCAGTTATTCCAGCCAAAGGCCGGGCTCCCTTTCTCACCTGCTTTACTCGAGCCAGGCACACAAAACGGATACTGAGCTCAAATCAACCCCGTAGGATCATCGCAGGGCCTTGGAAAGCGACTGCCAGGTTGTCGCCATGCTGCCGTCGCAGGGACTTCATGCCCTTCGGTGAAGCAAGAGAGACCAAACCAGGGCCATGCCCAAGATGCCGACTGCAGGGACGCATCGCACCACCCAGCAGGCAGAAATCCAGAAGGAGCTCTGCCGCTGAAAATCCCTAAGGGCGGGGAATGCCGAGAACATGGCTCCTCCGGAACAACTCCTCCCCGGCACGGACCTCGCACGAAAATATTGGCAGAGCAAGAGCTGGCCTGGCCGAGATTGGTGTCAGTCCGAGAATCACAGAAATGGCTGGAAGGGATCTTGTGAGGTCATCAAGCCCAGTTCCCTGTAACCCTAGAAGACCAGCCCTGATCCCACAACCTGCCTTGGACGCCTGTTCCAGAGCTTCACTCCCCGGAGAGTTAGAAAGTTTGTCCTAAAATATCTCACCTCAATCTCCCCCTCTGTAGATTACGCCCATTACGTCTTGTCCTGCCTTCGGCGGACATGGAGAAAAATGGATCCCCGTCCTCTTTGTCACAGCCCTTAATGTATTTGAAGACTGTTCTCAGATCCCCCCTCAGTCTGTTTTGCTCCAGCAGACTAAACATGCCCAGGTTTTTTAACCTCTCCTCCTAGGTCAGGGTTTTCTCGACCTTGGATCCTTTTTGTTGCCCTCCTCCGGGCTCTCTCCAATTTATCCACCTCTTTCCTAAAGCGCGGCGCCCAGGATGACCAAGCGGAAGCTGAGGGACGCCCCCCCAATGTGAACGTGGAGAGCCCAGACGGACACCTGAGCGAGGCCTGACGCTGCGCTCCGGGTCAACGTCCTGTCCCCACGAGGAACTAGTCGCGTAAGTGACGCCACCGGGTTTGGGGCAACAGGTTCTGATGATGAACCTCCTTGAAGCTGGTGTCATGGGAGAACCTGCCCCGCCGTTGTGCTGCATGGCCCCAGCACGCCCACTTGGGGTGCAGCCCTTGCCACGGGTGGAATTCGGGGAGGGGGACCCCCATGTTTCAGACCCCTTCTCCAAACGAGAGACAGAGACCTCAGCTGAGCTGCTTCCCCGGAGCCCCAGCCGGGGGGAGGTTTGTGGGAGAGTTTGCCAGGGCTGTGCCTGGCACGTGATGCCAGGCTGGGCGCAGCCGGGGCAGCGTGGTGCTCAGCCAGAGCAGGCGGCTGCAGAGGGCACCGGATCCGCCCCACACCATGTGCCCGGGCACGACGCGGACGGAGAGAAAGGAGCAGCCCAGCAAAGAAAAGGGAAGCGCTTTGCCTCTGCCCGTCTGCCGAGCATCCCTCATGGTCCTCGCCCACGACTAACAACTGCAACTCTCCCTGTGCCCACCCATGCACACGCCCCTGCCAATGCCCATATGCCCCCAGCCAACGCTCAGGCCTGCCCCAGCACCCCACCTTCATCACACACGTGCCTGGATGTTTTGGCAGATTTTCTACGAGGCGCACACGTGCCTCGGTTTACCTGCTCACTACGGAACTTGCTGCTATCCACCAAGCCTATGGCTGCGCTGGAGCTGCAGGTGTCATTTGCCTGCTTGAGGAGATGTGCAGCAGCCCTGAGTATGTACCCATCCAAGACACTAGGTATGTACCCGGAGCGGCCAGCCCCTCCTGTCGCCATGGCTACACTGTATTTTTAACATGGGTATGTCTCCTCAAGCTGAAAGGTACGCCACCCACTCCAAGGGTCGATACACCCTATGGGTCACTGAACGGAAGGCACCGCCCTGATGGCCAGGGCACGGCCCAGACCCTGTGAATCCGTGACGACTGGTGGCAGAAGTGGGATACTGAACCTCACAGCATTTCGCGACAAGTGACGTGCAGCAGTAAAAACAAGGTGGGTCAAAGGAAATGCCAGGAAAAATGGTGTCTAAGCCAAGGAGAGGATTATCGGGCTGTGCAGAGAGATGGGGTCAGACACTGGAAAGTTAAACAGGGCACTGCTGGTGGAACAGATAGAAAAAGTCGATTGGGTCAGGAACCAGGGTCCAGACCCAGGATGACAGCAGGGGATCTTCATGGGCCGACCCCCCGCCTTAAGAGTTGGGGGAGCACAGGACACAAAGGGCTATGAATGGAGGAACAGGGGCTGCAGTTCGAAAGCCAGAAACTAGCAAAAGCTACGAGGAAAGACGACGGACATATGGCCTGGACACAGAGGGCACAGAGACATCGGGCATGTCTACACTGCGATTAAAAACCCGTGGCTGGCCCGGGACAGCTGACTCGGGCTACGGGGCTGTATTCGGATCCAGGCTGGAGCCTGGGCTGTAGGACCCTGCGAGGTGGGAGGGTCCCAGAGCTCGGGGAAAAGGAGTTCAGGAGAGCGGGTAGGTTTTTAGAGAGACATTCTTAAGGACGCAAGAGCAAACTATTCCAATGCGTGGGAAAGACAGACACATCCTGGCTTAACCAGGAGATCTTCGGCAACCTGAACGTCAGAAAAGAGTCCTACCAAAAAATAATAATTTTAAACTAGGTGAAATGATGACGGATGACTATAAAAAACCAACACGCACATTCGGGGAGAAAATGACAAAGTCCCAGGGTCAATTCTGTGAGGTGTGTCCACATGACCTCAGAATACGGTGAGTGGATCAGAGGCTGTTTGGCAGATGAGTTTGTGGACAATACGTCCTGTTCTGAAGAGAGCCCCAAAGTGGACTGGCCAACACATGGGATGGGGAACCAGGGGAGGCGCCCCAGAACTGGGGATCATGTAGATCCCAACCAGGGGGAACAGCTGATGCAGGCAGACCCCCACCAAGGGATCCCGAGACCTGAGAGGCACTATCTGTAGAAGGATGGGGCATAAGGCCCGAGATCGGGTTCCTTGGGGTTTGCCTAAGAGGTCACGGGTCCGACTAACCCACCCTGTGCCCAGCCCGGAAGCTACGTCGACCTCAGAGCGAAAGGTGCGACTGAACTTTCGGAAGAGAGGAGTCACCCAACCATCTCCTCTGGGGCCCGGCGTGCGCTGGCAGAGGAGTGCCCACCCCCAGGCACCGGCGCCCACGTCCTGTTGTACTCCTGGGATACGACTACACCTTGTGGCGGCGAGTCTCCGAGCAGGGTCAGCTGACTTGGATCCACGCTACGGGGCTGGAGCCTGGGCTCCGAGACCCTCCCCACCCCCAGGGTTCAGAGCCCAAGGGGGATGTCTACACTGCTATTTTTTGCCCCAGCTCTGAGGGGGGTTTTTCTTGCAGTGTAGACGTTCCCTCGCGGCCTGAGGTCTCGGTGCTCCCCAGAGGCAGTGGCAGCCGGCGGGGAGACATTCCTGGGGCGGAGGGGTTCAGGGACAGAGAAGACTCTTGGCAAACCCCATGTAACAAAGTCGTCCAGCGTCAAAGCCATTCACCCTGCCTACGGCTCGGATCCCCGGGCAGGCCCAGGAGGGATGGGGTGGTAGGGGTGCTATCTTGGGCTGATATACGGCTGGGAGATGTTAAGGCTAAACCACGTCCTTCCCCTGTAAAAGCCAAGGGCCTGGGCCAAGCGCTGACAGGGAGCTCCTGAGGCTGAATGCATGAATCAAAATGGAGTGGCTGGCGGGGAGAGAGGGGTGCAGGGGGCTCCCCTTCCCCCGCACCGGGCCTCCAACCCTCTCCACCCAGCAGGTGAGAGTCACACCGGCTCAGGTGTAAACTCCTTGAAGTCTGAGTCTGTGACCAAGGCAGTTACCTCCCTGCCTGCCTTTATTGGGGAAACTGAGGCAGAACCTTGCTGCGACTGAGACCCCAGCTGAGCCTGGGCAGGGGCGGAGCACTGCCAGACGCATGAGCCCTGTCTTGGGGTGAGAAAAACCCCAGAGAAGGGTAAAGCAGCTTGACCAGATCCTGGGAAACCACAGCCCCAGAGTTACAGCTGGGTTAAGTCCAGCTCTGCAGAGTTTTACCCTGATTCCCCCAAATACTCAAGGGGTCACCTCCCACTCCACCCTAGGGAAGGGACACCCCAGGCTGCAGGCAAGATGGCTGACACCTGGAGGAAGGGGGGTTTGCCTCCCTCCCCATCCCCCAGAAGACAAAAGGGAGGAGGTGGCGGCAGGACCCCATCCCAGTTTCAAAGCTGAAGGTTTCAGGGTGACAGACGAGCCCATGCAAACAACCCCCCGTGCTCCCTGCTAGTGGGATCTAAAGGAGAAGACACGTGGGACAGAACAGAAACTGCCCTGCGCTGCTGCATGAAAACTGGGTGTTTGGTCATTGGAAGCTGTACGGTTTACGTTTTGAAAATGCCTGGCCGAACAGCTCGCCCGGGGACTGGAGACGTTTGCCCTGCCACGGGCCGATAACGGTTGTGGTATTAGCTGAGGTCGGGAGCGTGGTGTAGTGAAAACTGGGTTAAAGTGACAAGCTATCCCTTTAAATTCTCAGGGGGTTTCCTGGTCGTGCTGGCAGGCTAGGGGGCTCTGTAGGGAAGTGTGCAATCTGGGTCTTGCAACAGGCAAAAAGCCAGCCTTGAGCAAGGTGAGGTGAGTTGAACCCCGCTGCCTTAGCGAGCAGCCTGCTTTGTCTCTCTCTGTTTTGGGGGTCCTGTGTGTTAAGGTTCTGGAATGTACCAAATAAAGCTGCGTTACGTTGCTGCCTTCCAGTAAGAGGCTTCTCTGTCTGTACGGCATGGATGTAACCGGGGGGGAACACAAGTCCCAGCTTAGCAGGGGGGCAGATCACGGGGCAGCGACCCCTCTCAGTTCACCCTTAAAAGGAGAAGAGATGTGACGAACGTGGGAATTGTGGGTAGTATTTTTTAGGCAGGACTGAACGTCCCTCCCTACTTCCTATTGCTACCCTCTGGGGGGAAGGACCACGGCTGGAAACAAAGGACCCAGGCGTTCTGGGACTAGTTATAAGGTTGCTGCTGCAAATAGACAGGACCTACAAACCAAGAGAGCCAAGATGGCGGATATGAGGGGAACGGGGCATTGCTGCTACTGGCACGGACTCCGATGTGAGCTGGGCCGTCCCCGGCTGGCCTCAGGCTGTATTTCAGGAGACCAGGAAAGCCAGCTGATTTTGGACAGGCTGCCCAGACTCACAGCAGATTCCCAGTTTCCATCGCTCCCTAAGAAGGGAAAAGCTCTCTCAGGAGCCTGACTTCAGCTGGACTCGCTGCAGAGAGTCATGGCGAGATGCAGGGGCAGCTGGAGTGGGGCGGCTCCGTGTCAGAGGCGTGGGGCTGCATGACCCGCCTTGAGAAAAGCACGGACCCTGGGGGTCTGGCACACTAATGGGGTTCAAAGGCAGGAGCACAACACAGATCCTGTACATGTGTGAAAATATACCCACACTGGTGCTTGTGCACACTTATGCGCACCAGTGCATGCACACATGTGTGTGCACCAGTGCACACATGTGTGCACACAAACGCCTGTGCACCAGTGCCAAGGCGTTCACACACATGAATGTGCACCAGTGCGCATGTGCATGCACACACACGAGCACCAGTGCATACACACACACACACACACACACACGTATGTGCACCAGTGCACACGTATGTGCACACACACGCCTGTGCACCAGTGTGCACGTACATGCACACACACACGTGTGCGCCAGTGTGCATGTGCGTGCACACACACACACGCACCTGTGCATGCACACACGTGCATGCATGCACACACACAAAACCAGTGCTCCAGCCACTGCTCCATGCTTTCACCCATACTCCAGCCACCACCTGCTGTCCCAGAGGCTGCCATCCCTGGGCACCCTCCACTGGCCAAGCCGGCCCGGATAGGCCACAGCCTTGCCGTCTCCAGGAGGGACTCAGTGATGACTCCCCCGACACCTTTTTCCCATCGAAAGCTTCCCTGTGGCAGGTTGATTTCTTGCTATTCCGGCTAACTCTTCCCCCGGCCTTAAAGCAAACCCGGTTCCAGGGTAAGCCTGGTCCTCTCATAGCCCCTGGGCCTGCCTTCAGCCCACTGGGCTCCCCTGCCCTTCTCCTTCTGGCCCCCAGCCTGGGGTTATCGTTAACAGGAGCCCCCTCCCGTCTCTCTCCAGGCCTTGCCCAGGGCTCCTCTCCCAGCCCCGGGCGTGGCCTCAAACACGGGGTCGCCCCTCACTAGCCCCAAGCTGGCTGCACCCGCCTAGTTATCAGCAGAGCTGGACCCCCTGCACGTAAAAGGGCCAGCCACGCTGTGACACCCAGAGCCAGTGCCAACGTCCACGCCCGCACCGGTGCCCACGTCCATGCCCACGCCCGCACCGGTGCCCGTGCTTCTGCACACGCCTGTACTGGGTACACACGCCCGCACCGGTGCCCGTGCTTCCGCACACGCCTGTACTGGGTGCACACGCCCGCACCAGTGCCCACGTCCATGCCCACGCCCGCACCGGTGTCCGTGCTTCCGCACACGCCTGTACTGGGTACACATGCCCGCACCAGTGCCCGTGCTTACGCACACGCCTGTACTGGGTACACACGCCCGCACCGGTGCCCACGTCCATGCCCACGCCCGCACCGGTGCCCGTGCTTCCGCACACGCCTGCACTGGGTACACACGCCCGCACCGGTGCCCGTGCTTCCGCACACGCCTGCACTGGGTACACACGCCCGCACCGGTGCCCGTGCTTCCGCACACGCCTGCACTGGGTACACACGCCCGCACCGGTGCCCGTGCTTACGCACACGCCTGCACTGGGTACACACGCCCGCACCGGTGCCCGTGCTTACGCACACGCCTGCACTGGGTACACACGCCCGCACCGGTGCCCGTGCTTACGCACACGCCTGCACTGGGTACACACGCCCGCACCGGTGCCCGTGCTTACGCACACGCCTGCACTGGGTACACACGCCCGCACCGGTGCCCGTGCTTCCGCACACGCCTGCACTGGGTACACACGCCCGCACCGGTGCCCGTGCTTACGCACACGCCTGCACTGGGTACACACGCCCGCACCGGTGCCCGTGCTTACGCACACGCCTGCACTGGGTACACACGCCCGCACCGGTGCCCGTGCTTACGCACACGCCTGCACTGGGTACACACGCCCGCACCGGTGCCCGTGCTTACGCACACGCCTGCACTGGGTACACACGCCCGCACCGGTGCCCGTGCTTACGCACACGCCTGCACTGGGTACACACGCCCGCACCGGTGCCCGTGCTTCCGCACACGCCTGTACTGGGTACACACGCCCGCACCGGTGCCCGTGCTTCCGCACACGCCTGTACTGGGTACACACGCCCGCACTGGTGTCCGTGCTTCCGCACATGCCTGCATCGCTTCCCGTGTCAGTGCCCACGCCTGCACCAGTGCCCACGCACACGTATGTCCCGAGCGATGCCCATACTGGCACCTTTGCCCAAATCCATTCCGGCAGCTCTGCCCAGACCCCAACGACTGCATGTGCCTGTATCTGTGCCCTCCACTTGCCTATGTCAGTCACCACCAGCGTCTGTTGCCCTGGCAGCAGCCCTGTCTGTGCCCGCTGAGTCCCAGCTGGGATGCAGGGGGCCCCGTGCGGTGACACTGGGCAGCGTGGGCAGGGGAGCTGCAGTGCCCGAGAGATCCCCAGGTGTGTCCGGGGCCAGCAGGGCCCCTGGTTCTTCTCCACCGCCACAGGCACGACCCGCGCCCGTGCCCAGCGGCAAACTGACCCCGGTGCTGCTGGGCAGAGCTGCCCCCCACCCCCAGCCCAGTCTCCAACGGAGCAGGGGGACCCTGGGTACGCTGGTTCCAGCCGCTCCTTCCCCTCTCCGTGCCACAGGCAGGGCGGGCACCGTGCCCACCCCAAAGCCCCTTTCACTCCTTGTGCTGGGTCCATCTCCCTGCCTCTGGGGCTCTCTTCCCTGCCCAATTGTCCCTCCAGCCTCTATTTGTGCCCCTCCCCCACACCATGGGGTCGGCCCCTCCCCCAGCTCCTCCTGGCACTGCAGCCCCCCCAGTGCCCCATGGCACAGCACCCCTCCCCCTCAGAGCCCCACGGAACAGCACCCCTTGCACCAGCGCCCCATGGCACAGCACCCCTCCCCCCAGCACCCCAAAGCACTACACCTCTCCCCCTCAGTGCCCCATGGCACAGCACCCCTCCCCCCAGCTCCCCATGGCACCACACTCCTTCTCCTCAGAGCCCCACGGCACAGCACCCCTCTCCTCAGCACTGCAGCCCCTCCCGCCAGTGCCCCACGGCACAGCACCCCTCTCCTCAGCACTGCAGCCCCTCCCGCCAGTGCCCCATGGCACCGTAACCCCTCCCTCCAGCACCCCAAAGCACTGCACCTCTCCCACTCAGCGCCCAATGGCACAGCCCATCCCCCCAGTGCCCCATGGCATCGCAGCCCCAGTCCCCAGCTCCCCATGGCACCACACCCCCTGCCCCCCCTGGCATTGTATGGGGGCAGGGGAGGAAATTTGGTGGTTTGGTTTGAGAGGGGGGCTCTGCCCTCCCTGTGCCAACATGGGGGGGCGAAGGGGGAGCTGTCAGCAGGCAAGCATTGAAAGGCAGGTTTCCCTGTGGGCAGCTGGGGGCGATCTCACTGGGTGGCTCCCCCCAACAGGCCCCTCTGGGGACCACGCAGAAGGAATAAGGGTCCCTTCTCCCTGCTTCTTCCCCATTCCCCTCTGCCCCCTCCTCCCCCACCCCCAGCCCACCAGCAAACAGCCTTGCCCCAGATGGCAGCCCCAGCCCCCGCCACTTCCCATAAAAACTGCCCGCCGGGCCCTAGCGTTTCCCTTCAGGAGAGCGCAAAATGCTTCCCAGGCCCTGAGCAGCTGTCGAGGGGGGAAACTGAGGCACATGGAGTGGGAGGGACCTGCCTAGGCTGCAAGTCAGTGTCAGAGACAGGTATAGAACCCAGGAGTCCAGACTGCAGATCCCCTCTGGCATTAACCATGTTCCCTAATCCCAGAGCCACCTGCAGAAGCTAGAAGGTCCAACTTTACCCCCTTGTTCTGACTACTGGTCCCCACTCCCCTCCCAGAGCTGGGCTAGAACCCAGGAGTCCTGGCTCCCAGCCCCCTGCTCTAACCCCAAGTTGAGGACTTCAATAGCTCAGACATAGGTCAGGGGTTTGTTACGGGAGTGGGTGGGTGAGATTCTGTGGCCTGCGTTGTGCAGGAGGTCAGACTAGAAGATCATAAAGGTCCCTTCTGACCTTAAAGTCTACGAGTCTAACCACTGGACCCCACTTCCCTCCCAGAGCTTTGCCCCATGACAAGGCCCCAGCCTCAATAACAAGTCACTGACTCGGTGACCCCAGACCCTGCGGCCAGGGCCGGCGCAACCCATTAGGCGACCTAGGCGGTCGCCTAGGGCACTAACATTTGGGGGGTGGCGGCCGGATTTTCGGCCGCTCCGGTCGTCGGCAGTATTTTGGGGGTGGGACCTTCCGCCGCCTAGGGCGGCAAAAAAGCTGGCGGCGCTCCTGCCTGCAGCCCAGCTGGCAGCTTTCACTGGGGTGGCTGCTCTGTGGCTCCCGCTGGCCCTGAGCTCAGAGTGTGGGACCAGGTTTAAGCTCATGCCATGGAGCATGTGGCTGCCCCAGGCTGGCAGAGGGAAGCTCAAGGCACACGGGGGGTTGGTTGCTTGACCAGGGCTCCTGGCCTGACCCTTGTGCCCTCAGAGCTGCACATGGTGCTGAAACGGCACCAACCGACGTCCGAGCGAGGAGCCTGCCGGGCCAAACATCAGGTGCACGAGCCAGGATCTCTCCACCTCCCGACGGCCCAGGCCGGACAGGTAGAGGGGCTGGCGTGCATTGTCCATCAGATCATTCCCCAGGCTGTATTGCGTGGACAGACTGCACCACTGATCCTTCCATGCCCCGTACTGGGCAGGGAGCTGCCATGCATGCCCTCTGGGGCTCTCTCCCCTGGTCCGTATAGCCCAGCTGGTTACAGTGCATCACCAAACCATCCCCCTGATCTTTCCCTCCTGGGCCATATCATAGACAACCTTTCAGAAGTGCTGTGCCGAGTCTTCATTTATTCACTCTAATGTAAGGTTTCGCGTGCCGGTCATACATTTTAACGTTTTTAGAAGGTCTCTTTCTATAAGTCTATAATATAGAACTAAACTATTGTTGTATGTAAAGTAAATAAGGTTTTTAAAATGCTTAAGAAGTTTCATTTAAAATGCTAGAGCCCCCTGGACTGGTGGCCAAGACGCGGGCAGTGTGGGTGCCACTGAAAATCAGCTTGTGTGCCACCTTTGGCACAGGTTGCCTACCCCTGTCATAGAATATCAGGGCTGGAAGGGACCTCAGGAGGTATCTAGTCCAACCCCCTGCTCAAAGCAGGACCAATCCCCAGACAGTGTTTTACCCCAGTTCCCTAAATGGCCCCCTCAAGGATTGAACTCACAACCCTGGGGTTTCACAGGCCAATGCTCAAACCACTGAGCTATCCCTCAATAATATGGAGACGCTCTATCTCATATGGACCAGCCAGTCACACTGCCCTTCCGATCCATACAGCCGAATGGGTTGCAAGGCCAAACCTGAGACCTTCCCCACCAGAACACAGACTGCTTGGGGTCTGTCTACCCTGCATTGCAAACCTGGGTCTGCAAAACCCGGTGTTTGCAAACTCGTTCCTGAGCGTCCGCACTGCGTTGTTAACCCGGGCTTACCATTGCTGGAGCTGGGTCTTACTCTGCACAGCACGACGCAGCCCTTCTGACTCCGGGGCTTGGCCCCGAGTCACGGCAGGATTCGGGCTCTGACCCACTCCCGGGCAGGGTCGTAGCGTTTGCTGCCCTGAGGCAGACTGATTTGTGTGTGGACGGAAAAGGGGCTTCGGCTCAAACCGGAGTCTGAGCCTGCAGTGTAGACATACCTGGGCAGACCAGCCACTAGAGGGCTGTGTGTGACATGTGTTTTACAGGGATGTTACACATGCTCTGTGTCCCTCCATCTGGGCCTCCTTCTCCCATACGCTGTGGGCATGAGAAATAGGGCTGCTGTTTTTCAGTGTTAACCATTAAACACCCATAAAACACGCCCAGTAGGGGAAAAAAAACCATTGGTATTTACCCAACAAACACCGGAAATGGTAACTTGTAGCTAAGAGCACGTCTACACGGAGCCACAACACGGAGAACAGTGATGCGCTGGGCGTTAATCAGTCTGTAGCGCCCTCGGTGCGCACTGAAGGCTCCCATGTGCATTTAACCGTGGTGCTGTTTGAAAGCGCACGCTAGGGAACATTGCAAAGAGGTTACACATCACCGCAGATAGGTCACTCGCTGCATACAAAGAGACACCCCCCCCCCCGGAGAAACACCGGCGTTGGGACCTCTACACAGAACTCAAAAATGGCTAAAAATCAACCCCGACAAATGAAATTAATAACCCCCCCCCAAAACAAAAGCCCTAATCATAGAATCATAGAATATCAGGGTTGGAAGGGACCTCAGGAGGTATCTAGTCCAACCCCCTCCTCAAAGCAGGACCAACCCCAACTAAATCATCCCAGCCAGGGCTTTGTCAAGCCGGGCCTTAAAAACCTCTAAGGAAGGAGATTCCACCACCTCCCTAGGGAACCCATTCCAGTGCTTCACCACCCTCCTAGTGAAATAGTGTTTCCTAATATCCAACCTAGATCTCCCCCACTGCAATTTGAGACCATTACTCCTTGTTCTGTCATCTGCCCTCACTGAGAACAGCCAAGCTCCATCCTCTTTGGAACCCCCCTTCAGGTAGTTGAAGGCTGCTATCAAATCCCCCCTCATTCTTCTCTTCTGCAGACTAAATAACCCCAGTTCCCTCAGCCTCTCCTTGTAAGTCATGTTCTCCAGCCCCCTAATCATTTTTGTTGATAGCCTCCTATTGCATCAGGCATAGAGCCTGAGTCCCAGCCCCCCCTGCTCTAACCACTAGACCCCACTCCCCTCCCAGAGCTGGGTCTCATACCAGGCGTCCCGACACTCAGCTCATGTGACAAGGCCATTCTACCCCTTCCGTTGCTCTCTCCTGGTTCACTCTAGGCTTCTCTACAGGGTTGTTCTCTTTGCTCTTTAGCCTTGCCCCTCTCGCTCTCCCCGCAGCGGCACCCCCTCCCCCTCCCGAGAGCTGGCCTAGACAGGGTGTGATGGGGACTCCAACCCTTCAGCCGTGAAACGCCTCCACAGGACACAGCCAGAACCGGGGCGGGGGGTTGGGGGTTGGTTTGCAGCTGAAGAACTTGATTCTCGAGGGGCTACGATCCTAGAGATCTACCGCGGACTCAGGAGACCTGGGTTTGAGTCCTACCTTTGCCATAGACTCCCTGTGAGGCCTTAGCTGAGTCACTCCCCTGCTCCGTGCCTCAGTTTCCCCCAAATGGGACTAGTCATCCGTCTGGCTCGTCGGTTTAGACTGGACGCTCCCTTTGGGGTAGGGACCGGCTCTCACTCTGTGTCTGTGCAGCGCCCGGCACAAGGGGCCCCTCCGATCTCATTCAGGGTCCCCGCAGCGCCCAGCACAACGGTGACGTCTGGCCCAGTCGGGTTCTGTGCAGCACCCGAGCCGTTGGGGCTCCCAACCTCAGCAGAAGCAGCTGGGTGCTACTGTCAAGCAGAGCATTATGGTTCCGTGTGATCACGGGAGGCGGCAGCGCTTGGTAAGTTGCCAGGTTCTTTGTCGGCACCATTTCCAGGTGTGCTGCTATAAACAGATGCCCTGGTCATCGCAAGGGCATAGGGGCTGAGGGGAATGACACTAAAAGCCAGATCCAGCATTGTCAACACCGGTGGGAGCTGGATCCGGCCCCAGGAGGGCTGGGATTTGTCTCATTAATGGCAAATACCAGGTATGTGGATAGTTCTCTAGCGCTTTGTGACTTGCAACCTCTGCCGCACTCATCACTGAAATGCAGCCACCTCTGGGGTGGGACTTAGCAGCCAGGGTGAAATTCACCCCTGTGGAGGAAGCTAGCACTAGTCCTGGGATTTGAATAGCCTATAGGGATGGATTTCAGCCAAATGAACAACAGTAACAGTACTGCCCAGCTATTTTAGGGACTTCTATAGCAGGGGTAGGCA
This sequence comes from Platysternon megacephalum, assembly GCA_003942145.1. Lineage (NCBI taxonomy): Eukaryota > Metazoa > Chordata > Testudines > Platysternidae > Platysternon > Platysternon megacephalum. The sequence continues at coordinate 105,759 of QXTE01000439.1, forward strand.
ACCTATGGCACGGGTGCCGAAGGCGGCACGCGAGCTGATTTTCAGTGGCACTCACACTGCCCGGGTCCTGGCCACCGGTCCGGGGGGCTCTGCGTTTTAATTTAATTTTAAATGAAGCTTCTTAAACATTTTAAAAACCTTATTTACTTTACATACAACAATAGTTTAGTTCTATATTATAGACTTATAGAAAGAGACTGTCTAAAAACGTTAAAATGTATGACTGGCACGCGAAACCTTAAATTAGAGTGAATAAATGAAGACTCGGCACCCCACTTCTGAAAGGTTGCCGACCCCTGGTCTATAGCCTCTATTACTGCGGGATCTGAGCATCTCACACCCCTAATGCATTTATCCCGCGGAGTTCGGGCAGTGCTGTTATCTTCATATTCAGNGGCTATAGCCTCTATTACTGCGGGATCTGAGCACCTCACACCCCTAATGCATTTATCCCGCGGAGTTCGGGCAGTGCTGTTATCTTCATATTCAGCTGAGGAACCAGGCACAAAGGGTGTGTCTACAGGTTTGAGCCCACGCCCCCTTCCGTCCACACACAAATCTGTCGCACTCATAGAATCATAGAATACCAGGGTTGGAAGGGACCTCAGGAGGTATCTAGTCCAACCTCCTGCTCAGAGCAGGACCAATCCCCAACTAAATTAACTCGGGGTGGGTCAGGTCCCAGGTCCCGGTTCCAAGCCCCGCCATTATGCAGTGTGGACGCAACTCAAGCTGCAGCCCCGCGTCAGAAGGGCTGCACCAGGCAGTGCAGACATGCGAGCCAGCTGCCAGACCTGGGTCCAGCAATTGTAACTCCAGGTTTCTACTGCAGTGTAACACTGAGACCACAAGCCTGGGTTTACAATGCAGTGTAGACAGACCCAAAGAGATTGACAACCTCACCTAATTCCCAGAGAAACCAATGGGAGTTAGGTGCCTAAACACCTTGGAGGATCTGGATCTAAGTGACTGGCCCAAGGTCGCACGCAGGGAGTCGGTGGCAGAGCAGGGTCACCCGGGTTATAGACTTGTGCCTTAACTACTGCACCATCCTGCCTCTCTACGTCACAGCTCAGCGGGGGAAGGGAAAACCCGGACCCCAAGGGCTGGGGTTTAGAGAGCAGGATGTCCTTACACCAATGTGGCGGACATGGGAGGGTCTGACAGAACGCACCGCGGGATCCAGAGTGGCTCTCCGGCCCCACGCTGCCGAACACCACCGACCCTGCCAGAGGGGGCAGCTCTGGGGGGAGGTCCCCCTGACCCAACGAAGAGCTCTGTTCAGCTTGCACCTTCCACCAAGAAAAGACAAAAACCTCCCTCACTTTGTCTCTCTCGTATCCTGGGACCAACCTGCACAAAAAGGGATTTAACTCGCTTTTTGGTTATTGATTTGCCTGAGCAAATAGGCCAACCTGAGCCTATTTGCACAGGCAAAGTTCAATGTGTAACCACGTGCACTTTTTTGCACGCTTCCCCTTTAAACAGCTCAGGCTCATCCATTCCTTGCTAGGGCCAGATTGTTCCCTACAGTCTAATTTTCAAAGTCACAAGCGCTGGACCACCCCCACTCATACAGCCAGGAAGCTTCTCCTCTTATCTAGCCTCAACTCTACAGCATCCCATTCCTCCAGGTTCTACCCCAGATGCTGTTCAGAGAGTCCTCCGGGCCGGCATACAGGTAAATAGAGTCATAGAGATTAGGACCACAAGATCTTCTAGTCTGCCCACCAACCCCATGCAGCACCCGCACACTGACCCCAACAACCAAAATTAGATCCAAGCATCACTGCTCTCCGCAGACAAGCCTATTAGGACGGAAGAATCCCATGCACTGTTACAGACGAGGGACCGAGTGGCTAGGCAGCAGTTCTGCAGAAAAGGACCTAGGGGTTACGGTGGACGAGAAGCTGGATATGAGTCGACAGTGTGCCCTTGTTGCCAAGAAGGCTAACGGCATTTTGGGCTGTATAAGTAGGGGCATTGCCAGCAGATCGAGGGACGTGATCGTTCCCCTCTATTCGACATTGGTGAGGCCTCACCTGGAGTACTGTGTCCAGTTTTGGGCCCCACACTACAAGAAGGATGTGGAAAAATTGGAAAGAGTCCAGCGGAGGGCAACAAAAATGATTAGGGGGCTGGAGCACATGAGTTATGAGGAGAGGCTGAGGGAACTGGGATTGTTTAGTCTGCAGAAGAGAAGAATGAGGGGGGATTTGATAGCTGCTTTCAACTACCTGAAAGGGGGTTCCAAAGAGGATGGATCTAGACTGTTCTCAGTGGTACCAGATGACAGAACAAGGAGTAATGGTCTCAAGTTGCAGTGGGGGAGGTTTAGATTGGATATTAGGAAAAACTTTTTCACTAGGAGGGTGGTGAAGCACTGGAATGGGTTACCTAGGGAGGTGGTGGAATCTCCTTCCGTAGAGGTTTTTAAGGTCAGGCTTGACAAAGCCCTGGCTGGGATGATTTAGTTGGGATTAGGTCCTGCTTTGAGCAGGGGGTTGGACTAGATACCTCCTGAGGTCCCTTCCAACCCTGATATTCTATGATTCTATGATTATGTGCCCCAGAGGGCACCGTGGGGCACCAGTGCCCGAGGCCCCCGCAATGGCAGGGAAACGGTTAAGTGAGATAGACCCAGATCATCCTGGCAAGTGACCCGCCGCGCACGCTGCAGAGGAAGGCGAAACCCAAATTCCTTCCCGACCCCACACATGGCGATCAGATCACATGAGCAAGAACCAGCCAGCCAGATTGCTCAGTGCTACCCCAGAGCCCTGGCCCTACCCACCACAATGTCCCATCACCAGCCATGGCCATCCCTGAGGCTTCAGAGGAAGGAGACAAAAATAACCCCAGAATACATGGGGGGAGGAATCCCTTCCTGACCCCTGCAGGTGACTGCCTGAAGCCCTGAAGCATGAGATTAGTTAATAAAGTACAAGCAGAGAGTGCTCCAAAATACATAGCACAGTTCCAGGACTGCCAACCCCCAGCTTTCAAATAATCTCAAATCAGGCCTCAAAATAATCACAAGATTGGTTTAAAAATTAAATTAAAAAGTAATAATAAATATTGGGTTTGTTTTATTCATCTTCTGGTTCCTGAGCTGCTAGGGGGCATTGGGGCATGTTTTAAGCTTTTCCCACTATCATGAGGGCTGGAAACTGACTGTTTATTAAAAACCAAAGGCAGAGGTTGTCCCCACATCACATGACTCCAGGAGCTGGGGCTCAAAGAAAGACTATCCCGCCACGAGCCATGCCATAAAATCATGAGACTCGGCAACACTGCGAAGTCCCTGGGGTTTGTGGGACCAATAAAAATGTATTGTGCCTTACAAATAACTTCCATCGGCTCCTAACATGCACCCTCCACCTCAAATAATCCCCTTTCCCCCCCCACACACGCCCGTCGATAGCCTTTCTCCTCCACCCAGATACTCCTCATAGCATGTCCCCAGAGCCTTGGATCATTTTGGTGGCTTTTCTTTGAATTGCCTCTGTCTTTCTGCACAAAGGTATTTAGGCGCCTAACTCCCCTGGGATGTAGGATGCAGCGCCCAGAACTGACCACCGCGCGGGCCCAGTTCCATACCCTGCAGCTTTACACCCATGACAGTCTCTATGGTGAATCTCCATTGAGTTATCCCCATTGGGTCTACAAGGGAGCAGTGGTGAATTCGGGCCAGCGTTTAAATCCCCAGATTTCTTCCCTTTTCAGCTCATACATCCAGCCCTCAAAAGCACCATCTCCTCCTGAGGGCAGGTCATGCTCCCAGCTCATAGTTTTCTGCGCTACTATGACACCGAGGGCTCTTACAGGCATAATCGGTTCCACCACCTTGTTACTGAGCATGTCTGGTTTATATTGCCCCAGCCCACGGTGAATCTCATTTGGCTATTTCCTGCCAGTGTTTCTCAGGCCTCATCCACACAGGAGGATTAATCCAGATTAAATAAAAGTGTGACTTTAAACCAGATTAGTTAAACTGGATTAAACCCCCGTGTGGACGCTCTTCTTCGGAATATGAGTGGCCTTAATTCAGTTTGCTTCCAGGGCAGAGTCATTATTCTGGAATAAAATCTCTTTTATTCCAGAATGGAGCCTCCCCAGATCAGGAATAGTTTATTCTGCAATTGCTGTGCCGCTCTATTTCCCTCCAGGACCGGCGCAACCCATTAGGCGACCTAGGCGGTCGCCTAGGGCACTACTATTTGGGGGGCACCGGCGCCCCGGTCGTCAGCGTAATTTTGGGGGCGGGACCTTCCGCCGCCACTGTCGGGGGCGGCATTTCGGGGGCGGGACCTTCTGCCACGTAGGGCGCCGGAAAAACTGGCGGCGCTCCTGTTTCCCTCTGATCCTGTTGGAGCCGATTTCTCTGCCCCCTCTGAGAGTTTGCAACTCCTCCACATCAGCTGCAAATTTTCATTAGCAGCCTAGTCGCTTTCTCCTAGTACCTGATCCAAAGCGCACTGAGGTCATTGGGAATCTTTCCACAGACTTCCAACAGGCATTGGCTCTGGGTCCTACCGCCCACAGGAAGATATTAAATAAGACCACAGCTAAAACCGATCTTTGTCTCATCCTGCTCAACACCTGGTTCAAGTGCACAGGCCAGGCATGAGCACTGATTTGGATCAAGAGGAAGGATGGCCTAATGGTTAGGTTAGATTTGAGACACCTGGGTTCAAGTCCCAGCCCTGCCTCTGTGAGAGACCCTAGGCAAGTAGATTAGTGGCTGCGTGCCTCAGTTTCCCCATTTGTATAAAAGTAATCCTGCCCTACCTCACAGGGATAAATACATTCAAGACTGTGAAATGCCCAGGTTCTTCGGTACCAGGACCATTCTAGTACTTAAAACAGGCAATTACCCCAGCATGGATCTTCAACAGGAACCAAACTGAACCTTCAGCACCAAAATGCAGACCGCTGCCACTGGAGCCAAAAGGAGAGATTCCATTAGCTAGCAGCAGCAGCGGGCTCTTATCCTGCATGTGGCCAAGCCCCTGAGGGGGTGGGATACAACACATCTTGCCAGTGCAGACTCCTTTTAAACCTGGAGTTGTGCTGATCGTTTGTAAAGGGGAGCGGGAAATCCCATGAAACTGCTGACCCAAGCGACAACCCTTTGTGCTTTGCCCCAGAGTCTCCTGGAACGAAAGTTCAGGGGGTCCCCGCACTCGCCTCTACCAACGCATGAACTCAGTTAACCTAGCTTCCCACTAGCCCAGCCGAAACCTCTGAGTTACACCTGCAATCCAGTCAGCCAGTTTCCAACCCGCCTGCCAGAGCTGCCATATGGAAACCAAGATGAATTCATTTGGCAAGCAAGATGTCTTTTGACGGAAAAAAGCCCCAACCTTGCTAGCATCCAGCTGCAATCCCTCCATTAGTATTCTGTGCATTGTGGTAGCACCTCGGCGTTCCAGTCATGAACCACTGCTCCGCCACTGCGTTAGGTGCTGTACATTTTTATTACTATAAGGTAGGCTTGGCAGAATTAAATTGTTTTTAAAATAATCCGTGGATAACACTGATGTTGATTTAAAATTTCTTTTAATCGACTTAAATTTTCAGTTGTGCAAAATTGTGGAGGGGTCGGCCAACGGTGTGTGTGTGTGTGTGTGTGGGGGGGGTGTCAGCCAATAATTATTTAATGACAGTCGACGTTGAGGTTCAAGGAGTTAACATTTTATAACAGTGAAAACACAAACTGTCATGATCTCATGTCAAACTATACAAAGTACACAGGCTTAAATCAAACTCCAGTGAGTTCTAAAGCAGCATTTTTCTTACTTTGCCGGTCTGTAAATTATCAGAGGGTAGCCGTGTTAGTCTGGATCTGTAAAAAGCGACAAAGAGTCCTGTGGCACCTTATAGACTAACAGAAGTATTGGAGCATAAGCTTTCGTGGGTGAATACACACTTCGTCAGATGCAAGTAATGTTGATTATTATTGATAGAAAAAAAATTATTTTTGTCGGTTTGTGTCCCCACGCTGAAATAGATGTTTACGGACATTTACTGATAAAAATCGAGTCCTTCCAAGTCTACTGTTAGGTGTATTACAACAGTGCCTAGGAGCCCGTCACAGACCAGCCCCCCATTGTGCCAGGCGCTGTACATTTTTATCGCTAGTAGGTATTTTATGGTCTTGCCCAGGAGCCCCAGTCACCAGCCAGGAGCCCATTATGCCAGGCGCTGTACATTTTTACTGCTATTAGGTGTATTACAGTAGCACCTCTGAGTCCGTCACAGTCCGGATCCCCATTGTGCCAGGCGCTGTACAAAGCTCGACAGTCCACGAGTTACCACGGCCTTGCTCCCTCCTGCCCCCTTAACTTTGGTTTTGTTTACTGCTAGAATGAATTTATCCAGGATGATTCAGCCAGGTTCTTTATCCAGGATTGTTCTTTGCTGTCCCTTCCCCCAACAGTGCTCCATTATCTGCTAGTCGTTTGCTATTTGTGACCTAGTGGATCGTGCCCTGGACTGGGACTCTGAAGACCTCTGTTCTAATCTTGGTTTTGCCAATGGCCTGCCAGGTGACCTTGGCCCAGTCCCCGCCCCTCTCTGTGCCTCGTTTTCCCCATCTGTACAATGGGGATAATGAGACTGGCCTCCTTCATAAAGTGCTTTGCTGATGAAAAGTGGCAGGCGATTTTATTATTATAAGGGACTGAAATTAAGCTTCTCCCCGACACTGGCTCCCAGGGTCGCTCTTATTGCCCTTCTGGGGCACCCTGGCTGTCCCCCACCCACGAAACAACCCCGTTCTCACTCCAGTTCCCCAGCGCTGTCGGCCATGCAGCCCAGTCGGCCGTCGGCTCTCGGGCCATGTCGACACTCGGGGTGCTGCAGTGGCACAGCTACGATGCTGCACATGTGCCGCTGTCGTGCTGTAGGGTCGGTGCTGGCTCCATCCCCAGAAGGGGTGTTTCCATTGCTGTAGGTAACCCCCCTTCCCAAACGGCGGTAGCCAGGTCTACACCGGGGCTTGGGCTGGCCGAACTGCGGCGCCCTAGGATGTGAATTCTTCCTATCCCTGAGCGGCGTGGCTAGATCGAGTGACATTTTAGGTGAAGAGCAGGCCTCAGATCCGCCGCATCGCCCCCGGCCCCTCAGGCAGACACTGCCGCCAGCCCAGAGCGGGTGTGAAATCCAGGGCCGGCACAACCCATTAGGCGACCTAGGTGGTCGCCTAGGGCACTAACATTTGGGGGGTGCCGGCGCCCTGGTCGTCGTTGGTATTTTGGGGGCGGGACCTTCCGCCGCCTGTGTCGGGGGCGGGATTTCGGGGGCGGGACCTTCCGCCGCCTAGGGCGGCGAAAAAGCTGGCGGCGCTCCTGGTGAAATCAGAGTGGAAACCTTTAACCCCCAGGAAGGTACATCTCCACAATGGACACCCTCCAAGGCCTGGTCTGCGCTTAGAAGTTAAGCTGACACAGCTCCGGTGCTGAGGGGTTTGAAAAATCCAGACGCACCCCACCCCCCAAGTGCCGCAGCTACGCCGCAGGATGCAGACGCGGCTAGTGGATGGAGGAATGCTTATAATAAATAATATTGGAGATATACCTATCTCATAGAGCTGGAAGGGACCCTGAAGGGTCATTTAGTCCAGCCCCCTGCCTTCATTAGCAGGACCAATTTTGCCCCAAGATCCCTAAGTGGCCCCCTTAAGGATTGAACTCACAACCCTGGGTTTAGCAAGCCAATGCTCAAACCACTAAGCTATCCCTCCCCCCCCGGTGAGTCTAGCTACTGGCCCTGCTCCCACCACTGCAGGAGCAGAGCTGAGCCAGATCCAGACACTTAACATAAGAATGGCCATGAGGGTAAATGGTCCATCTAGCCCAGCATCCTGTCTTCCGACAGTGGCCAATGCCAGGTGTTTCAGAGGGAATGAACAGAACAGGGCAGTTATCGAGTGATCCATCCCCTGTCATCCACTCCCAGCTTCTGGCAGTCAGAGGTTTAGGGACACATGGAGCATGGGGTTGTGTCTCTGACCATCTTGGCTAATAGCCATTCATGGACCTGTCCTCCAGGAACTTATCCAGTTCTTTTTTGAACCCAGTTGTACTTTTGCCTTCACAACATCCCCTGGCAAGGAGTTCCACAGGTTGACATTGCGCTGGGTGAAGAAATACGTCCTTTTGTGTGTTTTCAACCTGCTGCCTGTTGATTTCACTGGGTGACCCCTGGTTCTTGTGTGATGCGAAGGGGGGAATAACACTTTCCCCAGTCACTTTCTCCACACCAGCCATGATTTTATAGACCTCCAGCCTATCCCCCCCTTAGTCGTCTCTTCTCCAAGCTGAACAGTCCCAGGCTTTTCAACCTCTCCTCGTATGGAAGCTGGTGCAAGCCTGGGTCTGGAGGTGCTTAGCCCAGGCCAGCTGGGAGCGTCCACACCCCTGGAGCTGTGTCTACACTGGTTTGGCTCTAATGCAGGCGAGATGCTAGGACTTCCGGAGACAAACCCCAGGGTTCTTTGCGCCGTACAATGCCGCATCGCTCCTGGCACAGTTTTGCAGCCGATTGTGGGAGAGCTTATCTTGCCTATCTGCAGAAGCGTTCCTAGCCCGCCACGCAAGGCACTTCTGGGTTGCCGGCCTCTACCTTCCTGGCCGGATGGGACTCTGACGACAATCCAGCCAGAGCCCCCACCAGAGATAACACCTCGGCTGCACCAGCCTATTTGCATATATTCAAAATGCTTTCCTCCCACCTGCCTGCTAATGACAACTTTGTCTAAGGGCATCGCTGCCACATCATCACTAAGTGTAAGGCCAGGAGGAGAGCGATCTTTATAGCCCAGTGTTTCCCAAACTGTGGGTCCCAACGCCTGTGGGTGGGGTGTGTGTCCTGAGACCCTCCTGCTTTGACACCCCTCTCCCATCCAGGGCGAAGCAGCTCCTGTCCCACATGGCTGGCTGGGCTCGGCTCCCTGAGCCAGACGTTGCATCCTGGGCCCCGGCGCACGGAGATGCAGCGCCGCTCAGGTTTGGCCCAGCCCCCCTGAGGGGGAGGGGTGGGGCCAAATTTGAGAGAGGCTGCCCTGTCTGCCAGGGGCCAGGTTGCTATATCTGGAGCAAGGAGCAGAACTCAGCCCAGCAACCTCGTGGGACAGGAGCTGCTGTTTGTGGGGTGAGCTCGCCCTGCAATCCCTGCCCCCCCCCCCGGGCCTCCCAACACCTGGGGGCAGCACCCCACGCCAGGGCCAAAGGGAGTCGCAGCATGAAAAAGTTGGGGAACCGGCCGTGGAAAGCCATATACAGGAGGTGGTGCTCCTGGTACTCCAGGGATGGGAGAAATCAGAGCTGCTGCAGCATCTCATTTTGCAGCCACAAGCCGCTGGGCGGGATTCTCCGGCCTGTGTCCTGCCGGGGTCAGAGCAGAATAGCTCTAGAAATCTAGGAGGAGATGCCACCTGGGTCGAGCTGCTGATGGCTCCCCCAGCCACAGCCCCTCCCAGTATGTAACGTGTACATCTTTGTAAACCCCTGTGAGGGCAGGGGGGCGGGAGGGAAGCATCGTCCCCATTTTTTTTACAAAGGGGGAAACTGAGACACGGAACAAATAAGTGACTTGACCAAGTCCCACAATAAGTCAGTAGCAGGACTTGAACTCAGCTCCCCTAAGGCCAAGATGTGCCCACTAACCACTGGGCCATCCTGCTTCGGTCTGAGTCCCCCCTTGTCCCTTCAGCTTCCTGGCCCTTAATTATTAAAGGGTCTACATTAATCAGTAATAACAGCAGCTCACAAATTCCCGCACCAGGAGCGGGGAGGGCAGATTGTGGGGGATCCTCTGTCATCCTAGCCCATCTGCCTCCTGCCCGCTCATCCTCCCTCTCTGAGATCGACCACCGTGGGGGTCCCCCTATGTGGGGGACATGGTGGGGGACAGGCTTGGTAGGGGGCTGGGATTTCACATTTTCCCCTCCCTGTTGTGAGAATTTTATGCTTTCCAAGGAACAACAATCAATTTCAAGGTCTCCTGGGGCCCAGGCTTTGCAAGGAGAGGAGGGATAGGGGGCGGAGCCTGCAGCCCCAGGAGAGAGGGGCGGGGCTTGCACACCTGTGGACCCACTGGCAAAGTCTCTGCCCATGGAGAGTGGAGTGCAAAGCCTTAGAACTGCGTTAATAGCCCGTGGGGCCCTTTGGGAGTGGGTAGAGGATCCCCTTCTTGCCCCCAACCCCAGGGTTTTGCACCAGGATCGGGGGGTATCCGGCCCGAGAACAACGGTATTGACAAAGCTGAGCCCAGCAGGAGAAAATCAATAACCAAGACACGGTTTAGAAGCCCCGCTAGGGGAGCCCACCCTGAATACTCCTATCAGCCGCAGACCTCAAAGCACTTCAGAGAGGGGGTCAGTGTCATGATCCCCAATTTGCAGATGGGGAAACTGAGACACGGGGCGGCGACGCAATTTGCCCAAGGTCCCCCTGCAGCTGAGGCAGGAATAGAAGCCAGGTCTCCTGAGTCCCAATCCACTGCCCTATCCCAGCGGTTCTCAAACTGTGGGTCGAGACCCCAAAGCAGGTCGTGGCTCTGTTTTAATGGGGACGCCAGGGCTGGTGTTAGACTTGCTGGGGTCCGGGGCCAAAGCTGAAGCCTGAGCTCCACCACCCAGGGCCAAAGCCGAAGCCCGAGGGTTACAGGCCCTCTGCCTGGGCTGACGCCCTTGGGCTTTGACTTTGCCCCCCCCCCCCAGCCCAGGGTGGTGGGACTCGGGCAGGCTCAGGCTTCGGTCTCCCATCCTGGGGTCGTGTAGTAATTTTTGTTGTTAGAAGAGCGTCACGGTGCAAGGAAGTTTGAGAACCCCTGCTCTAACCAATGGGCCACGCTGCCTCCACACTGGCTGCTCCCTGGCAAACCAGGGGTTCACACCAGGTGATCTGGGGCTGGGCAATGCATTGGGTGCTTGGGGAGAGGGGGGCAGAGGGACGAAGGGGGATGTTTCGGGGAAGGGAGGCTCCTTTCTGATCATGCCATCTGACTTCATCCCCTGGCTCTAAGGGCTAACAGACAGTCAGAGACTCCCCCCCGCCCCCCTTCACTGCACTAGTGGAAATAGTGAAATAGTGAAAGGGACGGCTCTAGGCCCGCCCAAAGCTAAAGACCCTCCCCCTCAACTGAGCGGGAGGAACCACTAAATCCAGGCTCCAGTTAATTGGGGGTGGGGGGAGGGGGAGGACAACAAAGGAGAAAACGCACCTGGGGGTAGGGACTGTCTGCAATAGCTACTGAGGAGGAGCGTCTTGTGTGGACGGTCTCCTCTGGAACAGAAGTGACTCCAGAATAACGACTCCGCTTTGGAAGTGAACTGAACCAAACCCAAGGAAAGCCACTCTTATCCCAAAGGATGTCTTAATTCGGTTTACATTCACACCTTTGGTTAATCTGGATTGATGTCCCCCTTCTCCCCTGTAGACAAGCCCTCATTCTTGCTGAGCTGTTCCACCTGCTTCTCACCCCAATCAAATTCAACCCGGGCGATCGGTACAAAAGGAGGGGAAAACACACCCAGGGTGGGATTGTTCACACCCCTGAGTGATGGAGCTGGGTCGACCTCACTTTTTAGTGTATACCGGGCCCCAAGAGAACGCCTAAGGACGGCCCAGGAGTTAGAGCATCAGCCCAACCCTTAGCCTACGTGGGTCAAGTCCCTGCTTTGCCACAGACTTCCTGGGTGACCTTGCACAAGTCACTGTGACTCAGTTTCCCCATCTGTACAATGGGGATAGTATCCCCCACAGGGGGGTTGGGAGCATAAATGTATCAACGGGTGTGAGGGGCTCAGAGGCTACCGTGATGGGGGTCAGATACGGACTGCCGATTTTTCCACTGCAGTCATTTTACACTAGTGCCCAGTGAGTATCGTCACCAGATCACAATGCTGGTGCACATTCTGCCGCAGTGCAAAGGCCAGCTCTACACATGGGTTTTGCACCTGTCTGATTATGTGGGTTACAGAGGTGACTTTTTACTGCTCTAGTTATAGACTCATGGACATGTCAGGGACCTCAGGAAGTTATCCTGTGCTGAGGCTGGACCAAATAAACCTAGACCAGCCCTGACAGGGGTTTGTCCAGCTATTCTTAAAAACCTCCAGTGACGGAGATCCCACAACCTCCCTTGGACGCCTGGTCCAGAGCTTCCCTCCCCTGAGAGTTTGAAAGTTTGTCCTGATATCTCACCTCAATCTCCCTTGCTGCAGATTAAGCCCATTACTTCTCGTTGGATCTACAGCGGACCTGGAGAACAGCTGATCCACGTCCTCCTTATAACAGCCATTAACATATCTGAAAACTGGTCGCAGATCCCCCCCCCCGCAGTCTTCTTTTCTCAAGACTAAACATGCCCAGTTTTTTTAACCTTTCCTTATAGGGAAAGCCCTGCAAATCCGCGGATATCCGCTTTCTATCCGCGGACCATGTGTGCGGATCGGGGATCGCATGCGGATTCACATTTTGTATCCACGCCGAGCTCTAAACCTCCCGTCATTTCTGTTGCTCTCCAGTTTACCACCATCACCCCTAGTAGGGACACAGTTATACCGCGATAAAGGTGCCATAACTAGTATCGCTTATTCCCCTCCCTGTATGGAATATCTCTACTGCCATAAACCCTTTTAAGTGTGTCCAGACTGCAGTGTGCGTGTGTGTGGGGAGATTAACTCTCTTGGTCTAGTTAAAGAGGTACAAAGTGGGACAACTTGTGTCTCTAGACAAGGCCAAAATGACTAAAGGGGCTGCAGAGCCATGGCGAATCGGGCCCCTGGGGTTTTTCTAACCTGAGGAGAGATGGATTGTGGGAGAGCAAGTGGGGATGCTAGTTCCACATGCTACAGAGCCAGGAACAGAGCCCAGCAGTCCCGACTCCCAGCCCCTCCAGCTCTAACCACTACACCCTGTTGTTCAGATGCTACCGGTATGGTGCTTTGCTTTCTCCTGTTGATATCACTCGGCTGCGTGCGTATGTTCCCTCTGTGTGCTGCCCTGCTCTGCAGATCGCTGGCACAGCAGACCCGACGAGAACCCCCAATAACCACAGAGTTCAGTAAGATGCAAAGTCACGTTGACTAGGTTTATTGCGATCTTGGACACAATTGCAGTTCCCTGTAGGTTTCTTAGCCTAACTTAGGGCATACTACGAGAAAGTGCCTCTTGGCAAGGACCCGGCTTAGTGGCGGGACTTTTTACTCCCCCTACGGCCGGACACAGACACTGCCCCAGGGATACGTTTTTATACACAGGTACAAACAAATTACACATCACTCCTGACGTATTAAGGTGCAACCCTTCTACACAGCAAGGTACAACCCCTCTACGTAGTAAGGTGCCGCCTCTCACCTTGTACAGATTGGTTCGATCAAAACAACTCTATTCATCATTTTACCCTTTTGCCCCTGTCATTGGGATGGGTCGGCCTGTTCCATGTTATCTGTGTGGAATGTATACATGATATCTAGTGTTCTGTACCTTTTAGGTATGTATCTTCTTGCAGCATCAGCCCTTTCCTTGCCAGCTTCTGTGAGCAGGGCCTGCCTCTGGCTCACAGCTTAACTTTGCTTTATGCTTAGCAAAGTCTTAACCATTACTTCAGTTCAGGCCTCAGGCCTCATACTGGGCCTTTATCAGGGCCTTCACTTACTACACACCCCACTCCCCTCCCGGAGCCAGGAATAGAACACAGAAGTCCTGACGCCCAGCCTCCCAGCTCTAACCACTACACACCACTCCCCTCCTGGAACCAGGAACAGAGCCCAGCATTCCCGACTCCCAGCCCCTCCAGCTCTAACCACTACACCCCACTCCCCTCCTGGAACCAGGAATAGAACACAGAAGTCCTGACGCCCAGCGTCCCAGCTCTAACCACTAGACACCACTCCCTTCCCAGAGCTGGGAACAGACCACAGGCGTCCTGGCTCCCAGCCCCCACAGCTCTAACCATTAGATCCCACTCCCTTCCCAGAGCTGGGAACAGAACACAGGCGTCCTGGCTCCCAGCCCCCACAGCTCTAACCATTAGATCCCACTCCCCTCCCGGAGCCAGGAATAGAACACAGGAGTCCTGAGGTCCAGCCCCCCTGCTCTAACCACTAGACACCTCTCCCCTCCCCAAGCAGGTAGCCCAACCTTCTTCCACACCACAGGAAAGCTGCGATCAAACTGCTAGCACAGGACACTGTCCCTTGAAGGTGAATGGGGTGAGAGCACAGGTACTGGACGGGATGGGTGACACGTGTTTCTTTCCTAAATGTATCGGTGGGATAAACCATCCTCAGCTGCAAGGCAGCGCTAAATGCTTTCCCCGTGGCCTGTATTTCCGTCCCAAGGGAATGATCAAAGCAGCCAAACGCTGACAGGGGCTAGCTCTGTGGGTCAAGTTCAAGCCGCTATCCTGCCCCCACCCTCAGTGTGGTAATTAAAGATGTGTCTCACTTTAACAGGTCTGCAATGGGACGGCCCACATGCAACCATCCCGTCCTGTACCAGGGCTTTAATTCCAAACCTCTGCTCTAGAACTAATATGCATGGGTCAAATCCCCCTGCTGTCCTTACTCAGGCAAAATACTCACAGAAAGTCAGAGGCAGAACCAGGGATAAAATGCAGGAGTCCTGACCTCCGCTGCTCTAATTCCTACTTCCCACTCCCCTCCTAAAGCTGGGATAGAACCCAGGAGTCCTGATTGCCAACCCCGCTCCTCTTCCTTCCCAGAGCCGGGGATAGAACCCAGGAGTCCTGACTCCCAGTTCACCCTGCTCTAACCACTAGACACCACTCCCTTCCCACAGCTGGGATAGAACCCCCCCCCAAAAAAAATTCACCGTCTTTAATGTATTTATGTTTACAGCACTGGGCTATTCTTCTCATGGGGAAACTGAGGCACAGAAAGGCTACGTGAGTTGCCCAACATCACACAGGAAGTCTGGCACAGCAGAATATTGCCCCAGGTCGACCACATTCGAGGCTAGTGCCCCTAACCATGGGTCCCATGTGAGGAGAGAGTATGCTTATAACATTTGTGGATGACAGCAAGCTAGGAGGGGTTGCAAGCACTTTGGGGGACGGGGATTGGAACTCAAAATGACCTTCGCACATTGGCGAGTTGGTCTGAAATCAACAAGAGGAAATTCAGTCAAGGCAAGGGCAAAGTGCTACACTTAGGAAGGAAAAATCACATGCACAACTACAAAGTGGGGAATAACCGGCTAAGGGGTCGGACTGCTGAAAGGGATCTGGGCGTGAGAGTGGATCACAAACTCATGGAATATGAGTCAACCATGTGAAGCAGTTGCCAAAAAGGCTAGTATCATTCTGGGTGTATTAAGAGGAATTTCGCATATAAGACACAGGAGGTAATTGCTCCGCCCTTCTTGGCCCCGGGGAGGCCTCAGCTGGAGTACGGTGCCCAGTTCTGGGCACCGCACAGAGAAACTTCGGAGGTTAAAGCGAGACATAAGAAAGCTTCTGGAAAGGTCTCTCAAAGTGGATAGAGCTTTGAATAACAACCACGCCTAGCTCTCATCCTCAGCCGATCTCAAAGCTGGGCAGAAACATTCTCTCCATTGTACAGATGGGAAAACTGAGGCGAAGAGCGAGGCAGTGACTTGCCCCAGTTCACCCAGCTGCAGAGTCAGCAACAGCACCCGCGTCTCTCGAGTCGCAGTCGGCTGTCCTAGTCCCTGGGTCACGCCGCCTTTAATTTCTAACGCCTCTCTGCAATGAGTGCGGGGAGCCAACAGCCAAATCGACCGTCACTGGCTACCTTTGATGATGTGGTTTGTGGTAGTCAGGGACCAGGTGCCATAAAAACACAGAACAAAAAGACAGTTCCTGCCCCAAAGAAGTGGCAATCTAAGTAATAAGAATCTAACTGTAAAACCTGCTGCACTGACAGATTTTGTCCTTGTATAACAATGTGCATAAGGGGTATGATTCTTTACTGATATCAGGTTAGCAGTGCAACCCCTACTGTGGATGCAGTTATACCCGGATAAAGGTGCCTTATACCAGTGTATCTTATTCGCCTTCCTATATAGGACTAATCTATATATCGGAGCCCTTGGTGTGATCCATTCTGGGATTCCCAGCACCCCTAAAGTTAGGCTCTTCAATCCATATTTAGGCCTCTCAATCAAGGTGGTTCCCAATACTGGTCTAGATTTTACCAAGAAAACTTGACTGCAAAAGTATTAAAGCCCATTGGGGTGACAGCCAGGGCCGGCTCCAGGCACCAGCTGACCAAGCAGGTGCTTGGGGCGGCCCCTCGGGAGAGGGGCGGCACGTCCAGCGATTCGGCGGCAATTCGGCGGAGGGGCCCTCACTCCCGCTCGGAGCGAAGGACCTCCCGCCGAATTGCCGCCGCAGATCGCGATCGCGATCGCGGCTTTTTTTTTTTTTTTTTTTTTTTTTTTTTGCTGCCTGGGGCAGCAAAAACCCTGGAGCCGGCGCTGGTGACAGCAGACAGCAAACTGCACGGGAGTTATGGGGAAGTGGAAGCAAGGGAGAGAACAAATCAAGGCTGAAATCTGCAGACTTGGGCAAGTTTAAAAGTTTGGAAGGGATCTAAACCCACATGCTTCAGGGCATAAACCAGGGGTCTCAAACACGCGGCCCGCGGGGCTCTTGCGTGCGGCCCGCCGAGCTCCCCTCCCCTCCCGCACCCCTCTGCCTACCCGCGGGATTCCCCTCTGTGGTGCTGCGAGCCCCGTGCTGCTTTCAGAGAGCAGCCGAAGCAGCCAGCAGCACAGCCCCTTCGGGCGGGGGGAGGGGGAAGAAGGCAGAGGACTCCTCCTTCCAGGCACCGCCCCCCGCAGCTCCCATTGGCCGGGAACAGGGAACCGCGGCCAATGGGAGCTTTGTGGGAGGTACNTGGGTATGATTCTTTACTGATATCAGGTTAGCAGTTTAACCCCTACTGTGGATGCAGTTATACCCGGATAAAGGTGCCTTATACCAGTGTATCTTATTCACCTTCCTATATAGGACTAATCTATATATCCCTTGCTGTGATCCATTCTGGGATTCCCAGCATCCCTAAAGTTAGGCTCTTCAATCCATATTTAGGCCTCTCAATCAAGGTGGTTCCCAATACTGGTCTAGATTTTACCAAGAAACTTGACTGCAAAAGTATTAAAGCCCATTGGGGTGACAGCAGACAGCAAACTGCACGGGAGTTATGGGGAAGTGGAAGCAAGGGAGAGAACAAATCAAGGCTGAAATCTGCAGACTTGGGCACGTTTAAAAGTTTGGAAGGGATCTAAACCCACATGCTTCAGGGCATAAACCATCCTCGGATTACCATGGGTCAGGAAGGAACTTCCCCTCAGTTCCGGTTATCCCCTCATTGCCCACTAGGGGTGACTTGCACCTTCCTCTGAAGCAGCGGTGGAAATGGGACACTGGAGGAGATGATCCCATGGTCTGATCTGCTCTGCGAATTTCTGTGTCCCTGCCTGAACTTGGCACCAAAATCAAAGTGATTTCTAAGGTAATGAGCATCTGCACCTTCTGGGGGGGGGGGTCAATTCTTTGCCCCTCGGGCAGGCATTTAAAAAGTGCAAAGTGGGGTAAAGCGCTGCCCAGTTAAACGGTCCCATTTTACAACCGCTTTGCACGGGTGTAATGATTATGGAGAATCAGGCCCCAGTGACTTCAGCTGGATTTGTGGGCCTGCTGCAATCCTGGACTTTGGGCCAGCCTGTATTCAGGTGATTATTATTAAATGTATTACGGCAGCATCTGGGAGCCCCAGGCATGGAGCAGGGCCCCATTGTGCCAGGCGCTGTCCATTTTTATTGCTATTAGGGGTATTACGGTAGTGCCTAGGCACCCCAGGCATGGATTAGGCCCCCACTGTGCCAGGAGCTGTACAGATGCAGAAGATCAGCATAGCCCCTGCCCCAAAGAGCTGACCTGCATGGACTTAGGAGGGTTGCTTTAGACACCCCCACCCCAAGCCTGAAAAAAGCGTTGCCCCTGGATGTTAGCAAAGAACTTGATCAGGTAGCTCACAAAATGAATATGGACAGGAGCAGGGTTTTCATCTGGCTAAAGGGACAAAAAACACTCGGGCGGGGGGCGGGGAAGGGGAGGCTCCTGACTGGTGAATGATTTGGGGAGGGAGGTGCTAGGCAGGGGGTGGGACGTTACTTGGGATAATCTATTAAGGAGCTAAAAGGAAACAGCAGGGGCGTCGTGCTGCAGGGAGCGGGGCGGGAGGCTCCCTTGCAGTGGGTGCTGACTCCCATGTCCGAGCTAGGGGGCGCCGTGCTGCAGGAAGCGGGGCGGGAGGTTCCCTAGGGGGCGCTCTCCCCTTGCAGTCGGTGCTGACTCCCATGTCCGAGCTAGGGGGCACCGTGCTGCAGGCAGCGGGGATTCAACCTGGGGAAATTGCTGCTGATATACATGGGGCAGGAACTCACCTGGAACACAGAGACTCTATGGGAGAGAGACTAGTGACAGGAGACAGGAGTGACAGGNCTGGGGAAATTGCTGCTGATATACATGGGGCAAGAACTCACCTGGAACACAGAGACTCTATGGGAGAGAGACTAGTGACAGGAGACAGGAGTGACAGGAGACAGGGTGACAGGAGACAGCAAATGGCCCAGGGGTTTGCCACATGGCACCAAAAGGGGACACAGAGGGAAATTCCTCCCACTGTGCACAACCCAAAACCCACAGAAATCCCACTCAAGCATAGTGGGGCACCAGGGGCACCTAAGCCACATGTTGGTTCCTCTGCACCACAGGCAGCTGGGAGAGCACTGGACCCCAGGAGACCCAGTTCCCAGCTCTGCCACTAGGTGTCCTCAGGCAAATTGTTCTGCCCGTGACTCAGTTTCCCCACCTGTAAAATGGCGATAAGGATACTGTCCTTAAAGCACTTTGAGATCTGTGGGTAAGAGCAAGGGATTTTTGCTACTATCACCCACTGTGATTTGGGGGTGCATGCCCCAAGGCACCAGTGGGGTGAATCAGAGAGATATTAGGACTCCGGGGGAACCCAGCGGTTCAGGACCAGAAAGAGGGGTCTCTGTCGGCCGGAGCTGAAGAAAAGAGACCTGGAGATTATCAGGGAGCTGGCGGAGGGCTTGCTTTGCCAGGGGTGAGCTAAACGTTGACCTGCTCTGCTGGCCTGGCGACAAAGGGACAGCCGCCTGCGAACAGTATCATCGAAAGGTCGGGACCTCGAGAGGTGATCACGTCCAGCCTCCTGCACCGAGGCAGGTCCGTGTAAACCTAGAGCAGAACTGACAGAGGTTTGTCTAGCCTGTTCCTAAAGACCTCCAATGGCGGGGATCCCACAACCTGTTCCAGACCTTCACTCCCCGGAGAGTTGGAAAGTTTGTCCTGATATCTCACCTCAATCTCCCTCGCTGCGGATTAAGCCCATTGCTCCTTGTCCTACGTTCAGCGGACATGGAGAACAACCGATCCCCGTCCCCTTTGCAACAGCCCTTAACATATTTGACGACTGTTCTCAGGTTCCCCCTCAGTCTTCTTTGCTGCAGTCTAAACATGCCCAGTTTTTTTAACCTCTCCTCCCAGATTTTCTAAACCTTGAATCATTTTTGTTGCTCGCCTCCGGGCTGGCTCCTATCTGCCCACTGTCTTTCCTAAAGCGTGGGGGGGGGCCCAGAACTGGACGTAGCACTCCAGCCTAAGCCTCCCCACTGCTGAGCAGAGCGGGACAATGACCTGCCATGTGTTACGTACCACGCTCCTGTTAATACACCCCAGAACGATAGCAGCCTTTTTCGCAACTGCATCCCATTGTCGACTCACATTCACTTTGTGAGCCACTCGAACGCCCAGATCCTTTCCGGCAGTACGACCCCTGAGCCGGCTGCTCCCCACTTTGTAGTGGTGCCTGTGATTTTTCCTCCCGAAGTGAAGGATAGCGGAAGACTCAGAATTACTGGTGGGGGGCATTTACGGGGGTTGTAACAGGGAGCAGGGGGTTGGAATTAAGATCACGGGAGCTGAATCGCAAGCCAGACATCCTGCTAACGAGATGGACTAACACGGCCCGAGGGGAAGGGGCGGGACGGTTATGAGAAGGCAGCTCTGTGCTGGAACGGCGGCTGGCCCCTAGCCGGGCTTTTCTAGCTCCAGTGTTTGGATTCCAGGATAATCACCAAGGACGGTGACCACGTGGTTCCCCAGCCGTTATTTCAGAGCAGGGACTCAGCAGTGCGAGGGGCAGCGTGGCCCTGAAGCGGGCGGTGCCGGGCGGGAAGTGGGCATGGCTAGGTAGGGGGAGATTCAGCCCATTCTCTCGCTGCAGCCCCAGCACGTCAGAGTCCTGATGGCAGCGGGAGAAACAGGGTCAGTGATACCCCGTCTTGTGGGTGTCCCCCAAACCCGCCCTGCCAGGCGGATCAAGGCCCGGATTGGTGCAGGCAGAAGGGACTCTCAGTGCCAGAGCTCGAGACAAATAAGAGGGCTTTCCCCAGCTCTGATTTCAGCGGGTCTGAAATGAGTTTGCCAGGGCTCAGCCAAACTCCTGGCAGGATGGGCAGGAACCGCCGGCGGGCACCGACCGGGCCCCTTCATGGGGAAAGGATTGGATGAGCCCTACGGGCATGTGACCAGCACGGGCAGGCTTTAATCTAGCTAGCACGGTACCATGCAGCGTAGGCGTGATGGCACCAGCCCACACCCAGGGCTCTCTTGCTGCTGGCATACTCTCCTGTCTTCGCTGCTATCATCGTTATCTCGACTAGCTAGATTGAAGCTAGCGTGAGGATCTCGCCCTGTGCTACAATCACACCGTCACCAGCAGTGTGTGTAGACATACCCTAAAGCAGCGGTTCTCAGCCTTTTCCTTTCTGAGCTCCCCCCCCGCAACGTGCTATAAAAACTCCACGGCCCACCTGTGCCACAATAACTGGTTTTCTGCATATAAAAGCCAGGGCCGGCGTTAGGGGGTAGCAAGCCGGGCAATTGCCTGGGGCCTCATGCCACAGGGGCCCCCGCGAAGCTACATTGCTCAGGCTTTGGCTTCGGTCTTGGGTGACAGGGCTCAGGGCCCCGGTGTTCAGCCTCATGCGGCGAGGCTTCGAGTCGAACGCTGACCATGCTTGGAGGACCCACTGAAACCTGCCCGGGGGGCCCCGGACCCCTGGTTGAGAACCACTGCCTTAAGGGCTTGTCTACCTGGCGACAAGCTGGAAAATTCATCCGAATTAACTGGAGGTTTGAATGTAGAGTAGATTCGCTACCCCGCATTTGAGATTTGTTTCTGGCCAGCTGATCCTGAGGATTTGCCGAAGGCAGCCGTTTCTGAACACGTGGGGTTTAGCTAGCCAGGCCTTCCTCAGTCTCTGTGGTTCGGGGCCATACAGTAAGCAGGGGCGGCTCTTGCTTTTTTGCCGCCCCAAGCACGGCAGGCAGGCTGCCTTCGGCTGTGTGCCTGCGGGAGGTCCGCTGGTCCCGCGGCTTCGGAGTACCCGCCGCCGAATCCGTGGGAGCGGCAGACCTCCCGCAGGCACACAGCCGAAGGCAGCCTGCCCGCGGTGCTTGGGGCGGCAACAGAGCAAGGGCCGCCCCTGCTTTTTTGCCGCCCCAAGCACGGCAGGCAGGCTGCCTTCGGCGGCGTGCCTGCGGGAGGTCCGCTGGTCCCGCGGCTTCGGCGTACCCGCCGCCGAATCCGTGGGACCGGCAGACCTCCCGCAGGCACACCGCCGAAGGCAGCCTGCCTGCCGCCCTCGCAGGGACCGGCAGGGCGCCCCCCGCGGCTTGCCGCCCCAGGCACGCGCTTGGAGCGCTGGTGCCTGGAGCCGCCGCTGACAGTAAGACTGATGTGACCAGGGCCGGCTCCAGGCACCAGAGCACCAAGCAGGTGCTTGGGGTGGCCAAGGGAAAGGGGCGGCACATTCGGCTCTTTGGCGGCAATTCGGCGGCGGGTCCCTCAGAATAAAGCTGCCGCCGAAGTGCCGCCGATCGTGGCTTTTTTTTTTTTTTTTCCCGCCGCTTGGGGCGGCAAAAACACTGGAGCCGGCCCTGGATGTGACAGTGGGGTGGTGTTAAATATTTGAGGTTTAGTCTGGAGGGGAAGATTTCTGTTCTCCAGTTCTGCTCTAGAGGTACAAAAAGCACGCCCGGCTTTCGCTCTTCGGGGAAAAATCACAAACGAAGAACTCTGGACTCTGGAGGAGGGCAAAACCGAAACTGACGGGAAACTATGGAATGAAAATAGAGATGCCTGGGACATATACGGGGGAAAGATCCGAGGAACATCACAAGAGCTCCCGGAGCAAGAGGCGACGAGACAGACCAAAGATAACGTGGAAATTCCCAAGAGAAGCAGAATTGAAAGCTATCAGAATGAGAAGAGAAGAAGCTAAGACTGTAGCAGGAGAGGGGCAAAGATGAAAGGCTGTGGTGAAGGCCCTATGTTCCACATGGAATAGGGAGGCATAAGAGAGAGAGAGAGTTAACCGCTCTGATTCAGAATTAAACTGGCCTTCATTTGATTTAGCTTCACTTTGCAAATAAACCCTTCATTCACCTTGGAAGTGAACTAAGTTAAATTGAATTGAGGCCACTTTAATTCTGAAAACGAGCGTCCACACAGAGGTGTCATGCAACTTAACCAATCCACTTTAAAAGTTAATTCAGAGGAAACTTTCCTGAGTGTCCCCATGTAGACAAACCCTAAGGGTGTGTCTACACTGAACACGAAGCCCGGGCTCTGACTCAGGTTCGAGACCCCTCTTCTGTCCACACACCAATCAGTCTGACTCAGGACCCAGGTCCTAGGACCCACGATAACTCATGTCCAAGCCCTGTCATTTCGCAGTGTGGACGCAGCTCAAGCTGCAGAGCTGAGTCAGAAGGTCTGCACGGCGCAGTATGGACGCGTTGGCATGGCTGTGAGACCCGGCGCCAGTAATTGTAAGCCCAGGTTAACAACGCAGTGCGGATGCTCAGGCGTGGGCTTGGAAACACCGAGTTCACAAGCCCAGGAGCCACAGGCCTGGGTTTACAACGCAGCATCGGCATCCCCGAAGGAAACCGCCATCCGGCCCCCGGTGTGCTAGGGGGTACCCAATCCCTCTCCTATCCGAGCGCACGGCTACAAGGGGCTCAGTTGCTATCGTCAAGAGGGGCTACGACAAGAACCTACATTGAATAAAATCCTGCCCGTTTTACCGCTGGAGCCCAGAGCAATTCAGGTCCCATGGGGAACCCATGGCAGAGCCAGATAATGAGCCCAGGCCTCTTCCCTCCCAATCCATGTGGTGTAGCAAGGACTGTGTTGGAATTGCAAGCTATCGCTTTAAGAGTAAAGGGTTTCCTGCTCCTGTTTGCAGGCTAGGGGAAGCCTGTGATCTGGGTTGAGCAGCAGTCAATCTGCAGTGAGCTGGCCTAGAATTAGAGGGAGGAGTTGGGCCTGTCCGCCTCCGGGAGCAGCCTGCTTTGTCTCTCTCTGCTTTTGGTTCTTGTGTGTTAGGATTCTGGATTCTTAGAATACAGTCGTGTTACACAGTGACCTTCCAGCCAGAGTATTTATATTTGTATCTAATTTCTGTTTGTCTCTGCTGTGAACACAACAGGCTGCCTCAATATGCATAGCTATAAAAAGGGGATGATCTTTCAGCAGCCCTTGTCTGGTTATTTTCAATACTCATCCCCCTCCAAAATATCACTAAGATTAAATATAAAACCCTCCTTCGCCCCCTCGTGCTGAGCAAACGTTGAAAGAAGAAGGAAGCTGTTGTCCAACACAGGACACTGGATGGGTTGCTCCGGGCCAAAAGCAACGAAAGAGTTAGGGTTTGTGCCCACAAAGTTAACTTGAGTTATAACCCAAGCCCCGTCCACACACACGTACAAACCCTTCACTCAGCACAGTGCCGCTTTTAACTCAAGTTGGCTGGCTGGCCAGGGGGAACTGGCTATACAGGTCTGTCGCATCTTAGGCGCATTTAACATGTGCGATTTCAGCTTTACACAGTTGGCAAAAACAAGACAAAACACCCTCAAAAAAGAGAAAAATAACAATTTAAATACTGTTTCTGCAGTGCGGGCGATTCTGCCCGCCATTACACTCAATGTAATTTTGACTATACGCGGTTTTCGCTTTACGCGCTGACCGTGGAACGTAACCCCAGCGTAAGATGAGACAGACCTGTAGCTCCAGGGAGCACCGCTCATCAGCTGCTAACGCAACTGCTCCATGTAGCTCCCGGGGTATTCGCAGCGCAGCTGCTTTCGCTCAGGCGAGGCCAACCCAAGAGGCGTTAACTCAAGTACAAACAGCACCAGCTAACTCTGCAGTGAAGACAAACCCTCAGAGTTGGAAAAAAATGATGGGGGAGCCGAAAGGATTGATGAACAAGGGTCCAGGTGAAAGTCAGTGGGGCTGCGTCATTCTTTATACGTACGTGTACACACACACACCAGGGCTCATTTCCTCCAGCGGGGACACACACACACGGGCTCATTCCCTCCAGCAGGGGCTGGTAGGGAGATGCACATCCCCACACACCTGAATACCCATTGTGATCCTTCCCCTACCTCCTGTCTATTTATTTCTCTTTACATCGTGATCTTCCCAAGCTAGAGTTCACACCTTCTTTGTTGTTCGGAGAGCGCCTATTATTAATTAATTAATTATTATTATCTATATTAGCGTAGCACCTCAGCGCTCCTAGTCATAGATCGGGACCCCACTGTGCTAGGAGCTGTACATGGTTATTGCTGTTAGGTATATTATAGTAGCACATAGACGCTCCAGTCATGGAGCCCATCGTGCTAAGCACTGGACATTTCTATTGCTATTAGGTGTATTACAGTAGCACCTAGCCACTACAGGCATGGACCAGGATCCAATTATGCAAGGCGCTGTACATTTTTATTGCTATTAGGTGTATTGCGGTAGCCCCTAGGCACCCCAGTCACAGACCAGGACCTCACTGTGCCAGGTGCTGGACAAACAGAGAATGATCAAAGAGGGTCGCTGCAGCTTTGGGTTAGTGCATGAGAATCCCCAAGTGAAACGGGCTAGAAACCCAGGTGGAAGTGACTCCTCCCTCAAGCAGCCAAGAGCACGGAAGGCCCCAGATCCCGCAAGAGGAAACTTTACATACATGAGTGGCTCTGCTGAACTCACCCGGGGCTGGTCATGGCGCATGAAATAACTTGCGTGAGTAAGGGCTGGCGGGATCGGGCCCTATGTTGGTACTGGTGATGTACCTTGCGTGGCACCTAGTACGTTCTAGGTGCTTTCTGAATGTGGAGGAAGAGACAGATCCCTGCCCCAAGGAGCAAAGAAGCTGAGAAACCGCCATCGAAGAAATTATTTTGTAAATTCCTTCCGTTTTAATATTCGACGGGCTCACTTGGCGCAAGGAGCGCCTCTTGAATGAGGCCATGTTTACCCTGACACTGTCCCTTTAAGGAGCCGTTAACCCTTACAGCGCTGACGATAGAATGGACCAAACAACTGATATCCTTCTTCCCCCTTTTCCAGCGTGCCGCCCCACCAAGACTTGGCAGCTACGCCCTCCCACCTCCTAGCTACCAGTGCTAATTCGAAGGATTTGTAGACTTAAAGGCCAATAGGTAGGGTGACCAGATGTCCCATTTTTAAAGGGACAGTCCCTTTTTTGGGACTTTTTCTTATATAGGCGCCTATTACTCCCCACCCCCGTCCCATTTTTTCACAGTTGCTATCTGGTCACCCTACCAATAGGTCATCTCGTTTGATCTCCTGTCTATCCGGGCTTGGAAGGGTAAGATCTTTATCGGTAAAGGTCGATAAACGTTGATTTCATCAGACACACGCAAACCGATGAAAAATAGTTCCATCGGTAATAACAGAAATGTACAGCTTGAAACTTAACGACATTTGACATAAGGCAACTGACTTTATATTTTGACATGTGATTCGCGTTCCGATGGTTATAAAGCTTTACGTTTTTGAATCTCAACATCTGCTGTCATTAAATAAATATTGTTTGACCCCCTCCTCCCGGTCTCTGATTCCCCCCCCCGCACCCCATAATTTCCTGCGACTGTGAAAATGTAAATGGACAAAAATAATTTTTAAAAAATGCTTCAAGTCCGACATTTTGCACAGCGGTGACAATTTCATTGGATACAACATGCTTAAAAATCAACACTGATATTGTCCATTGAAATTCGAAAAAAAATAAAAATGGAATCCTTCCAAGCCTGCGTATCTCACGGGCCATTCATTTTCACCCCGTTACCTACCCCTGTGTTCCGTCCAAAGACAGACTAACACATTTCGGTCATCAGGAGACTGTCTGCCACAGGGAGAGACCAAGGTGCTACAGATGCTGGAGAGGAAGGCAGAAAACCACCAAAGGTCCCTGCCAATCTGAGTGCAAAAGTTTGGGGAAACAATCACTCAGCTTCCCCCTTCTCTTCTCCCTCCAGAGCCATCTTCTTGGTGCTAAGCCACCAGGCAGCCGCTCAGGGTTCGGACTAAAGGAAGCCAAAGGACGAGAATGTCATTTTTCTACCTGCAGCTGCTTTCAATAGCCGTGATATTCCAGAGACACTGGGAAGGGTGGCCGGTTCGGTTTGCCTCTCCTGCAGTCCCTCGGATTGAGCCTAATAAAGCAGGGTGCTGCTGATCTGTGGGATGCCCCTGCCATCACAACAAAATGTCCGTGTTAGCAGCCCAGCACTCACCTGAAACCCTACAATAACAGACTGGCTCAGTGTTCACAAGAGACCCTACAATAACAAGCCAGCGCATACAGCCCTCACACGCCCAGGGAACCTAGAAGAAATAGCAAAGAATCATAGAAACGTCAGGCTGGAAGGGACCTCAAGGTGAGACTGGACCATGTAAACCTAGACCAGCCCTGATGGGGGTTTGTCCGTCCAGTTCTGAAAAACCACCAGTGACGGGGATCCCACAACCTCCCTTGGACGCCTGTTCCAGAGCTTCACTCCCTGAAGAGTTAGGAAGTTTGTCCTGATAGCTCACCTAGATCTCCCTCGCTACGGATTACACCCATTACATCTTGTCCTGCCTTCAGTGAACATGGAGAAAAATGGATCCCCGTCCTCGTTATAACAGCCCTTCACGTAGCTTACCTAGGGAGGTGGTGGAATCTCCATCCTTAGAGGTTTTTAAGGCCCGGCTTGACAAAGCCCTGGCTGGGATGATTTAGTTGGGGTTGGTTCTGCTTTGAGCAGGGGGTTGGACTAGATACCTCCTGAGGTCTCTTCCAACCCTGATATTCTATGATTCTATGAAGGCTGTTCTTAGGTCCCCCCTCAGTCTTCGTTTCTCAAGACTAAACATGTCCAGTTTTTTTAACTTTTCCTCCTAGGTCAGTTTTGCTAAACCTTTGCTCATTTTTGTTGCTCTCCTCTGGGCTCTCTCCAATTCATTCACATCTTTGCTAAAGTGCAGTGCCTGCAATGAGAGACAGGACTCCAGGTGAGGCCATGCAGCGCAGGACAATGCCCTCCCGTGCCTTACGCACGACACTGCTGTGAATACACCCCAGAATGATATTAGCCTTTTTCACAACTGCATCCCATTGTCGACACACATTCAATTTGTGATCCATCAGAACCTCTGGCTCCTTTTCAGCAGAACGGCCCCCCTCCCGCCAGTTCTTTCCCATTTCGTAACCGTACATTTGATTTTTCCTGCCTAAGTGATGTGCTTTGCATTTGTCTTTCTTGAATTTCATCTCGTTGATGTCAGACCAATTCTCCAATTTGACCAGGTCGTTTTGAATTCCAGCCCCTCCCAGCTTGGTGTCATTCGCAAATGTTCTAAGCGCACTCTCCTCTCCATTATCCAAGACATTCAGGAAAAATATTGACTAGTACCAGGCCCAGGACTGACCCCACTAGAGACGCCCTCCTAGAGTGACAGAGACCCACTGGTAACTACTCTTCGAGCACAGTCTTTCAACCAGTTGTGCATCCACCTTCTAGTAATTCCATCTACCTCTAGTTTGCTTATGAGTGGGTCATGTGGGACTCTCAAAAGCCTTAATCAAACCGAGCTATACCACATCGACAGCTTCCTATCCACCAGCCAGTAACCCTGGTGAAGAAGGAAATAAGGTTGGTTTGGCTTGATTTGTTCTTGACAAATCCATGCTAGCTATTCTTTTTAACCCTAGGTTATAATATCCTCTAGCTGCTTACAAATTGATTGTTTAATCATTTGTCCCAGCATTCACATAAGGGCCCATTGTGATCATCTAGTCTGACCTCCTGTATAGCTCGGGCCAGAGACTGCCCCTAAAATAATTCCTAGAGTAGAGCTTTCAGCAAAACATCCAGTCTTCATTTGAAAATGGTCAGGGATGGAGAATCCACCACGACCCCCTGTCAATTGTTCCAATGGTTAATTACTCTCGGTGTTAAAAATTCACGCCTTATTTCCAGTCTGAATTTGTCCAGCTTCAACTCCAGCCATTGGCTCGTGTTAGACCTTCCTCCGTTAGAAAGAAGAGCCCATTATGAAATATTTGTTCCCCATGTCGGTACTGAGAGACTAGGATCAAGTCATCCCTGAACCTTCTCTTTGTTAAGCTAAATAGGTTGAGCTTAGGGTGACCAGACGTCCCGATTTTATCGGGACCGTCCCGATATTTCGGTCTCTGCCCCAAGAGATCTCCGCAGGCAGCACTTTTTTTTTTTTTCTCTTTCTCCCTCAGCCGGGACTCGCTCGGCTTTTTTTTTTTTTTCTCTCTTTCTCCCTCAGCCGGGACTCGCTCGGCTTTTTTTTTCTTTTTTTTTCTCTCAGCCCCCCCCCCGTGTCCTGATATTTTATTCCCCTCATCTGGTCACCCTAGTTGAGCTCTTTGAATGTATCACGACCAGGCAGGTTTTCTAACCCTTTCATCATTCTTGCGGCTCTTCTCTGACCCCTCTCCGATTTACCAACATCCTCCTTGAATTGTGGGCACCAGAACCGGACACAGGATCCCAGCAGTGGTCGCACCAGGGCCAAACACAGAGGGGAAATAACCTCTCTGCTCCTCCTCGAGATTCCTCTGTTCATACATCCCAGGATCGCATTGGCTCTTTTGGCCCCAGTGTCGCACTGGGGGCTCCTGTTCCGCTGATTATCCACCACGACCCCCAAATCTTTTTCAGAGTCACGGCTTCCCAGGATAGTGTCCCCCAGCCTGTAAGTACGGCTGATACTCTTTGTTCCTAGATGTATCCATTTACATTTAGCCGTATTAAAATGCATACTGTTCCCTTACTGTGCACTCAGTTTACCAAATGATCCCGATTGCTCTGTATCAGTGACCTGTCCTCTTCATTATTTGCCACTCCCCCAATTTTTGTGGTGGTGATTCTATGTTTTCTTCCAGGTCATTGATAAAACTGTGAAATAGCGCAGGGCCAGGAACCAATCCCTGCGGGACCCCACTGGAAACAGACTCGCTCAATGACGGTTCCCTGTTTATAGTTCTATTTTGAGACCAATTAGTTAGCCAGCTTTTAATCCATTTAATGTGGGACATGTTAATTTGATATTGTTTGGTTTTTTTAATCAAAATGTCGTGCGGTACCAAGTCAAACGCCTTACAGAAGTCTGAGTTTATTACATCAACGCTATTACCTTTATCAACTAAACTTGTAATCTCATAAAAAAAAAAGATATTGAGTTAGTTTGACAGGATCTATTTTCCATAAACCCATGTTGATTTACATTAATTACATTACCCTCCTTGAGTTCTTATTTGAATTCTGTACCAGATGCTCCAATATCATGGCTGGGATTGGTGTCAGGCTAAAAGGACTGTCATTACCCAGGTCATCCCATTTACCCTTTTAAAAATTGGCACAACACTAGCTTTCTTCCAGTCTTCTGGAACTTCCCCAGTGGGCCAAGACATATGGGAAAAAAAATCAACATTCACGGTCCAGTGAGCTCCTCAGCCAGCTCTTTTAAAACTCTTGGATGCAAGTTATATGGACCTGCTGATTTTAAAATGTCTAACATCCTCCAGAGATACCAGCTGACATAGGCACCAACTTTCCCCGGCGCTGGTGGGTGCTCGCGCCCCCCCACCCCTGGCCCTGCCCCGACTCCATCCTTTCCCTGCCCCTGCCCTACTCCCATTCCAATCCCTTCCCCAAAGTCCCCGCCCCAACTCCGCCCCCTCCCTGCCCCTATTGGACCACTTCCCCAAATCCCCGCCCCGGCCCCGCCTCTTCCCCGAGCATGCCGCGTTCCCCCTCCTCCCTCCTCCCTCCCAGTGCTTGCCGCCGCGAAACAGCTGTTTCGCGGCAAAGGCGCTGGGAGCTAGGGGGGAAAAGTGGGCACACGGCGTGCTCAGGGGAGGAGGTGGAGGCAGAGCGGAGGCAGAGGTGGGCTGGGGGGGCGGGGGGCTGCCAGTGGGTGCAGAGCACCCACCAATTTTTCCCCGTGGGTGCTCCAGCCCCGGAGCACCCATGGAGTCGGCGCCTATGCCAGCTGAATGGAAAGAGGGTTATCACCATATGATGAGACTATATCATCTGTTTCCCACACACACACACATAAATACAGAACAGCTCTACAAATACAGGCAACCCTACAATAACAAACAAGTCCTGTGTAGCAGACCAGTGTTTACAAGTGACCCTAGTTAGCTATCACTCACACGCAACCAGCCAACTCTGGTGCGTGAAGCCCAGCTACCACAGCTACCCTGAAAGAACCAATCAGTATCCAAAACCCAACGTGAAGGAGCAGCCCTACAATAACAAAGTAGCACAACAGATAGGTAGAACCCTGCCAGAAACAAACAAGGATGCTAATAAGGAGAGCTATCAGTAATCCCTTAGCGCGTCCTGGGAACACTTGGAAAAGATTACTATTTAGACAGCTGGTAAAAAAAAAATGAATGGAAACAACTTCATACCACTGAATATTTTCCAATCAGCAAGAGCATTAAGTCAGTTAATAAACCAACGTACCGCACCCCGGACTGTTAGTTAGGAAAGTCATAAGTCCCCCGAGGACTGGAATCAAACAAACACGGTGCCGATTTTCAAAGAAGGAAATGAGAATGATCCCGACTATCACAGCCTTGTTAATTTCACTTCTGTTAATTAGCAAAGTAAAGGTTGGGTATATTAAAGGGAAGAAAACAAGCAAACAAAGAAACTCCACATGCTGCTGCACAGCTGGAACCCGGAGGATGAATTAAGAATAATTAAGAATAGCTTCCGCCAGACAAACAGGGCTTGATTTGAAAAGCAGGAAATGGAGTTCTGTGTCTGGACAGCAGCTGGCACAATGGGGTCCTGGGCTGTGAGTGGGGTCCCTAGGTGCTACCGTAATACATCTAATAGCAATAAAAACGTACAGCGCCTGGCGCAATGGCGACCTAGGCCATGACATGGGGTCCTAGGTGCTACCGTAGTACATCTAATAGCAATACAAACGTACAGCGCCTGGCGCAATGGGGACCTGGGCCATGACATGGGGTCCTAGGTGCTACCGTAATACATCTACTAGCAATAAAAACGTACAGCGCCTGGCGCAATGGGGACCTAGGCCATGACATGGGGTCCTAGGTGCTACCATAGTACATCTAATAGCAATACAAACGTACAGCACCTGGCGCAATGGGGGCCTGGTCAATGACTGGGGCTTCTAGGCGCTACCGTAATATAAAAAAATACATAATAATACAGTATGGGCGGATGGCGAATTAAGTGGTAGGTTTTCGACAAAGCATTTGATGCAGCAGCCAATGAAATCTGCCTCTCGACTTTAATTCGGATCAGCTCCGAAGGCTGGCCTGAGAACTGACCACCAGCTGGAGGAATGAAAACACAGGGTAAGGACAGAGGGGGAGGTACTGAATTGGGCGTGGGATGTTCAGTGGGGGATCAATACCTGGTCTGGTCTCAGGGCTGAAATTGACCAGCGTGGCTATGCCAAAATAACTCAGTTTCCTAGAGTTTATGGTCAGAAGGGACCATTATATCATGCAGTCTGGCCTCCTGCACACCACAGGCTATTATATTTCAACCAGATCCCCCTGCGTTGAGCCCAATGATGTTAGTTAAACCAAAAGCACCCAAGTCCTCAGGAGACTCCCGAGGCCGAGAACAGGTGCCACCAGTGGAAGCAGAGTAATTAATCCAGATTAAAGTCACTTTTATTTCAGACTAGAATAATGGAGGAGTTATAGATCTAAATACACCGGGGTAGCCGTGCCAGTCAATTTGCCCATGGAAACAAGACCTTACTAAAGATCTTCATTCTTTCATCTGAAAATAAGACTCTGTGTGTGTGTGTGTGTGTGTGTGTGTGTGTGTACGTACACCACAAATCCAGTCGTCCCCTCACACACACACACTTTCAATCAGACCCTGGTTCCTAAATCCCTTAGGTGCTGCTACAAAAATAAATAATAAAAAATCCTCCCCCCGCCCTGGGCCACATCCAGAGTGCGCTGCAATCAACAGGAGTCTTTCCAGTGTCACGAATGGGCCCCGGATCCGGCCCGGCAGTGGATTGGCAGGGGGACCGGATTAGGAGCCTGGGCAGTAAAAGAGGTTGCAGAGTTGGCAGGAAATTGCGGGAGGGCCAAAAGTTGCGGTGGTAATATTGGGGTGGGGGTGGGGAATAACCTGGAATCCTGCTATTCAGTGGGGGAGGCGAGCAGCCCCAAGGCCGAGGGGTCTAAGCACATGTGGTATGTGCCACGGGACACGGCATCCGGCCACGCGGGCAGGAGACAAAGGCCAGTGGAAGCTTCCAGCTGGGCTGTGCGTCTTGGGATCAGCGAGGGGTCAGCGACCTCCTCCCCTGAGGTTTTGGAGAGGTCTGTTCCCTGCACACACACCCTCACCAGCTTCCTTTCTGGGCACCGCAGGCGGCGAGAGGGGGAGGTGAAAGAAGCCGGGATGGGCTGGTTCGGCCACGCAGGGGGACATGATTAAACCCTGCCTCCTTATCAGGGGGGTCATCGCTGAGCAGGGGAAGGAGCAAAAGGAAGGAAGGGGGAAATGTAATCTGAACGGCAGGAGAGTGAAAGCCAGGGGGCTGGGGAAATTGCCCCCTTGGGGAAAGGGCTGGGAGCCCCATCGCTCCCCGACAGGGAGACGGATGCAGCTGGGGAATCATCCCACTAGCGGGGAGGGCATAAGGTAGGGAAGAATCCTGTCCTGGAAGGGAGATGGAAAGGACAGGACCTACAATAACAACATCTCCAGCGCGCTGTGGGACTCTGCCCTAATTCGGCGCCTGCTGCCCCGCGCTCATGGATGACCTCCATAACCCAACGAGTGCCTGCAGCTGCGTGCCCCTCCAGCACCAAAGCAGCTAGCAAAGCAACAGCCCTGGCCGCCCCCTTGATTTGTCAAGGGTTTTTATATGCCGTTTTGGGCCCAGAAGAACTGACCCCATGAACTGAGGAATAAGAACACGCCTGGTCTTTGTGCCTCTGGGTCAGACCTCGCTGCCTGCTGACGTTTGCATCCGCCATTCACGGTGGGTTCAGGCCCGATGGTCCCAGGCGCAAAATATTCACCCGCCAAGAAGTGGGAGGCTGGTCGGTGGCCCAGCTGAAGAGGACTCACTCCTTCGTGCAGCCCTACAATGACAAGCCAGCAGGCCCCAGCCAGCGCTGCCGGTAATCAGAATAAGGCGGTAAAGTCGTCGGCGAGACCCAAACCAAAAATGCTAACGAAGCGCAGACTTTAGTGCATGAAATGTTCGCCGAGCTCACGGGAAGCTGTGATGTTCTCCTGGGGAAACTGAGGCACGGAGCATTGTGGCTTAGCTAAGGTCACATAGTGGCACGGCTGGGAATAGAACCCCGGCGTCCTGACTCTCAGCAACCCCCAGTGCTCACAGCCCCCCACTGCTGCAATCACCCAGGAGCACACTCAGCCCTTTGTTTACAAGTGACCCTACAATATCAATCATCAGCCACAGCCGCGGGGGAGGGGTGGGAGAATTCTGCCAGCTCCCAGGCGATCACTTTGAACCACAAGACAAGGGATTAAATGTCTCTTTTGGTGGCCAGGACCTTCCCATCCCCCCCTCCGCTACTCCCTGCCGTGAAAACACGTCCACCAGCCAAGGAGGTGTGGACATGGCAGGTGCTACTCAGCCAGAAGGGGGCGCTGAAGACTCAGGCAGAGGCTTGCCATCTCTAGCACGCCTGTTGCCCCGGAGGGGGCTGGGAACAGGACTTCTGGTCCTCTACTTTCTGCCAGTCGGTTTCCCCAACAGGAGCGGCAAAGACTCAATCTCCGTTTTTTATCATCTGTAGCTCTCCAAAGCGAGGGCCAGTACCATTATCCCCAAGAAACTGAGGCCCAGAGCAGGGCTGTGACTTGCCCAAGATCGCCCAGCAGGCCCAGAGCTGGGAACAGAACCCAGGTTTCCCAGTCCCGACAAGGCCACACTTCCTCCCACGAAAGCAAGGGGATTTCAACAGCTGCTGAAAAAGAACCCAGGAGTCCTGAGTCTCTCAGAGCGGCGATAGTCAGATGTCTCCTAATCATGAACTGAACCAATAGTTCGGAGGGGGAGCAAGGGTTGGAAAGAGCCCTATGCCCCAGGAAGCTTCCCCCAGCAAGAGCTGGGTTCTCTGCCTGCTATTTCGGCAGGATTCAAGCTTTTATTTGGAGGGGGTGTTTCTAACCCGTCCCCACAACTGGTGTGCGATCCACCATCTGCCTGAGTCTGCAGGCAGGCAGCCCCCGTGCCACCCTGGCTGCTCAGAGTTTTACACAGCCATGGCTGAAGCAAGGAAGTAGAGCGCGGCTGCTAGCGATGGGTGGCGGAGATCCCGTGGAGGCTGGTTTACTCCTGGGGGAGGCCCGCCTCCTCAAAGAAGGAGAACCCCCCTCCCAAAGGACAGAGTGGGTACAGCCGCAGAGATGCCAGCCCTACCCCATCAGTCTGGAGGCTCTGGAAGAGGGGACCTTCCCGCGCGTACATCCCCATCTATCGGACACCTGCTCGGCCGAGGCTCAGATGCAGCTTTCGTAGGTTCGCTCCAGCTCTCCCGGCAACCACGGGTGCCCCCTTCTGGTGCTGCACCTGCCCTGTGTCTGGTTAGATGGCTAGGGCTGGGGCCCCCACGTCCCCCTAAACTCGGTGCCTTAGCTCCCTTTGCAAATCCCAGCGGGAAGCTCCGGGGTTAAAACCATCACTCCGCCGCAGAGGTCACAGGTCACCCCACAGCAACCTGAGGGGCCGTATAGGGGCCCCGTATGGAGGCCATAGGGTCCCACTAGGGTTAGGGACAGAGCCGGTTGCTACGTCGCTGTGGGGCTGGACCTTCAGCCCCTCCACCCTCGGGGCTGCAGCCCGGTGCCGGGGTCCCCCGTCTCTCCACTGGGTGTCTCGGCCAGTAGGGCCCTGGGGAAGCCGGGCGTGGCTTGCCGGGAAGGAGACGCGGGCAGGGGCACGGCCAGGGGTCAGACCTGGAGCAGATCACCCTGTCTTCTCCTCTGACCCCCTCTCGCTGGGGGCCTGGGGCCGGGAGACGTCCCTGAAGGACAGGGTCAGGTCCATCGGAGCTCTGTGCACCTTCCTCTGACGCTGCTGCTGGCGGCGGCGGTCGGAGATGGGCCCAGGGGCTGATCCGGGGCAGCGGGGAGGTGTGGGGGGGGGGGAACAAAGGGCAGGCCCAGGGGTCCAACCAATTCCCGTCCCTGTTGGAGGGGGTAAACAGCATGTCTCTGCTCCAGCTGGTTCCCTTAGGCGAGGGTCCCGGATGTCCCTACGAGGGATCCGTGCCCCCCTCGGGGCTGCAAGAACCCACCGGGGAGGGGTCCCGGCTCCAGATCATCACCCTCTCCCTCCCAACCCTTGCCCAGCTCCTCAGGGGGGTGTGTGCCAGGAGCCTCTCCTCTCTTGCACAAGGATGACCCCACCCACCCCAGAGCTCACCCCCCAGGGGCACAGGGCACCCCTAAAGCCAAAGGGAAGGGTGCCAACCCTGCCAAGGGTGCGGAAGATGCAGGGGGCATGCGAGTCCATCCTCACCAACCCCTGGCACCCATCCAGGGCCCATGGACCAGCTTCCTGGGGTCTTTCCTGGGGGAGCACTGGCTTTCCAGCCCCACAGGGCAGGCGAGACAGCAGTACTGCCAGCACCCCACGGCTGGGTGTAAGAGGGTGCTGGCCCAGGGTGATGGCGGGGCAAGAATCTAGGTCTGTGGAGCGGCCCCACCTCATCACCCCCCACGCAGACAGAGGAAACAGCACCTCACTGAGCGCGGATGGTCCGGCCGCTCCCCCCGCCACATCCCCCCTGAACCGGATCAGCCCATGGGACGTGGTATTGGGATGCCCTGAGGTCCGGGGTGGCCCGACTGGCTCACACCCACTACCCAAGCCAGGAACCCTGACGGCGCATCTCGGCTCTGGCCCTAGCCTCGATTCCGGCTCTTAGGAAGAGACTGCCCACGTCCCGGTTCCTGGCACCGGCTGGGTGGCTCTCACAGCAGGGTGCTGGGACCCGGGGGAGCTTTGTCAGGGCAGCGCAGAGGACGTGGGGGGGTGAGAATCAGACACTAGGGGGAATGGTAAAGTGAAGGGGCAGGGCCAAGCTGCATCATGCACCTGCCTATTGGCTGCTTGCCCTGCTGCCCCGCCCTGCCCTTCCAGACACACCTTTTGGTGTGTATGTTACACTCAACACGACAGCCCAATGTGGAGAGGAAGGGTGGCCCGGGGGTTAGGGCTAGGGCACATGCCTGGACTCTCCAGACCTAGGCTCAGTTCTTGCTCCACCACAGGCTCTGAGAGCTTGGGCAAGTCATTTAGCCGCTCTGTGCCTCAGTTTCCCCATCTGTACAATGGGGATAATAGCTCTGCCCTACCCCACAAGAGGTGAGATTCGGAGGCGCTCAGATCCTCTGGTGATGCAACCAGAGGGAGGCACAGGGGGCTGTGGGAGAGGCGCTGAGAGGTTCTAGTGTTGGCAGCAGATTTGGGATGGCGTTTGCCAGCCTGGGTGGCACTGTGTGCCTGTCCACTTTGTGCCTGTGCCTGTGCCTGTCCCTGTCCCTGTCCACGGGGGGGGGGAAACTACAATACAATAATGAAATCCTGATGGATGGAGTCAGGACTCCTGGGTTCTATCCCCAGCTCAGGTCCCGACTCACAGCAAATCCCTGTGCCTCAGTTTCTCCACCTGTAACATGGTGACTGTGTTACTGACCCTCCTTCCCAGTTCCAAGGGGCACTGGGCTCAGAGACGCCCCCCTAACTGCACCGAGCGAGGGACCTCATAGACTCATAGACTTTAAGGTCAGAAGGGACCATTATGATCATCTAGTCTGACCTCCCGCATGATGCAGGCCACAAAAGCCCACCCACCCACTCCTGGAATAATTCTCTTCCTTGACTCAGCTGTTGAAGTCCCCAAATCATGATTTAAAGACTTCAAGTTGCAGAGAATCCTCCAGCAAGCGACCCGTGCCCCATGCTGCGGAGGAAGGCGAAAAACCTCCAGGGCCTCTGCCAATCTACCCTGGAGGAAAATTCCTTCCCGACCCCAAATATGGCGATCAGCTGAACCCCGAGCATGCGGGCAAGACTCTCCAGCCAGACACTCAGGAAAAAGTTCTCTGTAGTAACTTTTAATATCCCATCATTGACCATTGGTACTAATTACCAGTGATGGCACGTTATTGACCTATTGACTAAGATCACGTTATCCCATCAAACCATCCCCTCCATAAACTTATCAAGCTTAATCTTAAAGCCAGAGAGGTCTTTCGCCCCCACTGTTTCCCTCGGAAGGCTGTTCCAGAACTTCACTCCTCTGATGGTTAGAAACCTTCGTCTAATTTCAAGCCTAAACTTCCCGACGGCCAATTTATATCCATTTGTTCTCGTGTCCACATTAGTACTGAGCTGAAATAATTCCTCTCCCTCCCTGGTATTTATCCCTCTGATATATTTAAAGAGAGCAATCATATCTCCCCTCAGCCTTCTTTTGGTTAAGGTAAACAAACNGCCTCGCATGAGCTGGGCCGGCTCCCGCGGAGACAGACGGAAGACGCAGCCGCTCTACTTAATGCCATTGCAAATGCCACCGGCATCCCCCTCCCGGTTCCATGGCCAACTCTACCGTTGTGTCCCCCTGTCCCGGTTTCTTTGCAAACTCTCCTCCCCAACCAGCTGGTCCCATTGCAAAGAGCACCTGCGCCCCTCCCCCACCTCCATCGCACCCTGCTTTTCTCTGGCCCAGGGGTGTCCAAATCTCGGGTAAAAATCAGAACCTCCCGTGACGGCTCTAGTAGGGTCCAGTCCCGCTGGGTAGCGTAAAGGTCTGAACCACTCAGTAGCTGAGGGAAGGGCACTGCTCAAGGCCGGGGGGGCAGCAGGCAGCCCTGGCCCATGGATGCAGCCTGCAAGTGGATGGGCAACATCTTCTAACTGGCGACAAGGCAAAGGGGAAAGTCACTGGGGGGGGGGGTTCCTTCTTGTAGCCACTTGAAGCACATCTGGCCGCTCCATAGAGTCCAAGCCCAGAAGGGACCACGGTGGTCATAATAAATAATATATGGAGATATACCTATCTCATAGAGCTGGAAGGGACCCTGAAGGGTCATCGAGTCCAGCCCCCTGCCTTCACTAGCAGGACCAATTTTACCCCAGATCCCTAAGTGGCCCCCTCAAGGATTGAACTCACAACCTTGGGTTTAGCAGGCCAGTGCTCAAACCACTAAGCTATCCCTCCCCCCCTGCATCTAATCCAACCTCCTGCCAGGCCAGGAACTGCCCCACAACAATTCAGATCTTTTAGAAAAACAACCCATCTTGATTTAAAAGTTGCCAGTGATGGAGAATCCACCACGACCCCTGGTCAACCGCTCCAGTGGTTAATTCTCGCACCACTAAAAATGTACGTCTTATTTCCAGTCTCAATTTGTGTAGCTTCAACTCTAGCCATTGGCTCATGTTAGACCTTCCTCTGCTAGACTGAAGAGCCCGTTATTCAATATTTGTTCCCCGTGCAGGTACTGATAGCCTGGGATCAAGTCACCCCTTCACCGTCTCTTTGTTAAGCTAAATAAGTTGAGCTCCTGGAGTCTCTCACGACCAGGCAGGTTTTCTAACCCTCTGATCATTCTCGTGGCTCTTCTCTGACCCCTCTCCGATTTATCAACATCATTCTTGAACGGTGGGCACCAGAACTGGACACAATATACCAGCAGCGGTCGCACCAGTGCCAAACACAGAGGGGAAATAACCTCTCTGCTCTGACTTGAAATTCCAATTTATACCTCCCAGGATTGCAATAGCTCTTTCAGCCCCAGCATCGCACTGGGAATTCCTGTTCCACTGATTATCCTCCACAACCCCCAGATCTTTTTCAGAGTCACAGCTTCCCAGGAGCGAACCCCCCAGCATGTCCTACATTCTTTGTTCCTAGATGTATCTATTGCCATTTAGCTGTATTCAAAATCCCCACCTTAGCAAGCGATCCAGATCGTTCTGTATCAGTGACGTGTCCTCCTCCTTATTAACCATCATAGAATATCAGGGTTGGAAGGGACCTCAGGAGGTATCTAGTCCAACCCCCTGCTCAAAGCAGGACCAATCCCCAGACAGATTTTTGCCGCAGATCCCTAAATGGCCCCCCAAGGATTGAACTCACAACCCTGGGTTTAGCAGGCCAATGCTCAAACCACTGAGCTATCCTTCCCCACCATCCTATCAAAGCTTATCAGGGAGGATTTTATGTTTTCTTCCAGGTCATTGATAAAAATTTTAAATAGTGCAGGGGCAAGAACTGATCCCAGCAGGACCCCACTGGGAACACCCCCACTCCGTGACAATNCATCCTAGCAAAGCTTATCAGGGAGGATTTTATGTTTTCTTCCAGGTCATTGATAAAAATTTTAAATAGTGCAGGGCCAAGAACTGATCCCAGCAGGACCCCACTGGGAACACCCCCACTCCGTGACAATCCCTCGTTTAGCGTTATAGCTGCGTTGGTCCCACAGAAAAATGATAAAAAAAGACAAAACCAGCCTATCACCCGCGGGTGAACACTTTTCACAGAGGGATCTCTCCATACGTGATCTTTCAAAACTTGTCCTCAAGGGAAACCTGCCCAACACCTTCCAGAGACGAGCCTGGGAACTTAAATTTGTAACTGCCAGACACCAAAAGCCA
The DNA here is from genome assembly GCA_003942145.1 of Platysternon megacephalum. NCBI lineage: Eukaryota > Metazoa > Chordata > Testudines > Platysternidae > Platysternon > Platysternon megacephalum. Next base: position 145,909 of record QXTE01000439.1, read on the forward strand.
TGGGTTTAAAACAAGGACATTGGGTTTATGGCTCGTTACCACAATCTGTTTCACACCCCACTGCCTGCTACCTTTAACTGCCCACTTCAGACCCTTTACGCAGAACAATCTAGCCTCCAATGACCCACTTCATTCCTCCAACATGGGTCACCCCTTCTGCTCAACTTGTACTGGGCTCAGACACTGGGTTTCCTCCCCCAGAGCTGAAGAGGAGCTCTGTGTAGCTCGGAAGCTTGCGCCTTCCACCAACAGAAGCCGGAAACGATACTAGCGAACGACACAACCTCCTCCACCTTGTCTCTCTCATTCTGAGATCTATCAGTGAGCCAGTTTTGAATCCATTTAACCTCTGCAGCCTCTGAAGCCACTGAGCTCTGCCCACAGATCCTGTGTGGAAGGGCAAAACCAGGGGGCTAGCCGGTCGGATCTGTCACGACAGAGGCAGTGTTTGAAACATGTGCTTGACCCCAAGTATGCCACCTGGCGAGGATATCAGGGCGCCTTAGGGGAATTGTTCCGATGAGGTGCCTAGAGATAAGATGGTAGATGGGTGGAACAGACACATCTTTAAACGGGGACAGACGTGGCCCGTCTTGCACCTTCGGTAGCAGATTCTGCAAGGCGACTTGTTGCCTGAAGCAGCGTAGAACAGGACCGTCACCCAGGTCATGTTGTTATTATATGCAGAGTTTCATTCAGCTGAGTGTCAAAGAGTTTAAGGCCACCGGATCGCCTGGTCTGATCTGTATGCCACGGGCCACTGACCCCGCCCAGCACCTGCGCACTGCCCCCAACAACCCAAATGAGACCAAAGCAGACTAGACTCTGATGTGCCACAGAGAACAGCAGAGACCAAGGGGCACCGGTGCCCGAGGCCCCCGCAGCGAAAGGATTAAGTGAGATACCCCCAGATCATCCTGGCAAGTGACCGGCTCCCCCACGCCGCATAAGAAGGTGAAAATCCCCCAAGGTCCCTGCCAATCTGACCGGGGGCAGGGAGCATTCCTTCCCGAGCCTACGTATGACGATCAGTTCGACCGTGAGCAAGAGCCAGCCAGCCAAACCCCTGAGAGAGAGAACGCTCGATGCCACCTCGAGCCCTGACCCTCCCACTCCACGTCCCATCTCCAGCCACAGCCAGCTCTGAGGTTTCAGGAGCAGGGAAAAAGACTCTCCCAGAACACATTGCGGGGGAGGAGGAGGGATCCCTTCCTGACCCCTGCTAGTGGCCAGCTGAGGCCCTGAAGCCTGAGCGTTAGGAACATAAGACATAAACCGAACGCGAGCCCCAGGGCTCTGAGCCCTGCCCCGCATCGTCACAAGCAGCCCCTGCCATACAATCCCACTCGTGAATTTGTCTGGCTCTCTTAAAACTAAATTATTTGCCCCCACACAACTCCTATTGGGAGGCTAATCCCTAAACTCACCCCTCTGATGGTTAGAAACTGTCTTCTAATCTCCAGCCAGAGTTGGGGCCAGGCCACTTTGTAGCCCTTTGTTCTTGTGCCAACATTGTCCTTTAGCTTAGCTAGCTCTTCACTCTCCGTGATATTCCCCTAGCAGATTTATAGGCAGCAATCAGACCCGCCCCCACCTCCTTTTCGCTAGGTCAAGCACAAGCCACTAGTGCTGTTTGAGGGGAGCTGGGTCCACCAGAGGTTGCCACGACTCAAAGGGGCAGAGGGGATTAAGGCGACTGGAGCAGGATCTAACGTGGGACTGGCTTCGACATTAATCTCCATGTATTTGAGCCCGCCACCCCCTTTCCAATGCACCAGGCTCTTGTGCATCATAACTGCATTGTAGGAGTTGCTGGGTAAGAGGGCGGGGGGTGTCACTTTTGCCACCAGGGGGCATATGAGAGTCAGTCTGGGCAGGCAAGAAGAAGATGATCCTTGTTCCCCACGCCAGCTCCCCCCCCGAAGTCCAAGGTGTCCCCAAGAACACTTGGTATGACGTTGGCACTGAAACGATCAACTGCTACAGAATTCGTGGTGCCACTTACCTCTGATCGTCAGTAGGGTTCAGAGTCAACACCCCGCCCCACTGAGCCAAACAGGGAAGGGCAGATAGTGCTTGTTAGGGAAGCTCGCCGCAGACTCAAGCAGTCATCACTGAATGTGGGTCACTGCGGGAAGGATTCTCCCTGCAGGGGTGAAAGCTTAACCCCTGCCGCACGGTTCTGCGGCAAGGCGGGATGGATCCACAAAAGGGAGCGATCCTTGGCCGCAGCCCATCCGGGGGCAAACAGCTGCAGCCAAGCAAGGTGGGACACGACCACAAATTGCGTCAAGAGGGTGACCTTAGCAGCGATCATTGCGGGGCTGAGAATGAGCAGCGAAAGCAGATCTGGACGTGCAGATCATGCAGGAGACAGGGCTTCAGAGCGTTCTGTGATCACAGGACAGACGCTGAAAGTTAAGGGGCAGATGGTAGGAGCTGTCATTCATTCAATAATCTGTACACAGCTGGACCTGTCTCCCCCTGCTCCTTCCCGGGCCAACTCTGCTGGGGTAAGCCTCCGCTGAATTCAGTGCTGATTTCCACCAACTGAGGATCTAGCCCAGCGTTTTCACCCACCTTCATCCCAGAGGTAACCAGTCCAGCAGGAAGTCGGTCAGTAGGATTCCAGCCATGGCTAGCCAGGGGGGTCCAGGGTTAGAGCATCCAGAAGGCAAAAGGAGGCAGAAGATGGAGCTGAAGCAAGAGACGGGGGCATCTGAGCCACAGACGCCAATCGAGGTCCGGAGCAGAGGCTGTGACAAGTCTCCCTAGCCCAGCTCAGGGCATGAACCCCCCCAGGGCCACACCCCATGCAGGGCTCTGTGGAAAACATGTTCCCCCCAATACTCCGACGCCCCCTGGTCCCTCCCCTGGCTGGGCAGTTCCATGGCGTAGGCGTCGCGTGTTGGATGGTGCGTTCTGGGCCCTGGCTCTGCGGCCCGGCATGGAGCTGTGAGCGAAGTCGGGCTTCTGAACGTCCCCCGTGGCCGTGCCTGCCACACAGAGCTGCTGGGCCCCCTCCTTGGGAAAATTCTGGTTGTGCCGGGGAGGAGATCCGGAGGACTCCTTCATCACGGCTAGCGTGGCCACCTCTTCTTCTGCTGGATGAACACAGCAAAAGGTACAAGTTAATAGAAAAGTTTGAAACCCGCTGGCGGGCTTCTGGAGCTGCCGAGGGCACCTGCTAGACCTCCCGGCAATGGGGTGCTTGGTCACAGCGGGGTCGACGCTTTGGAGGTCCCCGCCTCCGCACCCAATCCTGGCTCCTCCATCTGTGCATCGGGGCGCAGCATCTCCCCCGGGACGCCCGGATCTGGCTGACGGCCGTCCGCGGCGGAGCAAGAAACCCGGCGGTTCGACGGCGGGACCATCTCCGAGGGGTGCGTCGTCAACGGCAAAGCCTGCGCGGGTGACTTCTGGGTGGACGTTGGGCGGCCGGAGAGCTGCTCCAGCCACCCAGAACGCTCAGCGAGGCGGGCGAACGAGGCGGGCATGGAGTGGGCGCGAGCGTTTTCTCGTCTCCCGCCAGATGGCTGGAAGAGGGACGTCGGCGATGCCTGGAAGCCAGGATAGCGGAACGGACGTCACGGTGCCAGTTACAAGCCACACAGCTGCCTTTAGCTGGATAGGGACGAGGTCCATATGCATGTTTCTGCCCCCCCACAGACACGCGGTATATGGACTAAATGAAAGTCAGCGTTGCAGTCGAACAAGGCAAGCCCAGCCAGCCCCTGCTAGCTTTTGGACGGTACTGATGCATCTCTTCGGTTTACAGCTCCCCTGTGTCGAGTGGCGCTGATCGGTAAGGCCGCTGAACCACGTCCAGCGCTGGACACAGGCAAACTGCCGGCGAATCGGCGAGTCCTTTGCACTGCGCGAGACGCAGGACAACCCAGAGGCGTGGGCCACGGCCTTGGCGCTCTCAAGGCAGGGGCGTGCAAATGCACGGAGCATGAGCCGGGGGAAGAAGGCTGCGATCCGGAGCCAGGCCCCTAGCTGGTGTAAAGCGGTGTCTCTCCGGGGACGTGGAGGGAGCTACGCTGATTTACACCTGCTGGGGATGTAGCCTAGCAAGCAGGATGAGTCTAAGAAGAGGGATGTTCATTTGCAACGGGCCCTTCTGGCTATTGATCGCCTGGCACGCCACAGAGGCGGGTCAGGACTAGGGTGACCAGATGTCCCGATTTTATAGGGACAGTCCCAATATTTGGGGCTTTTTCTTATATGGGAACCTATTACCCCCCACACTCTGTCCCGATTTTTCATACTTGCTGTCTGGTCACCCTAGTCAGGATGGAGGAGGCCATGGTAGAGCTGGGAACAGGGGAGCAAAATCCAGAGCGAGGAGATCTAGAAAGTGAAGAGATCATGTGTTTTTTTTATTGCACCTAAGAAGACACAGAGCAAGCGCCTGCCCTAAAGAACTCAGTGTAACTAAATTGGGGGAAACTGAGGCACGGAATGGTGCTGTGATTAGGCCAACGTCAGAAGAAGGAACAGAACCCGCACCTCTGAAGCCCCAGCCCAGTGCTCTAACCACTGGGCAAGGCTGCTTCGAGCCCAGGCAGGCTTTCACAGCTAGTTTATTGATGAGGCCAGTGGGTTAAGCAAAAGATGAAGCGCCCCCACAGGCCTCTGGGTCTGGAGCCCAGGGCTAGGTGGACTTCTGTGCTACTCCAAACCCAGAGAATCCCATGCCTGTGGGGAACTCAAACTCTGCAGAAAGAAAATCCAGCCAGGAACCCAACGAGCTCCCCTGTTCTTCAGAGGGCAGCTTTACGATCCAGGGAGCGGAGCTGCTGGCTCCAACAGGCAGCACAGTCTAGGGGACTGGGAGGGTCCTGGGACTCAGGCCCCCTGCCCCTCTCGTGGGGTCCCACATCTGTGCTGAAACGTTATGGCCCCGCAGCCCCAGCCAGCTGTCGGGCTCTGAGACCCGGCGCCGCAGCGTAGACACACCCTGTGCAGCTCCCGGCGCAAGGCGGCCGCGGTCTCAGCTGGGGTGTGCTACTGAAATACACCGAGTAATAATCGTCTTATTCTGGCCGCTAGAGAGGAGCGGAGAGGGAAGGGTATGTCGGAGGGGATCCTGGCTCCCCCGGGCAGATGCCACCTTAACTCGCCACTTTAAGGAACTGAGGCTGCAAAATCTGTCAGGCTCGGGGCCTGGGCCTGGGCAAAGGACCTGGTGTGGAGCAAGGAAATCTAGCAGGTGCTGAGCGATGCGGGGGTGAAACCCCCTCTGCGCTGCACGGAGAGACATTGCGTCCTCAGCTGCTGCAAAGCGGCCCTGATTTACACCCCACTGACACCAACAGAGGGATGCCCGTTTACACCAGTGGGGGATCTGCCCCCTCCCCCCACACCTGTCGGTATGACTGTCTACAAGGCCTTTGGCCGATAGAAGCAGAAGAAGAATCCGTGCGGGGCGGCTCAAGGAGCCGGAGCCAGAACCCGTCCCGGGAAGAGAGAGGCGGAGAAGTAGCTAAACGGGAGAGAGCCCGGGGGTGAGGGGAGCCCAACGGGCAACAAGACGGGATTTCCCAAATAAAACGGGGAGGCGCTGAGAGCAGGTTGGCCAATCAGGGAGCTAATCCGTGCCCTGCCTCTGCACAGCGCCCCCTGGTGGCAGCACCGCTTTGCCGGGGGCAGAATTTGGGGCTACGCAGCCCTGTGCAGCACAGAGCCTGGGGGTGAGGGGCGGAGTTAGTGCGTGGGCGGGGGTGGAGGAGCCTTGCTGGGGGGCGTCATTTGGTCCAACCCATGCACAGGGCCAAGGGATGTAGACGTAGCCTTGTGGATGCGGCTTGAGCCTGGGCCTCAGAAGATCTGGGTTTAAGTCCCAGCTCTGCCCTCGCTCTGTGCCTCAGTTTCCCTGCCTTTATAAACAGGGACGATCCCCCTCCCTGCCAGCGGGGTGCTGGGATGATCAAGTATCAGGCTCCAGATACCATGGTGTTGGAAGCAGTAGGAGCACCTCTGTAGATAGGAAGAGTCCACAGGGGCACCCTCTGTATTATAGCCTTGGGTGGCGGAATTCCTCCTTCATTCGCTCGAGCCTGGATCTAGGATTTGCCCCGTAGAGGGTGGGGATATGGCCTCAGTAATGTCCGAGATGCTGAGCTCCTCCTGGATGGCAGAAGAGACGTTTGGGCAACTAGGAAATAAGACGAGAGCCCGGGGAAAATAGTTATCACTGAATAGCAGGGAAGGGGGTCGCTGGTTCCGCACCGGCCAGCCCGGATGGCAGGCAAAGGTAAAAACAGTCTGATCTGAAGCCTGGTGAAACTCCAGAGGCTTTGGATCAGACCTGGAGAGAGCTGTAGCACATGAGCTGTCTTAGTTTATACTGCACCTAGCACGAGGCGGCCTGGCTGGGGTCCTTAGACGCTACCGCAATAGACACAAGAGGATGGGAGGAAAGCAAACGTGGTGCTTGTTTTCCAGAAAGGAAGGAAGAGCGATCCTGACCATTACGGATCTGTCAATCTAATGTCTGGCCTCAGTAAGACTGCGGTGCAGGGAGAGAACACAAAGACCCCTGGAAATGGCAGAAAGAGGAGCAGGAAAAGCAGCAACATCGGGGAAACACCTGCCAAAACTCAGCCTTGGGAGCGAAAACACTGCTCCCGTGGCCACTGACTAGAGCGTGGGATCAGCCCTAGGATGGGAGGAGGAGAGAGGTGTTGGCAAGGGGATATGGCAGCAAAGAGGGATGTATAGGGAGAGGTTGGACAGTGCCCCACCCCAGCCTGCCTGCCTAAGCCCCTCGCAGGGAGAGGAATTATTTAAAGGGGCGTAGCTAACGCACAATGGGATCTGCGAGACAGGGGAAGCCCCACCCCAGGGAAGGGCTGGGAGTCCCAGCGATGGGACATTAGACTGGACCGGATAATAAGCAACCACCATCCCTGATTACATCACCATTCCCCATTCCGGATGGGGAAACTGAGGCACGGCGCAGGGCCGTGACTTGATCAAGGTCACCCAGCAGGCCAGCGGCAGACCCAGGTCTCCTGAGTCCCCCTCCACTGCTCTGTCCACTAGACCGGGGCAAAGGCCTGGGGGCGGGGGAATCAACTGGAGGGAGGAGCCGGTTGAATTCCCAGAACTCCAGCATGCCCCACCCAAGGGCAGCCACCCCCAAAACACACCCAACGAAGCAGGCTCAGGCGGGGCACGCGGCCCCCCCCCCCAGTCTACCAGGCTCAAGGGACGGGGAGCCCCCACCCAGGCAGGCTCTAGGGGGTGCTTGTCAGCCTGGCCCCACTAATACATCCTGCTCCCATACATAGGGGCACCCAGGATTTCTCTCTCTACACACACACAATCCAGGCTCAGGAAGCCATCACTTCCCCCACCACCCCCACCTCCTGCAAACTAGCCAGGCATAGGGGGGCAGTCAGCAGCCCCTTCTTACTTGAGTCAGGGGGTGCGAGGAGGGTAGGGATCTTAGCCCGGCTCAGGGACGCATCTAACCCACAACTCAGAACTTGCTCTGTCCACCAAGCCGGCCGATTGCTGCGCTCAGTCCTGGGACCGTGGTGGGGACATCGGGGTCCCACGTGGCGGGATTATTAATGATATCGCAGGGTATATTGCATGAGGCTAAGAGCACCATCCATTCCTTTCTTCAAGCCAAAGATTTTACACAAGTGCTCTGCACACGCCAAACAGCCTAAAAAGAAGCCGTCGCTCCACCCAGCACAACAAAGAATTCGTAATCGTGGGATCAGGGTACTTCCCCATGGGCCAGACTTAGGGAAAACCGTCTCCCACGCACGATCAGGGCGGGTCGGACCAAGAGCCCTCCCCTCCGGGACTCTTCTCAGACCCTTTCCCAAACGAGCGAGGGCACTGCCAGTGACGGGCTTCCACCGAAAACCAGTTTGCAGCAGTTCCCCCCCCAGTTCCAGTCTTTAGAGATTCATAGACGTTGAGGTCAGAAGGGGACTGGCTGTGATCATCCAGCCTGACCTTCCTTCCCCTCCTCCTTGCTCACCAACAGGTTTTCCATTGCACCTGGGTTCACTGCTTCGAAGATCACATGTGTATATGGGGTGGGAAGGGCCACGCTGGCTCCTTCTAGGACGGATTGTCTTTGACGTCCTTCTCCCTGCTAGTCAGGGTCTTTCTTCCCAACACCCACATTTCCTTGACCAAACGTAAGCTAATTCTAATTCATAGAATCATAGAATCATAGAACTTAAGATCAGAAGGGACCATTATGATCATCTAGTCTGACCTCCTGCATGATGCAGGCCACAAGAGTTGACCCACCCACTCCTGAAATAACTCTCACCCTTGACTCAGCTGTTGAAGTCCCCAAATCATGATTTAACGACTTCAAGCAGCAGATAATCCTCTAGCAAGCGACCCCTGCCCCATGCTGCGGAGGAAGGCGAAAAACCTCCAGGGCCTCTGCCAATCTACCCTGGAGGAAAATTCCTTCCCGACCCCANAGATGACATTCATGACATTCATATTTATCCTTCGCCATGGGAGCTCCCCCCATAACACAGCCCCCCACCTGTGTGTCCTCCCAGCCAACGGGAGATCGGGGGAGGCGGAGAACGACCTTGATTTCATACAGCAGGGTATACATGATATAATGGTTCCAGAGCCAGACCAGCTGAGCCCCGGGTGAGGAATGCTATAGGGTGGGACCCAATAAACCCCCTCACTTCAGCTTGGATCTACAGCTTGTCTTAGGAAATGGCTGGGACGCAGGGGGAGGTGGGGCTGGGGTCTCCCCTGGGGAAGGATCCTCACCTTCCAGCCGGGCCAGAGCTCAGGATCTCTCTCCTACCCGTCTCCTGACCTCCCTTCTCTCAGCACCTTCTCTCTCTGCAGGGCTCCCCTCCACGCCCTGTCCCCAGCTACTGTGGCCTGGCAACGCCTCCTAGATCTGGCCCTTTTAACTGCAGCAGTCACCCCCCTGCCCCCAGCCAGCCAGGATGCCTGGCACCTCCTACACATGGTGCCCGCGTGGGTGGCAAGTCTGGTGCATTGTATGGTCACACGCAAGAGACGCTGCCTCACTCACCCAACCAACCCTGGGGGACCGGAGAGCTGCCCACAGCTCCAGGGAAATCTCTGCGGGGGTAAAGCGGGCAGCAAGCCCAACGGCCCTGGCATGAGGTGCCCGCCCTAGTGACTATGCCACCCGAATGGCAGCTCAGGCTGAACTGTGGGGAAATGCCCAGGACCCAAAGAGGTAACAGCCAACCCGTCGCCTTGCACCCAGACACGCTCCAGAATCCTTGCAAATGGGCCCCCCGTTCTGCATGAGCAGGTTCTTCCGATCAGTCCCAGCGGGGCACTGCAGGGATGCACCTTCCAGGGGGTGCTGCCTGCCCCAACCCGGGAAAGGACACAGCCCACTAGCCACCCAACCCTGGGTCATCAGCAGGGATTGAATTCAAGATGTTCGGCGTCAAAGCACAGATCCCTGCCCACTTGAGCTAAAGGAGCAGCTCCATTAGCTGACAGCAGTAGTCAGGCTGTTCTCCTGGAGAGGGGTTATTTGATCTCTGTGTTTGGCCCTGGTGCGACCGCTGCTGGAATCCTGGGTCCGGTTCTGGTGGATTCTCCACGACTGGCAATTTGTAAATCAAAATGAGCTGCGTTTCTAGCCGATTTTCTCTAGGGATTGTTTCGGGGCCATTCTCTGGCCTGTGCTGCCCAGGAGGTCAGACTAGGGGATCACAGCCGTCCCTTCCGGCCTGGGAATCTGTGACTCCTCTGCTGGGGGTGCCGACAAGCTTAGCAATGTGCAGAAGGGCAGCCGGGATCCGTCGGCCGGAGGGAAGTTAGGGGAGCAGAAACAGCCTCCCAACCCCCAGTTCCTCCAGCAGCTTCCCCTGCCTATGAACCCCTCCGTGGGGTGAGTTGCCGCCGGCCGACCCGACACAAAGCTGAGGACGTCCCGGCCTGTACCTCGCCACTCAGCCTGACGAACGAGGGAGACCCTACACGGGAGAGAACTCGGGGCAGACGGGCCATCGAGCCAGAGCCCGTGCCGGATGGGTCGCCGACAGCAGACAGGCCCAGGATTGGCATTGTCAGTGGATCGCCAGCCCAGGAGAGCGCTCCCCTCAAGCCCCCGTCACACCCCAGATCCCTGCCCTGACCAGCCCATCCTCCCCTAACACCCCAGCCCCTCACTTTCCTCCTGCTAACCACACTTGGCTTACTACAGTTATCCTCCAGCTGGGAGATGCTGGCATGGCGGCAAAGCGACTGGCACCTGCTCAGTGGCTGAGCCAAGAAGAGAACCCAGGAGTCCTGAGGCCCAGCCCCATCCAATCGACCCCACTCCCTCTCCAGCCACGCTCTGTCCACCTTAAATATGATAGGACGGCAGCTACCACCTAAAGCCGGCAAATCTTGTAGCTGGTGCGAGCGACCACCTGGGAATCGCGGCAGCTCCGGGATGAATGTCCCACTGTCCCTTCCGGTCTCCTCTCCCCCCAGCCCCCACTGTGTCTCGAATCCCCTTCTGCACTTCCTGCTTCTTTCCACGCTGCCTCTGCCACCTGGGACCAGCTCCCAGCCCCACCCACCTGGCCTTTCACTTTCTACGCTCCCGTCCACCCCGGCTCCCGCCCCCGCCCCCATCTCCTGTGGCCCCCAGTTCCATTCTTCGGTGGCAGACGGGGAATCGCTGCTGGGTCCCGGGGGAGCTGCATTGGACAGGTGCATGGGGTCAGCTGGTTAATGAGAAGCTAAGCAGGGGCAGGGCTGCTCAGTTTGAAGATGGGAGACTTCAAGGGGAGAGCACCTCCTCCTGAGTCCCCACCCCGCAGCACAATGCCGCCCCCAGCACCATTCAGCAGCACTGGAGTCAGCGCTGACTCCCAGGGGGAACAGCGCCCCCAATACCCCCATGCAGCACTAGGGAGCGCTGTGCTCAGGGCCATACCCCCATGCAGCACTAGGGAGCGCTGTGCTCAGGGCCGGCTCCAGGAAGCAGGTGCTTGGGGCAGCCAATTAAAGGGGCGGCACGTCCGGGTCTTCGGCGGCGGGTCCCTCATTCCCTCTCTTCCTCTTTGAGCTGCCGCCGAATTGCCGCTGGAGAGGGAGGACCCGCCGCTGAAGTGCCGCCGCTCGTCGTCTTCTTTTTTTTTTTGGCCGCTTGGGGCGGCCGAAAAGCTGGAGCCGGCCCTGGCTGTGCTGCGGGGGTGGGGACTCAATAAGGAGCACTCTCCCCTCGCAGTTGCAACTGGACTCCACTTCCTGTCCTAAACCATTGATCATAATGACGCCACATTATGCTGCGCCCCACCCCAGAGGTGGCTGCATTTCAGTGCGGGGTGAGCAATCCCTGTATAACCAGCTGCTGCGCCCCACCCCAGAGGTAGCTGCATTTCAGTGCGGGGTGAGCAATCCCTGTATAAACAACTGCTGTGCCCCACCCCAGAGGTAGCTGCATTTCAGTGCGGGGTGAGCAAGCCTTGTATAAACAGCTGCTGCGCCCCACCCCAGAGGTGGTTGCATTTCAGTGCTGGGGTGAGCAATTCCTGTATAAACAGCTCCTGTGCCCCACCCCAGAGGTGGCTGCATCTCAGCAATGATTGAGGGACAGTTCATACAAACAATGCCACAGCTGTGGAAATGTGGCGTCATTATGATCAATGGTTTAGCTACTGACAAAGTTGCTTGGTCTGTCTCTCAGCTACTGCCCAGGTCACTAGACATCACCCAAGCTACACAACAACACAGTACACACCACATCCCGATTTACAAGCACACAAGGGAGAGCTGAAGCGCTAAGAACGGAACACGAATCAGGAGCACCCGGTAGATTCAACAAAGTTCTTCCAGTCAGAGATTTAGCCCTGGGTGGGTTCCCGGATGCAAAGTTCTGCATCTAGATTTCAGCAGGGCAACAAACCAGGCTGTGACAAAGCGAGTCCCCCTCCCCCCCGGCAGGGAACATTCATCCCAAAACTCAGCATTCGGCAACAGTTCGAATCCCCAGGCAGGCCACCCTTTGTAATGACCCATCACCCCAAGACAAGCCATGACCTTTGAACCTCTGATCTGTGAATCCGTGACCTCTGGATCTCAACGCATGAGCCAGGAATAGAACCTGGGTCTCCTGCCTCCCAGTCCCATCCCGTGGGCCAGGCTCTGGGTAGGTTATGAATCCTTCAATCCTACAGGATGGCAGCTCCCACCCCAAGCCCACGAGGTCTGTCAAGGGCTAAGAACATCAGAGCTGCTAGATCGGATCAGCGTAACGGCCCATTTAGCCTGGTATCCCGTCTCCGACAGTGGCCAGTGCCAGAGCTTCGGGGGGAGTGTACAGAACAGGGCAATTATGGGGTGATCCCCCCGTCTTCCACTCCCGGATCCTGGCAATCAGACGTTTAGGGTCGCCACGTGCATGGGGTTGCATCCCTGCCCATCCTGGCTAATAGCCATCGATGGACCTGTCCTCCAGGAACTCATCTAGTTCTTTTTCGAACCCAGTTATAGCTTTAGCCTTCACAACATCCCCTGGCAAGGAGTTCCATAGGTTAACGATGCATTGGGCAAAGAAATACTTCCTCTTGTTGACGTTAAACCCACTGCCTATTCATTTCATTGGGTGACCCCCTCACTTACGTATCGTTGGAAAGAGCAAACACTCCTCTAGTCACTTTCTCCACATAGTCATGAGTTTACAGACCTCGATCAGAGCCCCCCTTAGTCGTCTCTTTCCCAAGCTGAACAGCCCTAGCCCTTTACCTCTCTCCTCATATGGAATCTGTTCCGTGCCCTTGATCATCTTTGCTGCCCTTCTCTGAACCTTTTCCAGTTCCACTCTCCGCGGGATTCAAGGTGTGAGCGCACCATAGATTGATACAGTGGCATTAAAAAGCACAACAGTCCTGACTAACAGTAACCCCTAGCACCGTTCATCCGTAGCTCTTCACAGCGCTTTCCATGGGAGGGCGGTATCCTTATCCCCACCTGACAGCTGGGGGAAACTGAGGCAGAGCCGGGAATAGAAGCCAGGGCTCCTGTATCCCAGTCCTCTCTCCACTAGGCCGCGCCGCCTCTCCTAATAGCCAGCTATTTAAAACGCTGTCAGTTTCACGGGGAGGGGTCGATGGGGGCTGGGGAAGGGGGCTGCTTTGCTACATCCCAGCACCCACTCCCTGGAGCAATCAACTTTGCACAGCTGGGGGGTGGAGGTAGGGTGACCAGATGTCCCAATTTTATAGGGACAGTCCCGATTGTTGGGTCTTTTTCTTATATAGGCTCCTATTACCCCCCACCCCCTGTCCCAATTTTTCACATTTGCTGTCTGGTCACCCTAGGTGGAGCGGGGAGGGTCTCTTCATTGGTAGGGCATTGTGGGCAGGCTCCACCCAGCTACCCCGGGCACAGGGACTGAAGACAGCTGGCTCTATGCAGTTTGTGTGTGTGTGGGGGGGGTGTTCCTTCAAATCCCTCCCCACAGCACCCTAGTTCCACAGTCCTGCAGGGGTGAGAGGGAAAGGCAAGGGGGTGGGCCAGTGTGGCGTTTTGGGGCTCACCCAGACCAGCCCCTCTGGGGCTGAGTCTCCCCAAGTTCTGAACTACCAGACCTTCGGCCTGTTCCCCTCTGGTTTGTCACAGTGACGCCTGCCCCTGGTGATCGGGTCACTTGGGGACGGGAAGGGCTGAGAGATGGAGTGGGCGGGGGGGGGGGGAAGTGGGATCCGCTGCTGGAAGTCAGGGTGAGGCCTTTATGCTTATGTTCAGAGCTCGGCGCCATCACAGCCCCAAGGCCCCCCCAAGTTACAGGGCCACCTCTTACTGCTCTGGGCAATCCTCGAAATGTCACAGCCACGGGCTGGAGACTGAAGATCCGGCCCTTTCTACTGAGCATCAACCTGCTGCTGACCCCACCGGAGACCGAATCGGCTAGCTGGCCCCACCAGGTCAGGCACCACCTTGGACCCCACCTACGTGCCCCAGCCCTGCCCCAGCCTCTCCTCCTTCAGGCTCTCTGCTGAGGTCTGTTGGGAAACTGAGCTGAGACCCAACAAACTCGCTTCACACAGAGGGGGCCCCCATACAGCCCTGGGCTGGCACAATCAATGGTCCAAAGGGGAGGGGAGAGGTTTTTGAGTGGAGGAGCTAGGCCTCAGCCAATCAGGACGCAGGGGGATTTGCATCAGCTCTCTGATTGGCTGCAGCCCACTGTGAGCCCCTTTGCATCACTTCTGACCAGCCAATCACCTGCCTGCTCTTGTGTAAATCTTCATCCGCAAGTTGCCAAACCCGATTTAGTTGGGTTCTGTTCTTGGGGGCCTGGGGAAGACCATGGCCTGAAAGAACCAGGACACAGGGACACAGAAGATTCAGGGGGCCTGGGGCAAAGCAATTTCGGGGGCCCCTTCAATAAAAAAAAGTTGCAATACTATAGAATACTATATTCTCGTGGGGCCCCCTGCGGGGCCCGGGGCAAATTGACTCACTTGCCCCCCCTCTGGGCGGCCCTGCCAGGGCCACGGGACTCCGAAGCTCCGGAGAATCGAGACAAAGCGTTCACTCCCTGCAGTTTCGCACCCGCAGTTTAGTTCACGCACATGTCATAGACTCATAGACTTTAAGGTCAGAAGGGACCATTACGATCGTCTAGTCTGACCTCCTGCACAACGCAGGCCACAGAATCTCACCCACTCCTGTATCAACCCCCTGACCTATGTCTGAGCCACTGAAGTCCTCAAATCGTGGTTTAAAGACGTCAAGGTGCAGCGAATCCTCCAGCAAGTGACCCGTGCCCCATGCTGCAGAGGAAGGCACCCCACCTTTCAGAGGCCCTGATTTCTGAGGGGCAATCAGGGCCCTAGACATGTAAGGGACTTGGAACAGGGGTGTCATTTTGTACCCCTGATATTTGCACCTTGGGGAAAAAAATATAGGGAAGGCTGGAGCTGAAAATTTACCCCAACGTGTCTTTTTAAAAAAGAGGAGGGCCAGGGGTGGGGAATAAAATTTTAGAAATTTATGAGCAACGCACTGACCTAGTTTTGCACGTAGCCTTCAGCAAATAGCCTCAGAGGTCAAACAACAGGCAGGTGACCTTTCCTGCCAAAGACTTTATAGACAATCATAATTCATATCCTCCCAGCCAGGAGACGGATTGGCATCTTGGGGACAGCCCGGAGCTCGGGGCCCCGGTACAATCATCCCTCCTTCCCCATCCCACCTCTGTCATCACCCCTGCGTTTACAAAGAGGGGAAACCGAGGCACAGATCGGGGACTTGCCCGAGTTGGCCCAGTAACAGAACCCATGTCTTCCGCTCTGTCCACAAAGTCTCACTCCCTTCCTTCCCACCCCTCCTGTTCTCTGCATGATATAAGCAGCTGGCTGGGATCACCCATTTATATTGTGGGAGGATTGCTGCGAACATGCGGTTCGAACTGACACAAAACTCTGGCATGGGCTCTACAAACAGAATTTGTCCTTGTATATTTAGGTCAGGTCAGGTCAGGGTGTGATTTTTTAACCGCTGCAAATTCAGTACAATCCGTAGTGTGGACACAGTTATACCAGCACATATGGGCATTATAGCAGAATGGTTTATTCTCCTTCCCATACAGAAATACTTATACAAAGAACAGGAGCACTTGTGGCACCTTAGAGACTAACAAATTTATTTGAGCATAAGCTTTCGTGGGCTACAGCCCACTTCATCGGATGCATAGACTATGCCAGGGGTCGGCAACCTTTCAGAAGTGGTGTGCCGATTCTTCATTTATTCACTCTAATTTAAGGTTTCGCGTGCCAGTCATACATTTTAACGTTTTTAGAAGGTCTCTTTCTACAAGTCTATAATATAGAACTAAACTATTGTTGTATGTAAAGTAAATAAGGTTTTTTAAATGTTTAAGAAGCTTCATTTAAAAATAAATTAAAACGCAGAGCCCTCCGGACCGGTGGCCAGGACCCAGGCAGTGTGAGTGCCACTGAAAATCAGCTCGCGTGCTGCCTTCGGCACACGTGCCATAGGTTGCCTACCCCTGGACTATGCATCCGATGAAGTGGGCTGTAGCCCATGAAAGCTTATGTTCAAATAAATGTGTTAGTCTCTAAGGTGCCACAAGTACTCCTGTTCTTTTTGCGGATACAGACTCACACGGCTGCTACTCTGAAACCAGAAATACTTATGTCAGTATAAGCAGAATTGGCAGAAAGCAATTTTTATTTTTTTGATAAGGTTGATTTATAATATGGATGCTTATTTTGAAGTGTTTTAAAAAATGTTTTTGATCGATTTAAATGTTTACAGCTGCGCAAAACTTACGGGGGTTCCGGACAATGGGAGGGCCAGACGATAATTATTTAATGACAGTAGACGCTGAGATTCAAAAAGTTAAAGCTTTCTAACTGTTCCACGGTGGTTCTCAACCAGATGTACACAGAGGTCTTCCAGGGGGTACATCAACTCATCTAGGTATCGGCCTCGTTTTACAACAGGCTACATAAAAAGCACTAGCGAAGTCAGTACAAGCTATAATTTCATAAAGCCAATGACTTGTTTATACTGCTCTATAGACTATTCACTGAAATGTAAGTACAATATTTATATTCCAATTGATGTATTTTATAATTATATGGTACAAATGAGAAAGTCAGCCATTTGTCAGTAAGAGTGTGGCTGTGACCCTTTTGTCTTTCTAGGTCTGATTTTGTAAGCAAGTACAGGTCTGTCTCATCTTACGCTGGGGTTACGTTCCGCAGTCAGCGCGTAAAGCGAAAACCGCGTATAGTCAAAATTCCATTGAGTGTAATGGCGGGCAGAATCGCCCGCACTACAGGAACAGTATTTCAATTATTTTTCTCTTTTTTTTTTCTTGTTTTTGCCGACCGCGTAAAGCTGAAATCGCACCTGTTAAATGCGCCTAAGATGCGACAGACCTGTAGTTTTTAAGTGAGGTGAAATTTGGGGTGCGCAAGAGAAATCAGACTCCTGAAGTGGGTACAGTCGTCTGGAAAGGTTGAGAACCACCGCGTTCTAACACACATTGCCAACATCACGTCAAAAAATCAAGTAAATATCCTTAAATCAAACCCGACTCATTTCTCAAGCAGCGTTTTTCTTACTTGGCCTGTCTATACGTTTTGATTGTTATCAATAGAAAGAGCTTGTCATTGGGGTTTGTGTGTGTGTGGTGAAACTGGCGTGGATTGAAATTTACCGGTAAAAATCAAATCCTTCCACGCCTAGGTATAAGGCACCTTTACAGCAGCATAACTGCGTCTAAGCTACAGCAGCTGAACTGCTTTGACCAGATGGGGATAGTTAAAGTGGGACAACTTGTGGGCAGAGATAAGATTTAAAATCCACGCAGTCCAGAGCCATCTATTTGACATGGCTTTTGGCCACAGGCGTAGTTTGACTATATTTTGGGGGGCAGTGCCAGTCAGGCCAATAGGGCTGCATGTGTGTGTTTGGAGGGGGGGGGGGTGCAAATTCCACACCTGCCCGAGGCTTGCAGCTGTCCTCCCAAATTACTCCCACGCTTTTGGTGAGGGTGCGAGGGTCTGCTTCCCTGAAGGATGGAAAGAGGATTTTTCCTAGCTACCTGGTTCTGTCCCTTTTTTTGGAATGATTAAAATGCTACTGGGGCTTTTTTGTTTTGCTGCAATATCCGTTATTTATCCAGCATCTAGAGTGACTTAAAAAGAATCAAATTGAAATTAATGAATTAGAAGCAGCCAGGCCTAAGGGACAGAGCACAGGACAGAGAGCCAGCCACTCTGCCCCTTGCTTTGCCCATCGCTTCATCTCATTGCCTGTAGTAGAAATTCCCCTAGGGTTTGCATCCATGTCACGAGTCTGTTAGTTCACTGGTCCCTAGAGCTCCTGTCTCTCCAGCGG
Source organism: Platysternon megacephalum (assembly GCA_003942145.1). NCBI lineage: Eukaryota > Metazoa > Chordata > Testudines > Platysternidae > Platysternon > Platysternon megacephalum. The sequence goes on from QXTE01000439.1 coordinate 163,780, forward strand.
AAACCCAGAGACCCGAAGAAACAAAGTGGCATTCTCACGCCAATGTAACACGGGGAGAGCCAAGTTTACCTGCCTCAGAGCAGGGTTGGAGGCTGGTTAAGAACACGTCAAGCGTCTTCCCTGAGGATCTGCAATCCAAAGATCTCCAAGCGCTTGCCAAAGTAGGGAAAGTCCATGTTACAGAAAGGGGGAGGGGGCTCCTGCTAGCTGCCAGTGCACGGACCTGCCCCTGCCACCCCAGAGTCGAGTCAGGGTTTACCTTCTTGGACCCCCTCAGTACATCGGTAGATGGAGTGGCCGCTTAATTCGCTGTATTTCTGGAGGGCCTAGATCGGGCCCTCATCACGCCAGGCGCTGGGCACACATGGAGACCCAGTCCCTGCCCCAAAGGGCTTCCAGTCTCAAAAGACAAAGGGTGGGGGAGGGAAACTGAGGCACAGAGTGGGAGGAAATGACTTGACTAAGGTTACCCAGCACTCATATAAGTAGGAGTTTTTACAAGGCCGAATTCGGAAGTCCTTATGCAGGCAGAGCTGCTGTTAACTTCACTCAGGGGGTCGCCCCGGCTCTGAATCCTGCTGACGTCCATGGCAAGACTCCAGTTGGCTTAAATGGGAGCAGAAGCAGGCCTTAAAGTAAGCATGGGGTTCAGGATCAGGCCCTAGAGCGACACCTTACTGGACAGCGTGGGTACACATGGAGTTGCTGGGTTCGGTCAGTATTGGGGGGGGGGTGTTCAGGCTTACTAGAGCCTTGGAGATGCCCTGCCTGTGGGTTGTGATCCGCCCCCCCCCCCCGCCCCCCGCCAATGAAATCCTGTTTCAGGGGAAATCAAGCCCCCGCCCAGAAAGAAGCTTCCGACAAAAGTCTGGCAGGACTCTCGCCTGGTTTCGTCGCCACCATCGAACCCCCAGACAAGGCAAATCTCCCCCAGATTTGGGGTGCGGGGGAGGTTTGCTCGGCTACTAGACAGCGACCCAGATCTGAACGCCCCGGGAGCTGGGGGTTTCAATGCAACCCCCTCCCCCCATAATGCAACAAGGCGGGTAGGGTGGAGAGGAAAGGTGGCGCCACGGGCAAGGTGCCAACCTAGGCTTCTAGTCCCACCTCTGCCACAGGGTGACACTGAGAAAGTCACTTCCCTGCTCTGCGCCTCAGTTTCCCCATCTGTGAAACGGGGGGGATGACACTCCTAGACTTTGGCCCAATCACTTTTAAACAGGTACGTGCAGCCTTACCCATCACAGCCAGGAGCAAGCCACGGCCAGCACCCGGGTGCCGCTCTGCGTGCCGTGCCCACAACTGCTGGCTGCTACCAAAACCACAGCAGATCCTCTCCGTATCGGGGACTTGCCAGCAGGGAGAGGTAAGGTAAGGAGAGGGGTGGGGGAGGTAGGGGGTCCTGGGAGGGGATGGAAAGGGGGCTCCCTTAAGGGCTGAGGCTCCTGGGAGCGGGTGGGTGTAGGGGTTCATGGGCTAGGGGGGGTGGCTGATAGGGGAAAAGGATGGCACAATGAGACCGCAATCCCATCCGCGGTGTTGAATACACATAGTGATCCAGCTCTGACCCTGAACTCTTTCAGTTACAGGTAACCTGCCGAGCGGGAAAAACTGGATCTGGTGCTTTTTGCTTCTGGACAAAAAAAAAAGGGGGGGGGAAAGAACTTCCCCCCCCCCCTTAAAAAAAGATTTGTTCCTGCCTATATTTTGCATCAGAAACTAGGCTCTTGTCTAGCTCTGCTTTCCCCTGGAAGATTCTATGGAGGACTGGAGAACTTAGGGCAGGGGTTCTCCAACTGGGGGTCGGGACCCCTCAGGGGGTCACGAGGTTAGTACATGGGGGGGTCGTGAGCTGTCAACCTCCACCCCAAATCCCGCTTTGCCTCCAGCATTTATAATGGTGTTAAATATATTTAAAAGTGTTTTTAATTTATAAGGGGGTGGGGGTCGCACTCAGAGGCTTGCTATGTGAAAGGGGTCCCTAGTAGAAAAGTTTGTCTACCCATGGGAAATTCACACCATAGCCACGTGACTGGATTACATCCCCACTGGTCCTAAAGAGGTGAAACCCCATTGGCTGAGAGAAGGAAGCCAGGCTGTTTGAACCTGGCGTTTGCTTTCGATCATGCACTTTTCACTCATAATGAACAGACGGGAGAAAAGCCCTCTCTGTTAAAGAGCCAACAGCCTCTACTCTTTTCAGTTAAGGGTGGAAGGAATTGACATCACTGGGTCATCCAAGGAGACCTCCAGGGAAAACAAGATTTGATGGCTGTAAGGTGCAAAACAAGCAGAATTAAAAAAAAAATCCCAACCAACCCCTTTCAGGCCTTGTTTTAACCAGAATAAAGGGCACAGACTCCACTCCCACCAGCATAATGTCATCTAGAGGGCAGCCAGCACTCTGGAACGTATGCGGGTCAGCCATGACACATCACGCCGATTGAAACACGTTCCAACAAGGGGGATCACACCACACTGGAACCTGGGACCGTCAGCCCCAAAGCACAGTCCTCGGCCACTCCAGCTGAAGGGGGGAACTCCGTACCCCAACAGCAGTAGCAGGCTGTTCTCTGGCGGACCAGCCGCAAAGGGCAGCGTGGCGTGCTCAGGAGTTGCCTATCGGGGGAAATTGACCCACAGAGCTATTCCGGACTAGCTCCACCTGTGAACCAGCCTTTAGCCAGCATGTTACACAAGCAAACGAGAGGTTTGGTCTAACAAGCAAGGGCTGTTTCGGCTGAATTCAGGCTGGGATTTTCAGAGCCAAGGGAGTTAGGAGCCGGATTCCAGATGCTACAGGTCCCTTTGGAAGGGCGAGCCCTAAAGCCCAATTCTCTGAAAAGCGGCTGTGTAACCGTGGCCCTTTGTCACCCCATTCAGTCGCTCCCGGTGCCTCACGTCAGAGCTACCGGCGGCAAGAAGAGTTCGTGCCACTGGGCCCACAGAGCCAGCCCGGCTCTAGTGGAGAGAGTTGAATTCTCTGCTCTCACGCTCCAGGCACCAAACACAGGAGATCTGGGTTCTAGCCCAGGGCCAGCTGGGTGACCTTAGGCCAGTCCCTTCCCTGTTCTGTGCCTCAGTTTCCCCTCCCACCCTTTGTCTATGGAGAGTTTGAGCTGTTGAGGGCAGTGTCTGTGCAGCGCCCGGCCCAACGGGATCCCGAGCTCAGGTTGGGCGGGGTGTCTGTGCTGGGGGTGGGGGAGTTGCATTCATGTAGATACCCCACGGCAGTCAGGGCATTTCTTCCAGCCACAGATTCTGCATCAGTGATGCACAAGACAACACAACACCACCACCCCCAATCACAGGGGGAGTTTCATGCACCAGCTGCTAGAGAGGACCAGGCTCATACTACACCCACCCTCCCCATCACCCTCCGCAGTCATTCACACCTGGGAAAAGCCACTTTCCTTGCACTGGGGCCCAGGTCATGGAGAATCGGGCCCACTGGGCAGCAAGGAATTGGGTTCAACCTCCCTTTAGTTGTAGACCAAATACATCTGATCTGGGATCCCTGAGATACAATAAACCTGGGATTCCCCCCTGCCAACTCCCCCTTTTTTAGAGTCACTTTTCCGAGTAGAAACACACTTTTCATGTATTAGGTGTATTACGGTATCAGAGCTGCGCCGGGCGCTGTACGGACAAACCGCAAACCCCAGGGAGGCAAGGGATGGGCCCTGCATTCAGAGGGAAGACACTGGGCTCTGTCAGGGCAGGATCATGCCGCAATCTGCACTCAAGGCCCTGGGAGCAAGGCGCCCAACTCCCATTGGACTGGAGCCTCTAATTCCCCTAGTGCCAGGGTGGGAATCCCAAGCCTATGGCTCCAGCGCCCAGGGTTTGCAGCTCAGGAAGGCGTCTGCAATGCAGGCTGGCCTGGCCCCGAGCAGAGGGGAGACGCAGGCCGCAGGGAATGCTCCCGTCCCAGACCGGCAGTGGGGCTGGCGTTCGGGGATTAGGGGCTGGGCCAGGGAGAGGGGCCGTCCAAACTCACCTCGGCCACGGGGCTGACAAGGCGGGGGGAGAGCTGACAGGAGCCCGCTCCTCAGCTCCCTCTTCCCTTGGGCTCCCCTGTCTGGCCGTCTCTTGTCTTTCAGTCAGATGGTCAGCTTTTGGGGCAGGCACCGTCTTTGTACAGCGCCTGGCACAAGGGGGTGGGGCTTACTGTAATACACCTAATAGCAGTAAAACCGTACAGTTCCTAGCACCGTGCGGTCCTGATCCATGACAGGCTCCTAGGTGTTACCGTAATACGCCCAACAGCAACAAAAAATGGACAGCACCTAGCACAACGGAGTCCTGGGCCATGACTGCCACAATCCACCTAATTAATCCACAACAGGTAGGAAGGCACCAGCCCCTCACGCTACGGCAGCTGCCTCTCAAAGCAGAACGATTTGGATCCCACCCAACCGGCAGGGATGGATCCGGGTCGGGGGGAGACACGTCTGAATCCGACAGCACACCGCAAAGACTGGGGAGCGAGGGGCTGGTTCGGGGGTCAAGCCCCGAGTACGTTGAATGTGGCCAGGAATGGCATTTATGATGTGGATTGCGGTAGATGGGGGCCCCATCAGGCCGGGCGCTGTGCAGCCTCAGAGACGGCCCCTGCCCTGCCCTGCTCCCAGCCTCGCTGGCCCCTGGCCTGCCTTTCTGCCCCCCTGTACCGGGGCAAAGAGCCTCTGTTCCGAGTCACCCGCCCGCTCTGCCCTGTGTTGGTGGCACCACAAGGCCGGTGGACGGGGATTCAGGCCCCCGGTGGTGGGAATCGCGCCGACCCGAGGGGCTGGTGCAGGATAGATGCAGCCTGAAAGGTCACGGTGCTGCCCAAAGGGGAACCGGGCCTGGGTCGATTTCAAAGGCCAAGTTTAAAGCAGCAAAAAGGGGGAGTGGGACAGAGGATGAATTAGAGTTAACCCCCCACCCCCCGCAATCTTTCATCCCGGCCCATCTTCCCCTCACCCCTCCAGCTCCCAACTCCCTATTACACAAACAGAGCCACACGGTCCTGATTCATCACCCGAGGAGACAGGGCAAAGCTACCACGCGGCCAGGGAGATCGCAGAACAGTTGACGCAATCTATGCTCTGAGAAGGTGCTGCGGGTCGAGAGTGAGGGGCGCCGGCAGAGCTGGGGGGGGAAACTGAGGGCTGGGATACCAGGGCGCTGTGGATCAAGATTGAAGGGCCCCGGCAGAGTTGTGTGTGAGGAGTCCAGGTCTGGGAGAGCAGGGAGGGCTGTGGGTTGGGATTGAGGGGCACCGGCAGAGCTGCAGGGGCAGGAGCTGGGATAGCAGGGGGGGGCTGCGGGTCGGGATTGAGGGGCACCGGCAGAGCTGCAGGGGCAGGAGCTGGGATAGCAGGGGGGGCTGCGGGTCGGGATTGAGGGGCACCGGCAGAGCTGCGGGGGGGGGAGCTGGGATAGCAGGGGGGGCTGTGGGTTGGGATTGAGGGGCGAGCTTTCACTGGGTCAGGGCATTATCCCTGCCTCTCATCAGAGGTCTCACTTATCCAGGACCAAGCAAACTCCGCTACAGCCCAATTTCAAACCCTTCAGCGCTAGGGGCCTGGCCCACCCCCACCCCCCGGCCTCATTGGCACAAACTCTGCCCGCTCAGAGCGCTGGCATTTCACCCTCGGCCAAGGCTCCGGCAGCCCCTGGGCGACACGGCACTGGAGCGGGCCCTGAACCCAAAGAGCCGAATAAGCTCCCGTGACGTCTGCTCCAGTTCCCCCGACCTGGATCGCATTTACCCTAAGAGACTGGCACCAAAATACCGTATCGACTCGGAGGATGGGCAGCCCCTGGGTCTGCTCAAACCATAGGAACCGCTTGAGAGAGACACCCCCCTTTGCTTTCCCCTTTCCCCCCCCCAGAAGCTCCACCACAGCAGCTGCACCAGCCTTACAGGATGGGGTGGAAAAAACTGGCTGTACCAGGCCAGCAGGTCCCCCCCCCCCCACTTTTGGGCATCTTCCCCTATTCAGGCCCTTCTGCGGGTGCAGGCCTGACATCCCCTCCTCCCGCGAGCTGCCCCATCCATGATGCTAATGAGACATTGGTGCGGGGGAAGGCCCTGATCTCATGTCCCTGTAGCTGATACCAGTCCCAGGCAGCCAATCCCCCATGCCCCAGACAGGACCAGCTGATGCAGAGACTAGAGGAGACGCTGTGCGGATGGTAGGGTCCGTCCCCCACGCTCCTCCGGGGTCCACGCCCAGGCACGCCCAGCACCACCCCCTTGCACACACTCATGCTGCAAAGAGACAAAGGGCCTGTTTCTCAGCCCCCCCCCCCCTTGTATTCGGTGCAGAGATGTGGAGGCTTTAAGCCCCCTTTGCTCTCCCCATCTTTTGGGGCGGCCCCTGGTGTCAGAGCAGCCTCAGGGCTGCTCTAACTTATGCTCTGCCCCCTATGGGCCCTGAGAAGCAAATAAAAGCCACTGCGCCGCACCCTCTGGCCACACCCCTGATCTGCCCCCTATGGGCCGTGGGGGGGGGGGGGCAGAGAATAGCCACAGCGCAGTGCGCTCCAGCTACGTCCCTGATCCCACCCGCTTGCGCCCCAGAGGGGCCTAAGCATGACTGGCAGTCAGGGCCTGGGTTACTACGACCACAGTTCTGAGACTTGGGGACCTTTTCTGCTCTCATTTATACCAGGGACGTGTCACTGACGCCCATGGGGTTACTGCTGATTTACACCGGGGTGAGCGAGAGGGGAATCGGGCCCCGAGTCTCAGACACACGTCAGCACCAAGCAAGTTCCACCCCGACCTTTGTGCAGGGGGCTAGGGGCAGAGTTAAGGGCATCTGGAGCCTGAACTGCATTTCCCAAGTTTCCCTCAAGATCGCGGCGTGCTTGGTAATGTCACTATGATGCTAAGGGAGGGGCGCTGGTGGACCCGGGGCCAGCTCGTGCCAAGGTCCCCAGGTCCCTACTGAACACTGACAAATAGATGGCTGGGACCAGCCTGGCTCACCTGTGTGTTAGTATCGTTAAAACAAGGATGATAAGAATGTGTTTAGACTTTAGAGAATGCTGCTGGCATTCGTCTGACTTCTAACATCTGTATCCCCTATCGTAAGATAAGATCTGAGCGTTCGCATTAGGAGCCTCTGTAAATCACCAGAGAGGAGAGGGACATTAACCAGTTTGAAATGCTGGTCTCCAGCTCAAGGCGTTATGTCCTGCCCAACGAGGAAGGCCCAGTCACACCAGACGGACTATTGGGGGAACGTTAAAGAGGACAAAAGATTTTGTTGTTTCATCTTCACTGGGAGGGCAGGAGAGTAGCCTTGCAAATGGATTCCTCCCATCAGCTGAGTCTGCAGCTCAGAGCAGAGCAGAAGCAGGGAAGGGAATAAAAAAACCCTAAGCAGAAGGAGTTGGATCTTTATGCGGTTTGGACTCCTTGGGGCAAGGATGACTAGGCATAAGCAAGAGATCCCCAGTGCTTAGCCTAAGTTAGCTCTAAAGGACACACACAGCTTGCTTATTATAGGAGCTGCTATTACACACACCAATCTTAAATTTCAAAAAGTGTGTGTGTGTGTGTGTGTGTGTGTGTGTTCACCTTCTTTAACCTTGTAAAGAACTCACTTCTTTCCTTTTCCCATGTAATAGATCTCTAGATAGTTTATTACAGGACTGGCTATGAGCCGTCATCTTTGGTGTGAAATTGAAAGTGCAACTGACCTGGGGTAAGTGACTGCTTCTCAGGGAGTGGAAGTATCCTGAATGTTTCTGGGATTCTTGGTGAAAGGGACCGTCTATTACACAGGTCGGCCCCCCTGGGTGGCGAGGAAGATCGGAGGACTCAGAGGGACAGTCTGTGACTCCATATCAAGGCAGTGATGGGGCCTGAGGAGTTTACACTTGATAATTGCTTGGTGAGATCTAGGTATAGCCAATTTGGAGAGGGTGCCCTGGTCAGGTAGATAGATGGATAGAGCATAGCCCCAGTGCCGGCAGAGTTTAAACTTGACGTGATGAGTTTTCAAGGTTAAGGAATCGACACAGTGAGTGAACCTCAGTCAGAGGAGGGTGGTGTGAGAGAAGACCTTGAACAGTGATGTTTGGAGAGGGGAAATCCCCGAAAGAGAAAACCCCAGTCCAGGAGCTGAGAACTTTGCTTGTAAGTTTTGACCAGGCGCCGGGGAAGGAGAGTTTGTGGAGCCCAAGGACCCGCCGGCCCCAGGCACCGGGGAGGAGATCATCGCAGTGGAACTGGCCCGACTGCAGCACCAATGATGGAATTGCCAACCAGGGAAACTGAGGCAGCAGTGGAGAGATGCAGGCAAAGCCAGCGAGGAAGCTGAGGCGACGACACAGGAGGCAGCGGGAAACTCAAACCATGCAACTCAATTTACGTGAGCAGTAAAAAGGAACTTCCCCTACCGGTGAGTGCATCCCTGAACACAGGAGTGGGAGTCTGCCCACTTTATACAGAGACTGACTGTACAGATTATCGAGGAAAGCCAGCCAACCTTTTTATGCTGTGGAGGAGCAGAGATGACTGGTACCACCTAGGGTGNATGGATAGAGCATAGCCCCAGTGCCGGCAGAGTTTAAACTTGACGTGATGAGTTTTCAAGGTTAAGGAATCGACACAGTGAGTGAACCTCAGTCAGAGGAGGGTGGTGTGAGAGAAGACCTTGAACAGTGATGTTTGGAGAGGGGAAATCCCCGAAAGAGAAAACCCCAGTCCAGGAGCTGAGAACTTTGCTTGTAAGTTTTGACCAGGCGCCGGGGAAGGAGAGTTTGTGGAGCCCAAGGACCCGCCGGCCCCAGGCACCGGGGAGGAGATCATCGCAGTGGAACTGGCCCGACTGCAGCACCAATGATGGAATTGCCAACCAGGGAAACTGAGGCAGCAGTGGAGAGATGCAGGCAAAGCCAGCGAGGAAGCTGAGGCGACGACACAGGAGGCAGCGGGAAACTCAAACCATGCAACTCAATTTACGTGAGCAGTAAAAAGGAACTTCCCCTACCGGTGAGTGCATCCCTGAACACAGGAGTGGGAGTCTGCCCACTTTATACAGAGACTGACTGTACAAATTATCGATGAAAGCCAGCCAACCTTTTTATGCTGTGGAGGAGCAGAGATGACTGGTACCACCTAGGGTGACCAGATGGGATGAAGAAAATATCGGGACACATGGGGGAGGGGAGGGGTTGTCCCGTGGAGCAAAATAAAAACAAAAAACGGAGTCCCGCCGGCGGAGCAAAAACAAAAAAGAACCAGGAGTGCGAAATATCGGGACAAATTGTGTTGCATATGTAAAAATGTGTAATTTTAATGAGAAAATGGATACGGGGCTGGGTGCCGAAGGTGATTGTGGAACGGTTTGATCTGATGCCCAGGAGCAATTGTTAGGGGTAGTTACCGGTGAGAGGAAAGCAGCCGTCTGTGACAATAACCGTGCATAGTTTTCGAGGTTGCAGAAAATGCTGATGAATATGTTGAAGCAAGGGCCCATGAGGGGCAAATCCCAGGGGAAGGGAAATACCCCAGTGCCCCAGGTTAAGAGAAGTGACTGGAAATAGACCGAACCCCAACTCTGATGATAAAAAGACCCCAAGCGAGCCCAGGGTTTAAAGCCCCTACCAAAAGGGTAGGCAGGTATTCTGCCATCACCGTGGGGCTCCCAGCCATATAAAACCAAATTGCCCCAATCTTAACCCCACCCGCCCCAGTGAATGCCACTACAATCACCCCAGAGGCTGCAGGCGGGCAGGAGGAAATCGGGTCAGGATTGAGCCTTGGGAGAGGAGCGAAGGATTTATTAAGAATGCTAACGGTAAACGACGCAGGTTGTAAGGACCGGAGGGACGTAGCAGCCCCAGCCGCTTCGGTCAAGGAAAGTTTGGTAAGAGAGGAAGACCGGTTTCCTGGTGAGAGTTTAACTATCCTAGCTTTGGCCGAAGGCCCCGGGACTCCCCCTTTCGCCAAGATTTACTTCCAGGGTGAGGATTTTGAAGGTGATCTCGGTGCGGGTATTAGGAATCTACTTCCCGCTGCTGTTTTAATAGGTACCGATACTGTAGCCATGCCTAGCAGGTTCATATCATAACTCACAGCTGGGAAGAGTCTGGCTCTGCCATGGCTATGGACAGCAGGGGGCGCCGGAGAGTCTGCTCTTGAGTTTAATGGAGGCTCACCAGCACAAGCAGAGGAAGGCAGCTCAGGAAAACACCCCGGCTGTGGGAGGAAAGGGGAGAAGTTTTCTAGGAGGTGGTTGGTTGTCCAGGGAGGCTCCCTGGTGAGGTTTACAAGCAGGTGCTTGTGCCGGAGGCGTGGGAGGACAGAGTTGCTCAGGATTGCGCCTTTGCTGGACACTTCGGGGTGGAGAGAAGCCGCCAGACACTCAAACAGAATTTCTAGCGGCCTCACAGGTTGGCGAGAGTAACAAGTTACTGGCGGAGTTGTGCCTTACGTCAGAGGGGTAGGAGGGTCCAAAGGACCCAGCAAGGGACTTCTGCAGGCATTGCCCATCACTTGGAGGGCGTGATTTTCATGAATGATATAAATGGCAATGACTGACTTGACGCGTGATTGCTACCCAGCGGGTGCCGAAGGGTTCCCATGCTGGTGGGGAAGAGCAGGAGGTGAAGGGTGTCACGTGGCCGTCTGGGGTTGTTAAAGGGACTGGCTAGAACCGACGCAGATCAACGGAGAGTCCAGAAAGGCAACGGGCACCCTCATGGCGGGACGGTCACATCTAACAACCACCAGCCAAGAGGAAGGAGATTTCCACCTCTCTGCAGGGACGCAGAGCACAGCCCCAGCCGGAGAACAAAGAGAAAAAGTGTCAGATGGCAGGGTTAACAGCAGGGCCGCTGGGGAGAGACAGACAGAGGCAGCGAGAGGGAGCCAAAACACGCTAAGGAGGTGTTTGCCAGAGGGTCTGTCGATATCGTGAGGCCCCTACCCGGACCTTCGTTGAATGGAAAGAAATATATGGACTGGTTGCGGTGGATCCAGGGCCGGCGCAACCCATCAGGCGACCTAGGCGGTCGCCTAGGGCACAAACATTTGAGGGGCGCCGGCGCCCCGGCCGGCCATGGAAATTTGGGGGCGGGACCTTCCGCCGCCGCTGTTGGGGGCGGCATTTCGGGGGCGGGACCTTCCGCCGCCTAGGGC
>QXTE01000439.1:175499-194664 GCA_003942145.1 Platysternon megacephalum
CCCCCCCCCCCCCCGCCTCTTTAATTGATCTGGTCAGGGAGAGTAAAGAAGAGACTCCGCTGGAGAGCAGCGAGATTTGGGAAGGTGTTAGACCCAATATTGGAAACACCCCACAGGCGGGAATTTTCCAACCAGCCAGGTTTAACTAACAAAGCAGTGCCTGCCGTTGAAACGACAGGGCCCGCCCTGCCCCTACTGCGCCAAAGGAACAGATCCGGGAGGAAGTGGAACGCAGGCTAGATCTGGGAGGGATGGGGGCGTCTCCTATTGTGACGGTACCCAAAAGGGATAAAACCAGGAGATGGTGTGTAGATTTTAGAAGGGTGGACGCCATTCCCCCAACCTGACCCTGACGCCACACCCCGGAGACGGGAGCAGGGTGCAAAATTCATAAGCACTCTGGCTTTGACTCGTGGCTATTGGCAAATTCCCTTAGACGCTGTGGCCTAGGAGAAGTCAGCTCTCATAGCGGACTCTGGCCTATAGGCATTTATGGTTATCATAGAATATCAGGGTTGGAAGGGACCTCAGGAGGTCATCTAGTCTAACCCCCTGCTCAAAGCAGGACCAATCCCCAGACAGATTTTTACCCCAGTTCCCTAAATGGCTCCCCCCAAGGATTGAACTCACAAGCCTGGGTTTAGCAGGCCAATGCTCAAACCACTGAGCTACCCTTCCCCATTGGGTTAATCAGTGCAGGAGCTCCCTTTCAGAGGCTCATCAATGAGATGTTGCCGGGTTTGCAGACTTTCGCCAATGTAGACGACTTGGCTATTTCCAGTGGTTCCTGGCAGGACCACCTGAGCCATGGGGGGAATTGTACTGCAGAGGCTTAGAGAAGCCAGCCTCCCTGGCAAAGGGTCCACATGCAAGATGGGAGGCCGCAGGGGTACATCACGGAGGACACGGGGCGAGCAGCCGCTTTATTCGCCCTGACCCTTTAAAAGTAGCAGCATTCGGAATTGGCCTGCCCCGCAAACCAAGGAGCAGATCGGCATTACCAGCGGACTGGAAAGGGCTTTAGTGACACTGTGGCCCCATAATAGACCTTACAAAAACAAAAAGGGGGAAGCCAGATCAGGTGATAGGGACTGGGGCCTGTAAAAAACTGACCCCCCCACTGAACAGAACTCTCCTGGAGAGGGAAGGTTACGCCATCAGTTGGACGATGAAGCAACTTAAGCCTTAGCTGTAGAATAGAAAATTTAAGATTTTAATAGATCGCTCCCTGCTAATATGGTTGCAACCAAGACAAAGGGACCAATCCCAACCCACTAGGCTGGAGCTGAGCTTTGCAGGAGTATGACATGGAAACAAATCTGTATCAAGGGAAAAGAAAATGTAGCGGCCGATGCCTTGTCAAGAACAGAGGGACGCTGAAGAGTATTCAGGAGTGTCAGCGACACCCCTTCCCACAGACTGTTTGCATTGGGGGGTGGCACGCTGGCAGACTCGGGGCCAGCTCATGCCCTGGTCCCCATGTCTCCACTGAACGCTGACAAATACATGGCTGGGACCAGCCTGGCTCACCTGTGTGTTAGTATCATTAAAACAGGCATTAGGAGGATAAGAATGTGTTTAGTGTTTAGACTTTAGGGAATGCTCGTGAGTTGCTGCCGGCATTCATCTCACTTGTAACATCTGTATCCCCCGTGGTACGGTAATATCTGAGCGTTCGCATTAGGAGCCTCTGTAAATCGCCAGAGAGGAGAGGGACATTAACCATTGTGAAATGCTGCTCTCCAGCTGAAGGCGTTATGTCCTGCTCAACGAGGAACACCCAGCCACACCAGATGAACTATTGTGAAAGGTTAAAGAGGACAAAAGATTTTGTTGTTTCATCTTCACTAAGAGGGGAGGAGAGTAGCCTTGCAAGTGGATTCCTCCCATCAGCTGAGTCTGCAGCTCAGAGCAGAAGCGGGGAAGGGAATAAAAAAACCCTAATCAGAAGGAATTGGATCTTTATGTGGCTTGGACTCTGGGGGACAAGGATTACTAGGCATAAGCAAGAGATCCCCAGTGTTTAGCCTAAGTTAGCTCCAAAGGACACACAGAGCTTGCTCATTATAGGAGCTGCTATTACTTTTTGAAATTTAAGATTGGAACTCACTTGCGTGTGTGTGTGTTCACCTGCTTTAACCTTGTAAAGAACTCGCTCGTTTCCTTTTCCCATTTAATAAATCTCTAGCTAGCCAGTCCTGTAATAAACTATGAGCATTGTCTTTGGGGTCAGATCTAAAGTGCAATTGATCTGGGGTAAGCGACTGGTCCTTGGGGACTGGGAGTAACCTGAATTTTGCTGGGATTTTTGGTGTCAGGGGCCATCTATCACACAGGTAGGTGCACCTGCAGGGCGAGAGAGACCAGAGAACCCAAGGCGACTGTCTGTGACTCCATATCAAGGCCGTTACAGCGCCTGAGGAATTTACACTTGATAGTTGGCTGATGAGACCCAAGGATAGAATCACAATCAATACAGGGCTTGTGCCCTGGCTCCTAACAGCCTGCAATGAGGTTGGTATCATGCCCTTGAGCCACTGCAGGACAGCTTGACAAAGGGATTGGGGAATGGGGGGTAGCCAGAGACTGATTCTGACCTCAGTCAGGGCCCGATCCTGTGCTGCTGACATCAGCTGCATCCAGAGTAGGGTGACCAGATGTCCTGATTTTATAGGGACAGTCCAGATTTGTGGATCTCTTTCTTATATAGGCTCCTATTACCCCCCACCCCCTGTCCCGATTTTTCACATTTGCTGTCTGGTCACCCTAATCCGGAGCTAGATCCACTCCCTTACACCAGGGGTAGCCTCGTCAGAACCAGGCCCCTTCCCTCCAGGCTCCCTGGGCTTCCCCAGGCTCCTGGGGGCTGGTTGGTTGAACTCTCCCGGCAGCGAGCAGCCTGGGCCGGCCTCAGCGAAAGAATTAGGGCCGCGATCGCCCCTCGCTGGACTCTTTGGCTCGAGTGCCCTGGGCTCCTTGCCGAGTCCCCTCCAGTGCCACCCAGCTCCCAGCTGGATCTGAGTGGAGGAGATGCTAAGAGAAGCCCAAGTTAGGCTCACGCCCACCAGGGAGCGTCGCTGCTGGAAGTCAGGGAGGTGCTTCCCACACTGGGCCCCTGGCGATACCAGCAGAAACCCTGTCGCTGCTGGGCCCAGATTGTGTCCTCAGATTGAGGGGAGGAACCCCAGAGCCCTTTCCGTGCAGCCTGGGGCTGAGTGCCCCAGCAAAGACACCTCCGCCTATGGCCATGCCCCACCCCAGCAGGCCTGGGTGGGCCCCGCCAAAAGCTACTAATCAGTGCCGGTTACATTACAGGTATATTACGCCCCCAGCTACCACAGCTCTGCAGCTGCACCGACTGCAAACCTGCAGGCGCCATAATCCCCAGCGCCGCACCGAGCCTGCCTACAGAATGAACCAAGACTCCAAGAGGGCCCTTGGGACTCAGGGACCCCTTGAGGCCAACTGGCAGAGGGGTTTACAGGGACACGCTGAGTCTGAAGTCAACCTAAGAGGTGGCAAAGGACGGTCTCTACCAAGAGCGGTAACGCGTTGGTCGTCCTAACCGGCGCGAGAGATACAGAAGGATGATATTTAAGCAGCTACACGTGCATCCAGTTTCATTAAAAAGGGATCACGGCCAGTCCAGCCGGGAGAAGTTTAACTCACTCAAAGTCTGTTCGATGAGACTGTATCTTGTTCGTTCAGCCTAGCAGGCGGGTTAAGGTTTTATTTTACCCGTAACCAGTTGTTTCCAAGACTTCTGCTCTACCGGCATCTGCTAAGTAAACTGATTCTTGATTTCACTACAAACATATCTAAGGGCTGGTCTCTTTCTCCAACAGACGTTGGTCCAGTCAAGACGTCTCTCTAATAGCCTGAGACCAACATGGCTACACCCACCCTGCACATCTCCAAGGGCTGGAAGGGAAGCAGCGATTGGAGGGGAAGCTGGGCACGGTTCCTTTGGGATCTGTGAATTCTGCGAGGGGCCAGTGGATCAGGGGCTGCGCCTGCCACGGGTAAGCCTGGGGGCAGGCGTTTGTCTGGCGCCAACCTGAGCGGGCTAAACAGGGGGTGGCCGGTGACCCCCCAGCAAGTACAGACAAAGCTGCCCGACGCTAAGGGGAGGTGGTAGCGAGCTGCCGCACAGCTCTGGGGACCCCGGGAAGCATCACAGGCTGCCCTGAGGGATCTTTAAGAATTTGGGCCTCCCCGAACCGACCCCAGCAGCTGATCGGCACAGCTGCCTCCCTGCAAAGGGGAGGGGAGGAGACCCCCTCGTTCTCACTGGGTTTCTCCCTCTCTCTCTGCAGCCGGCTCCCGGACGGGCGCTCAGCACCACCTGACCCATGCTGGAGCGGACGGCAGCGCCGGCGCCAGGGGGCGTTTTTACGTGTTAAGGACGGAGCCAGAGCTCGGCGAATCGGGTGCGACTCCCCCCCCCCCCCAGCACAGTCCCCGTTTTCTTACCAGCAGCCCCCACACGTACGCACGCGGCACCCGTCACCCAGTGCTGCAAAACCAGGGGCCACTCTGCAATCAGGGGAAACACACTGCGCCCCAGAGCCCGCGTCGACACCCCCTCCCCGCCCTGCCCCCCATTTGCGTGGCGTGGCATCCCCCATGGTAACTCTGGCATCAGTCCGAGTGGTTCCATCTCTCCCCTCCCGCACATACACACACGGGGGTGTTTTAAGGGCTAGATTGGTGCTGGCGAGCGCTCACTCCCCACAGGGCCCCGGGGGGCAATATGAGGATATAACGCCCTCAGCTACAATAGCTCCACTATTGCTTGCTCCCCACAGCGCCCCCTTGGGCATTACCAGAGTATAAGGCCCCAGATGCCATATAGTTCCAGTATTGCACCTGCTCCAGGCCAGTGCTCATTCCCCACAGCGCCCCCTTGGGGCCTTAGGGGATATACCACCCCAGCTAGTACTGCACCTGTTCCAGGTGAGTGCTCACGCCCCACAGTGCCCCCCGGGGGCATTAAGGGGGTATAACACCCCAGGTACCACAGCTCTGCTGCTGCAGCTGCTCCAAGCCATCCCAACCCGACCCACGGGATTCAGCAAAAGCAGCCGGCTTTGCGTTCGGCCCGAAAAACACCTGGAAAGGAAAGTGATGAGCTTATACGCGGCCGCCCGCAGGGGGCGCTGCTGCCAGCATGCAAGGCAGCCGCTCTAAAGCTGCCTCAACAGCCCCCCCCCCGCCTCCCCCATGGGTAGACACTGCTGGCAGTTCCTACCCATTGCAATCGCCCCCCTGCCTCTCCCCCCCCCTCCCCCGCACACACACACACTGGTCTTAGCTTCATGCACCTTGGGGTCATGCATGTTACCCCCACCTCCCCAGAGGAGTGGGCATGCGGCTCGGGGTGGGGCTGGGGTGGCAAGAAGCGCGCGCGCCAGGGCTGGCTGGGTTAGGGATTGGCAGGGGTGGCGAGGAACGAGCGGGAGAGGGGGAGGGGGGAGGCCGCAAGGGCACCGCGTATCTTCATTACCTCGGTGGCAAAGATGCAGGGCTCCGTCTGGTCCGGGATAATATAAATAGGGCGATAGGGGCCTTCTTTGGGGTACCCAGCAGGGGCACGGGAGAAGATCGGCTCCGATTTCTTACTGCGAGAGAGAGAGAGAGAAAAACAGGGTGAGTGATTTGGGGTGGGGGTGAGGGGGACGAGATTACGCGGCCGCGGCAAGAGAGCCTGAATAAATCCTGACCATCAGGAGGCGATATGTGGGTGGCATCGGGAGGTCTGTTCACCCGGTTAAAAGGGGAAATCAAGACTGAGCAGGGAGACTGGAACCAGCCGTAGTATCCAGTGGTTCAAGCCAGGACCCGGGAGCCAGGACTGCTGGGTTCTCCTCCCAGCTTGCTGTGTGACCTTGGCTGAATCAAGCAGACTAGGGGAATTATGGACTGTGGTAGTGCCGAGGTGCCCCAGTGATTCTAGGAGCTGTAAATTTTTATTGCTATTAGGTGTATTACAGTAGTGCTTGAACCATGGGGATCCTGGTCCATCCTTGAATGCCTAGGTGCTACCGTAATTCACCTAATAGCAATAAAAATACCTTATGGTAGCACCTAGCAACCCCAATCACGAACCCGGCCCCCATTGTGCCAGGCGCTGTACAAACAGCGAACAAACAGGATGGTCCCTGCCCCAGAGAGCTTCCAATTGAAGTATAAGACAGGAGACGACAGCTGGGGAGACGCAGAGGACAGCACACGAGGAAACAATCAGCGAAAGATGGTCAGCAAGATGGGCTGGGCATGCTGGCACAGGGACGGCAAAGGAGAACAGCGCAGATGTTTAAAGGGAGCTCCTTCCAACTAGGGCCGCTCTCTCTGGCCTGACGGCTAATTCAGCCCTGAATCCCTGTGCGGATCTACAGCACGCAGCTCCTCTCTGCTCAGCATCCGGCCGGCCTGCGTCCCAGGCTCTCAAACCAGACCGGAGCTGCCAGAACTCGTCAGCTTAGAAAAATCAAGCTGGCAACATCCCCAACAGGGTGGACAACTCACCCCCCCCAGAAATCCCAGGTTCCCTGCTCCACAAAAAACACACCTGGCCGATCTGGGCCAGGGGAAAACGATGACGTATACTCAGAGCTGTCTGGACAAGGGTACTTCCATCCCACGGGAAATTCCGGTATTTCGTTCGGGATGGGGGAGAATCAAATTTCCTCACAATGAAAAAGTTCAACCCTGAAATGGCGGGGTGGGGGGAGGGGTGGGGAAGGGAAGAGTCAACATTTTTGAAAATAGTTCCTTTGAATTGTCCTGTGGAAAAAGTCGCCAAAAACTGACAATTTTACAAACCAACCAACCAAACCAAAACCAAAACCAAAACCACACCAATTTCACCCAACTCCCTACATCTTGTCAGGAAAACATTTCATTCAATCAGTTCTGTGGATGGGGGCTGTAGAATTTAATTCCTTTTAAGGAGCTGCCTTCGACTCAAAGTTTGCTAGCCCCCCGCCCCTCCAAGAAAGCATTCACAAAACTGAATGGCAAAACAGATGACTGGCTAGAGCATCAAAGGTATTGTTAGCCATATATATGTTAGGCATAGTATACACCATGTTCATGGGTATCATGCACACAGTATTAATATACATTATACATAGAATCATAGAAGATTAGGGTTGGAAGAGACCTCAGGAGGTATCTAGTCCAACCCTCTGCTCAAAGCAGGACCAACACCAACTAAAACATCCCAGCCAGGGCTTTGTCAAGCCGGGCCTTAAAAACCAATAAGGATGGAGATTCCACCACCTCCCTAGGTAACCCATTCCAGTGCTTCACCACCTTCCTAGTGAAATAGCGTTTCCTAATATCCAGCCTAGACCTTCCCCACTGCAACTTGAGACCATTGCTCCGTGTTCTGTCATCTGCCACCACTGAGAACAGCCGAGCTCCATCCTCTTTGGAACCCCCTTCAGGTAGTTGAAGGCTGCTATCAAATCCCCCCTCACTCTTCTCTTCTACAGACTAAATAACCCCAGTTCCCTCAGCCTCTCTGCGTAAGTCATGTGCCCCAGCCCCCTAATTATTTTCATTGCCCTTTGCTGGACTCTCTCCAATTTGTCCACATTCCTTCTGTAATGGGGGGACCAAAACTGGATGCAATACTCCAGGTGTGGCCTCAGCAGTGCCAAATACAGGGGAATAATCACGTCCCTCAATCTGCTGGCAATGCTCCTACTAATACAGCATGTAAGTATTGGGAAGTTACATATTATGCTCTCCCCACAATTCTGTTCACCCATGTAAAGTATCCCATCATATGCTGCAAAGCTGAGGCCAGGTTTGGCATTAAAAATAGGATGCCTGTCAAAACCAAGTCACATGAACCAGGTGTCCCAGCACGGGGTAGGATTTACCTCGACGCCCAACTCTTTTGCAAGGTAGTATCCAAACCAGAAATAAGCGAAGGGCAGAACAAAACCAGGTTACGGAACTGTTACAAACCGGTGGGTTGGATATTAGCGATGGGTACAGAGTTTTGTAACTTGTAAAATCAGACTGTAAATACTACGGGCTGAAAAGCAGTAGTCTTTGAAGCACACTTCTTTTCGTATTGTACTACTTTGTCCTTAGACCATAAATCAAGCCAAGTTTTCCTATTTGGTCTCTTGACCAAATAGGAACAAACCTCGAGTGCAGAGTGGATTAAAAAAAAAAAAAAAGATTTTTTTTGGAAAAAATAAAAATAATCTGATTTTTATTCATTTCAATTACAAGAAGTTTTTCTTTTTTTAAAAAAAAGCTTGTTCGAAATGAAATCTGAATTGAATGCAAAATATGTGTTAAGGCCTAAATTTATAATCTCTTCAAACATTTAAATAATAATAAAAACAAAATGCTGAATCCATAAGCCTCTATCAAAATTACCGAGTTAAAGGCTGCTTTTCCATATAAAGAAAGAATCAAGGGAAAAAACAGTTAACTTTTGAGGTCAAGCTTTATAAATATGGCACAATACGTCATGTACTGTATTATGGTTTTGTTTCATTTAATAAAAATAAATTTTATATGCTGTTGCGTGTGTTTAATTTCATTCCAGGTACCATCCTAATGCAGTTTGACAAATCATGAGCCAAAAAAATAATAATAATTTAATTATCTAGCAAATAAGCAATATCATTCACCATTTTCCAACATACTAAAACTGCACAACTAATAAGAACCTGAAAATACTAAGCTATATAATTGCTTAAATAAATAAATAAATATAGGTATATTTGCTCCTAGGTAGCAAAAAGATATACCAAATCTAGTGTAAAGGCTCTATTTCCTTGTAAATCAACATGTTTTAAAATGGTTCTATCAAGCAATGAGAATGTCCCTTTGTTTAGAAAAGAAAGGAAGTACAAATGGATGAGATGATTAAATCGAGGATTTAAATGCAGCGTTCCACCTGATGATTTAAATCAGGGGTAGGCAACCTGCGGCACGCGAGCTGATTTTCAGTGGCACTCACACTGCCCGTGTCCTGGCCACCGGTCCAGGGGGCTCTGCATTTTAATTTAATTTTAAATGAAGCTTCTTAAACATTTTTAAAACCTTATTTATTTTACATACAACAATCGTTTAGTTCTATATTACAGACTTATAGAAAGAGCCGTACTAAAAATGTTAAAATGTATGACTGGCACACGAAACCTTAAATGAGAGTGAATAAATGAAGACTCGGCACACCACTTCTGAAAGGTTGCCGACCCCTGATTTAAATCAACCCACCCTACACGAGTATAGGCAGACAACTGGCTGAACTTTTTAGTCAATATTATTTAGGTATCTAAAGATGCCGGCAGGCCCCTAGCACAATTGTCAAAAGCACCTAAGTACCTAACTCTCATGGGCACTTCTGAAAACCCGCCCTGGTGTCTATCTGCGTCTTTAGGTGTCTAAAGGCCTTTGACAATCTGCCCCCATGGCCATAAGAATAGGGTTTTCCCCTTTAACGTTACAGTAGAAACAGGAAACTTTCAGCCATTGCAGGCCCAGTGGTGCAGCTGTGAGAACCCGAGCGCTGAGCGAACCTCAGAACCACACAGTGTAACTAACTAGAGTGTAGACCAAGCCTTAGACTAGAGTTCGGTCAACGCGAGGCGGCTTACGTCAACCGAACTCTGTAAGCGTCTAGACTGAAATGTCGCTCCCACTGATTTAACTTGCCCACTTCACGGCCTTAACACCACCTCTGCGAGAGGCGTAGCGCTTAGGTCGACGTCCGCAACGCAGCGTCTACACCGACACGGCGTCGGTTGTTGCTGCCTTTCAGAAGCCATCCCACAATGCCCCAGGCTGACAGTTCAATCGGTGCAAGTCAGGGAGCGTCGTGTGGGCGAGCGGAAGCGATTTAATAACTGCGGTGGCCGCACGTCGCCGTAACCGAGGTCGACTTACGTTTTGTAGTGTAGACTTGCTCTGGTAAAACTGCCCCAACTGAGGCAAACTGTAGAGGAAGGATTTAAAACCCGCACAGTGTTACCAGCCCAAGCATTCAAAATCACGAGTTGGACCCTAAAAATCAGGAGATCGCGCACGCTTTGTCTAAAGACAAAAGTTGACCTGTTTGAACTACCCCGGCATAGTCAGAGAGGTACAACGGCTGTCGTGTGGTCATAGAAACAGGGTATAACAATATTCCCTAGCTCTTCTACAGCATTTTTCATCAGCAGATCTCAAAGCTGGGCAGGATTATTATCCCCATTTTACAGATGGGGAAACCGAGGCACAAAGGGGCACTAACTTGCCCAAGGTCACCCAGCAGGCTAGGAGCCAATCCGGGACTAGAACCTGGGTCTCTGGAGTACTCCATCCCCCAGGCCACACTGCCTCCATCCAGGGAGGGGAATTAGCTAGAGTGATAAAAAGCAATTCTATCTTGGTATAACTGCGTCCACACGAGGACTTGCACCAGTAGAACTGTATTAGGGTTACCATACGTCCAGGATTTCCCCCGACATGACCTCTTTTTCGATCCTCTGTCCGGGCGGATTTTTCAAATAAGAGGAAATAAATATCCAGGATTTTTGCAGTGCAGACGCTGCAGCTCAGAAAGAGCAATCTCCGCACCCCAATTGGTCCCTCCCCTGCATTCACTGGATCCTGCCCACCCTGGCCCGGCCCACCAGGTAAGCGGAGCCACCAAGCGCCTCTCGGCCGGCCACCTGCCCCGCTGCGGGGCTTCAGACTCCAGCCGGGATGGGTGACAGGGCCAGGCCCCGGCTCCCTGCCCTGGGGAGGGGGAGAGGCCTGCAGGGAGGCACTGACTGACAGGCTGGCACTGCGTCCTGGGCCTGTACCAGCCTCCCTGCCACCATGACAGGGAGCGCGACACTGCCCCCCACCATGACAGTGAAGCCACAGGTACCCCCTCCAGCACCCCCAAATATCCCCTCCAGCACCCCCTCAAGTTCTCGCCTAATCTTGGGACACCTGGAGCTGGGTCTTTGAGGATTAAAAACACCAAATATTGCAAGACTTGCAATCAAATTGCAAACGTTGCTAACAGAAATGGAGTTAAAAATAACGAGAAGTGACACGATTTTTTTTTTAAAACACTCCCGTCTTAGTCAATTGTAGGGTGACCAGATGGGATGAAGAAAATATTGGGACACCTGGGGGGGGGGGAGGTAGTGTCCCGCCGGCAGACACTTTCGAAAGGAGTGCGAAATATCGGGACAAATTGCGTCCCGACCAAACATCGGTCGGGACGCAGGACAAACACCTAAATATCGTGACAGTCTCGATTTTATCGGGACGTCTGGTCACCCTAGTCAATTGCAGCCAACACGTTCTAGAAAGGTTTGATGTGCGTCCATTGCTGGATGCCAGACTTGCGAAACCTTGAGCTAGTCTTTCCAAGCAGCTCAGGGTGTTGGGTCCTGAGCGCTGTTGAAAATCCGGTTGTGAGTGTCACAGTGGGAGCTGCTGCGAGGTTTTGCAAATCGGCCTTTTCTGGAGGTAGATCTGTGGGAGCAGAGCTCTGGAAAACAAACTGCATGCCCAGTTCTGTGTTCGTGGAGTGTTCAAAGCTACATGGTGGGGTCTGTGCCTAGGAGAACCCAGCATCTCAGAAAATCATAGATTTGTAGCTTTCAAGGAGAGAATGGACCACGGTGATAATATATGGAGATATACCTATCTCATAGAACTGGAAGGGACCCTGAAAGGTCATTGAGTCCAGCCCCCTGCCTTCACTAGCAGGACCAAGTACTGATTTTTGCTCCAGATCCCTAAGTGGCCCCCTCAAAGATTGAACTCACAGCCCTGGGTTTAGCAGGCCAATGCTCAAACCACTGAGCTATCCCTCCCCCCATCATTTAGTCTGATCTCCTGTATAACACTGGCCAGCAAACGGCACTGAATTAATCCTGTCTGATCTAGAGCAGATCTTTTAGAAAACTGTCCAATCTTGGTTAAAAAAAAAGAAAACTGTCAGTGCTGGAGAATCCACCAGGACCCTTGGCAAATTGTTCCAAAGCTTAATTCCCCTCACTGTTAAAATGCACGCCTCATTCATAAGGCATAAAACCCGGTCAATGGCAACTCAGAGACCGAGGCACCGAAAGCCCCTGAATTGTGCAATGGTTAGATATACGCCCTGCCGTAAGCTTGCAAATTGTCCCTGTGCTGCCAAGGCGGGACCACAGAGTCATAGACCAGCCCCGACGGGGGTTTGTCCAACCGGTCCTTAAAACCCTCCAGTGACGGGGATCCCACAACCTCCCTTGGACGCCTGCTCCAGAGCTTCACTCCCCTGAGAGTAAGAAAGTTTGTCCTAATATCTCACCTCAATCTCCCTTGCTGTGGATTAAACCCATTACGTCTTGTCTGGCCTTCAGTGGACATGGAGAACAGCTGACCCCCATCCCCTTTACACCAGCCCATAACGTATTTGAAAAAACGTATCGGGTCCCCCTCAGTCTTCTTTTCTCAACACTAAACATGCCCAGTTTTTTTAGCCTTTCCTCCTAGGTCAGGTTTGCTAAACCTTTGATCCTTTTTGTTGCTCTCCTCTGGACTCTCTCCAATTTATCCACATCTTCCCTACAGTGCGGTGCCCCGAACTGGACACGATCCTGCAGCTGAGGCTGCACCAGTGCCGAGAAGAGCAGGACCGTTACCTCCCATGTCTTACCTACAACAACCCCAGAACAGTCTTAGGCTACGTCTACATTACCCGCCCGGATCGGCGGGTAGAAATCGATGTAGCGGGGATCGATGTATCGCGTCTCGTCTGGACGCGATACATCGATCCCCGAACGCGCTCCCATCGACTCCGTAACTCCAGCAGGGCGAGCGGAGTTAGCGGAGTCGACCGGGGAGCTGCGGACGTCGATCCTGCGCCGTGAGGACGGGAGGTAAGTCGAAATAGGATACTTCGACTTCAGCTACGCTATTCTCGTAGCTGAAGTCGCGTATCTTATTTCGATCCCCGCCCCTAGTGTGGACCAGCCCTTAGTGTTTTTCACAACAGCAACACGTTGACTCATATTCAGTTTGTGATCCACTGGAACGCCCAGCTCCTTTTCAGCAGTACGACCCCCTAGCCGGTTATTCCCCATTTTGTGGGGCTGCATTTGATCCCCCCCCCCTCTTCCTGAGTGAAGTACTTTGCACTTGTCTTTATTGAATTTCCTCTAGTTGATTTCAGACCAAATTCTCATGTGCCTGACATTAAGCATGTGTCTAAAGTTCCAGTAGCATCAGGGCCAAAAACAGCGCCCACTTTTTAAAATGTTGGCCTGTATCATCTAGGGCACCAGATGCCATGGTGATGGGCGCAGTATGTGGATATGGGATTAGCAGCAGCACAGGTCAAGAATCCCAAGTAAGAACACAGGAAGTGAAATCCTTTGTTCAAGAAGTGCTTTCCGATTCTCAGAGGGGTGCGACAGAAGGATGAACTCTAGAAAACCTGGGATGCTTTTAGGCCAGCTGGAGCCATTTGATCATCTAGTCTGGTGGGGGACAATTGGTTCTTAAAATTAAGTCATGCCTCAAAATGCAGCACAGGGGAAAGCTTTTTGTAAGGATTTACAAACACCCGGTTGGACTTTAAGTGAATGAGCCCCTCAAAGCCCATGTTTAAAGACGACAAATAAAAAGGGTCATCATGTTTTCCATAACTCCCTCTCAGCATTCGAATAAAAACTGGGTCTGATCATTCAATGTGCGTGTCTCAGAAAAGCAAAGAGTTGCTAAATGGTACGATCGAGAGCTTTGTTCGTAGTATTTTAATCATTTCTAATTATGGACAGTGAGTGAGTTTTGATCAGGGTAACACTTCCCTCGGGCCAGCAAGGCCTTGCCTGTGGTTTTGCCTCCTCTCCTTTTATATGGAAGTGGATAAAACAATGTTATTGCTAACAGGCCCGAGGTACCATAGTGTGCCGAACGATTTTAGTAAGCAATACACCAACCTGTAATGGCCCGAAGCCCTTTTTACTGGGAAAACCCCGGAGCAGAATGACATGTAACAGAATGACACTGAAATTGTCTAAATACCAAAACTGGTGCAAATAGAAACTCCCACACACGTACTCTATGGGTTACTTAACATGCTTGAAGCTGATTGGAGGAACATAAGAACATAAGAAAAGCCGTACCGGGTCAGACCAAAGGTCCATCTAGCCCAGTATCTGTCTACCGACAGTGGCCAATGCCAGGTGCCCCAGAGGGAGTGAACCTAACAGGCAATGATCAAGTGATCTCTCTCCTGCCATCCATCTCCATCCTCTGACGAACAGAGGCTAGGGACACCATTCTTACCCATCCTGGCT
Organism: Platysternon megacephalum; assembly: GCA_003942145.1. Taxonomy (NCBI): domain Eukaryota; kingdom Metazoa; phylum Chordata; order Testudines; family Platysternidae; genus Platysternon; species Platysternon megacephalum. Next base: position 189,806 of record QXTE01000439.1, read on the forward strand.
AATAGCCATTTATGGACTTAGCCACCATGAATTTATCCAGTCCCCTTTTAAACATTGTTATAGTCCTAGCCTTCACAACCTCCTCAGGTAAGGAGTTCCACAAGTTGACTGTGCGCTGCGTGAAGAAGAACTTCCTTTTATTTGTTTTAAACCTTTAAAGGAAGGTTGAGAAATATATACTGAGGACAATGTATGAAAAGACTCAAGTGAACAAGGCCCAAATTAATGAACCACAAGGCCAGAAACTGAAGGAAGGGGACTGTGGGACCAGACCAGGGATCAGAGCTAGTGATGTCCTTCATGAACTCCCTGGTGCCCCAAAATGCTGTAAAACTTGGGCTCTCTACTTATGCTGTCTCATCTGTTTATTGTCTGGCATAAAATGTGCGTTTGGACACCAGAAGTGACAATAATTCTGTCTGAAACGGTATTAAATAAAGACAAAAATCGATGAAGTCTAAATTGGGTGGACTTATGCCTCAGTTTCCCACCTTACTCTCCCAACAAGCCCGGCCTCCTGCATAGCCCAGGCCGGTTAATATCTCCCGGTTGTGCAGTGGTCTTCGGACTTGTCTGAGACAGCAACCAAAGAAAAAACAGCTTATCCCCGCAGGGATCGAGGATATGAATCTGAAGGAATCCAAGAAATTTGGATCCTCGTTCTAGACATATTTGGATAAAACACACACACACCAAGAGGTCTCAGAGAATGCCAGACCTGCATTCCACCTAAATAGGAAAGGGGAGGAGGGTTTATGTACATTTATGTACATTTCTTATTAAGTACTTTTCTTAATTAACTCCCTCCCTAAGGGGTTGAGTCCTGGCAGCATTGCCTGGTCTTGCAGCTTTGATAAGTTGTAAACCTGCATAATTCTCCCGGAGCCCCGGGAAGTGGGCGGTATTCAGGAAGGCATACGCTGTAAGTCATTTAACTTTCATGTTATTGATTTTTTCATTTAAAAAAAAGAGACAAATGAATCCCAGATTTGCCCCCAGTTAGCTCTGTCCCGAGCCCAGTGACTCAAGGTTATTATTTGATAATCTACGCCTCTCTCTCACCCCGCTGCCCATCTGTTTTCAGATCCCCTCTGATGCGTCTCTTCTCCTTTTGCTTACACCTTTCTTATAAGCCCCACAGAATATGTTCGGATTCAGTTGGTAGGAAACAGACTTCGTACATACCACATGGTCTGCACTAATGGGCCAACACACAGTAGTCAGCCTTGTAAGGACTGATACAGCATTCGGATCCGTTACTGTACGATGAAGTCACAGCATAATTTTAATTAACCCGTGGTTTTGCGTGCAGAGTCCCACCTAACAGACAGCTCTAATGACACTGCTTCCTTGAGCACAGTTTAGTGGTTAGAGCAAGGGATTAAGGAGGCGGATGCCTAGGTTGTTTTTCCTGGATTTGGGAGAGGAGTAGGCCTAGTGGTTAGAGCGGGGTGGGCTGGGAGTCAGGACTCCTGGGTTCTGTCCCCAGCTCTACCACTAACTCAGTGTGTGACCTGAGATGATTTAAATCAATTCCTCAACCATAAAATGGAGACAAAGCCGGCTGAGAGGGGTCGCTCTCAGATGGCTGGTTCTATGGAAGGGCAAATGATTCCGACATTTAAAAACGGTTAACATAATCTGGATCCAGTCCTGCCCCCATGTGACCCCTGCTGTACACACATGACCCCCGTACTGAAGTCACCACAGAATCTGGCACTACGTGCGTCTTTTGCAGCATCAGATACATTAGAGCCGAATGAAACACTTTTCCCCCCTGAAAAACATTGCGACTAAGAAAGTTTTCAGAAACCAAACAAAAGAATAAATTTAGCTTCCCACTTCCCATCTCTCCTCTTCCGCCGCACTATTTCAAGGAGGGAGGGAGCAAGGGACGGAAAAAGAAAAATGTTTTGCTTTGTTCTTCTTTCTAAAAAAAGAAGATTCCACACACAAAAAGTCAAAAATGTTTCCACAGAGAATCTAGAGCACATTTTCCCCAGCTCTAAGACAAACTGAGATGTTCAAAGCAAAGACCTCTCTTCTCTCACTCAACTCTGTTCTTACCCCGTGGCAACGCATGAACAGGATCTTTGTCTATTACACCTTCCCACAGGACGCAGATCCCAGTCTGTACAACACAAGTCGCAGCTCGCCGTGTCAATATCACTGACAGACATGTGATCTGTAATCATGTCCGAGCAAGCACCCATCCCAGTATGCTCCACAAACACAACCTACATCTGAGAGTTCCTCCTTCCAGACTGCTCAGCCCACCCCCTCGGTCCTCTCTTCCCAAAGAGCTTTTATATACAACCACCTGCCTCCATGAGTCAATAGAACCCACTTCGCTCTTTCCCAGAAGGCTCCAAACCTATTAAAAGATGTTCCAGTCAGACAGACAGACAGACATTATTATTAAGTTGCTCTGGGGCTATTGTTATGATCCTCTCCCTCAGAAGTTCAGCTCTTTCCTAACTAAGTGGCTGAAAAACAGTCTCCCCTAGAAGAAGGTCTGAGATCTCATCAAGCCCTGGGGAACGAACTGTAGGAGAAAACACTCTGTGGGCTCTAGACAGCGTACCTGTAGTTTTTTATGGCTTCGCCTAGCAGTTCCAACTGAGAGCGGGGCTCCCATCATGGCGGAGGCTAAGTGAGAGACAGTCCCTGGCCCAAACAGCTTACAAACTAGCTCGACAAGACAAACAACGGAAGGGTTATTCCCTCAGACGGGGAAACTGAGGCACAGAGAGACCTGCCCAATGCAGGGTAGCCGGTGGCAAAGTTGGGAACCAAACCCTGGTTTCCCGCATCCTAGCCCCGTACTTTAACCACAAGGTAAGACCGCCTCTCAGCTCGAACTTCTATAGCCGGACCCCAAATGATCCTTTCCTGGGCCAAGCAACTCCACACCCTTCCCCGCCAGCCTCGCTCCTAATGGCACAGCTCCCCTGCTCTGGCACCGGCTCCTGCGCCCCGACTGCTGGAGGCAGAGACGCAGCGGGATAATGGACCACGCAGACGCAAAATTCACTAGCAACTCTGGCCGCCCCTATTCCTAGCAGGCAGCGCGCCCTTCCCCAGAACCGGAGCCAGTCTCCTCTCCCCTCCCTCTGCCTGGGGAGGGGGGGAACCTATTTAATTTAAACTCACGAAGTCCCTGCTCAATCAAACCCCACAGGGCGAGGTTCATCGCTGCCCTATGGCCACATTGAGCCAGCTAGGCCGGTGGATAGTGTGGGAGGGGCAGGCACACGTACGCACCGCCCTCTCTCTCAGGTGCAGAGCTGGTGCAGAATCCCCTCCTCCCACATTGGCATGGAGGGGCATGTCGAGGCAGCAGACTGGGTCGGTTACAGCAGGGATGCCAGCTAGGGCAGCCCCATACCCGTGCCACCGGTGTGTGTGTGTGGGGGCCTGAAATGGCCCAAGCTACCTCCCCTGTGCCCCTGCACCAGCCCTCATGCCCCTGCTGGGATCTGCCCCCCCGGAAGAGAATAGGGTAGAATTCCCTGTAGTTCAAACGGGAGCCAGGGATCAGGGCCGTCAGCATAGATGGGGCCAGGGAGTGGGGATATCTAATTCAAAGCATTCGGAGGGGGACCGGACGGAGCTGCCCAGAGCTGGCTGGGAGCCCGTTTGCAAAGGGGCACCTCCTGCTGGTCACAGGGGACTATGGCTCCTGCCCCCCCTCCGCGGGCCCGGTAGAGAGGAGAAGCCAAAGGAAAAGGGGGAAGTTGAGGCGCTGTGAGACAACTCAGGGAAGCTCTGACGGGTGTTTAAAGGAGCTGTCGTCTGGCAGAAGCAGCCTTCGAATGAGGCGCTGTGTTTTCCAAACAGAGGGGTACTCAGGGGGGGTTGGATTCACTCACCACTCCTCCCCGTTCCTCAGCGGGGTCTGCAAAGCCAGGTGCATCCCCACCACGCCCCCACCCAGGCTGACAAATCTTGGGAGATCCCAGGCCTGCTGGCACGGAGCTGGGCGCCAAGGAGAGCTCTGAGGCCCATTTCACCATCACCCTGGTTCCTTGCACAATGATCACCCAGGTTACCATAATACACCTAATAGCAATAAAAATGTACAGCACCTGGCACATGACACATGGCAATGAGGGAGGCAACCTAGTGACCGAGGATGTGGAAAAAGCTAATGTACTCAATGCTTTCTTTGCCTCTGTCTTCACGAACAAGGTCAGCTCCCAGACTGCTGCACTGGGCAGCACAGCATGGGGAGGAGGTGACCAGCCCTCTGTGGAGAAAGAAGTGGTTCGGGACTATTTAGAAAAACTGGACGAGCACAAGTCCATGGGGCCGGATGCGCTGCATCCGAGGGTGCTAAAGGAGTTGGCGGATGTGATTGCAGAGCCATTGGCCATTATCTTTGAAAACTCATGGCGATCGGGGGAGGTCCCGGATGACTGGAAAAAGGCTAATGTAGTGCCCATCTTTAAAAAAGGGAAGAAGGAGGATCCGGGGAACTACAGGCCAGTCAGCCTCACCTCAGTCCCTGGAAAAATCATGGAGCAGGTCCTCAAGGAATCAATTCTGAAGCACTTAGAGGAGAGGAAAGTGATCAGGAACAGTCAGCATGGATTCACCAAGGGCAAGTCATGCCTGACTAACCTAATTGCCTTCTATGAGGAGATAACTGGGTCTGTGGATGAGGGGAAAGCAGTGGATGTGTTATTCCTTGACTTTAGCAAAGCTTTTGATACGGTCTCCCACAGTATTCTTGCCGGCAAGTTAAAGAAGTATGGGCTGGATGAATGGACTATAAGGTGGATAGAAAGCTGGCTAGATCGTCGGGCTCAACGGGTAGTGATCAACGGCTCCATGTCTAGTTGGCAGCCGGTTTCAAG
>QXTE01000439.1:197046-261460 GCA_003942145.1 Platysternon megacephalum
AATGGTCTCAAGTTGCAGTGGAGGAGGTCGAGGTTGGATATTAGGAAAATCTTTTTCACTCTGGAATGGGTTCCCTAGGGAGGTGGTGGAATCTCCATCCTTAGAGGTTTTTAAGGCCCGGCTTGACAAAGCCCTGGCTGGGATGATTAGTTGGGGATTGGTCCTGCTTTGAGCAGGGGGTTGGACGAGATGACCTCCTGAGGTCCCTTCCAACCCTGATATTCTATGATTCTATGAGGGGCTCGCAGATCCACCGACCCCACGAAGCAACAGACCCGGCCCCGCTCCGTACACGCTGCTGCTGCTGCAGAGAAGCGAGGCAGGGCGGGATTGGATTCAAAGGGGACAAAACTATCAAGGCTGCTCTGGACCCAGGCGGAACCTGGCTTTATCTCAGTTTCTCCCGCTCCCCAGGCTGCGCTGCCTGCTGTCACCCCATGGGGGCTCCCTCAGTCCTGACACTCAGCTCCAGCTAGATTCCTATCGCCAAGAGGTCCTGGTGGGTCTGGCTCTGGGGTATCATTTGGGGGCTCTTTAGTGAGGGCCATGAGCCCCAATACAGGAGCTTGCATATCCCCTAGCAGCCCTAACCTGCCCCCGCTGGGCCTTACAGCAGCTGGGGGAATAGCCGAGTGCAGGAATGCCCCGGTCACGCCTCCCCCTTGTACAATAATTTCCCTACACGCCCCCCCTGAATTTCCCCAACACCCCCCCCCCCAGTTTTGTGAACTAGTTACATGCCAAACCTGGTGGCTGAACTTTGCGACTTTGTCCTCACCCACAACTATGTCACATTTGGGGACAATATATACCTTCAAGTCAGCGGCACTGCCAGGGCTGGCTCTAGGTTTTTTGCCACCCCAAGCAAAAAAATTTTTGCCTGCCCCCACCCCAGCCCTGGGCTCCCCCCCCCGCACCCTCCTGCCGCCCCAGCCCTGGGCTCTCCCCCCCCACCCACACCCCCTGCCGCCCCAGCGCTGGACTCTCTCTTCCCCCCACCCCACCCGCACTCCCTGCTGCCCCAGCTGGGCTTCCCCCCACCAGTGCTGACTCCGCCCACTTCCCCCTCGCCTCCAGCTGGTCCAGCGCTGGCAGGGTCGGGGTAAGCAGCGGGGCTCCCAGGCCACGCCTCAGTTCAGGGTCCCTCCAGCCGGGGCTCCCGCCTCCAGGACCGGCCGGGACCCAGGAGGGCAGAGCCGGGGGACCACCCGGCAGAGGGTTGAGGAGCCGGGGCAGGGCAGCCCCAGAGGGAGCGGAGCCCCGGAGAGCGGGACGCGGCCCCCGCTGCTGCTGCTGCTCCTGGCCGCCCTGCCACAGTCCCTGGGCGGCTCGGGCTGCTTCACCCAGCCCCGGCTGCGGCGCTGGGGGGCGGCCGCCCTGCGGCACCTGCAGGCGGCTCCGTGTGCCCCAGGGGCGGCCCCCAGCCAAAGTGTCCCGCGCTCGGCGCCCGCCCGGCCATAAGGTGCGGGCGCTGCTCCCCGACGCGAACCGCAGCGGCCCCAGGGCGCTCCCGGTGCAGGACGCGCTGCTGCTGCCAGGGCCGGCTCTAGGCTTTTGCCGCCCAAGCGCCAAAAAAAAAAAGGCTGGCTGGAATGCCACCCCTGAAAATGTGCCGCCCCAAGCACCTGCTTGGTTTGCTGGTGCCTGGAGCCGGCCCTGGGCACTGCTATGGGTACCCGCCTGGCCCCACCGTATGCCAACATTTTTATGGCTGACTTAGAACAACGCTTCCTCAGCTCTCGTCCCCTCGCGCCCCTCCTCTACTTGCGCTACATTGATGACATCTTCATCATCTGGACCCATGGGAAGGAAGCCCTTGAGGAATTCCACCATGATTTCAACGATTTCCATCCCACCATCAGCCTAGACCAATCCACACAAGCGGTCCATTTCCTGGACACTACTGTGCTAATAAGCGATGGTCACATAAACACCACCCTATATCAGAAACCTACATGCCTCCAGCTTCCATCCAGGACACACCACACGATCCATTGTCTATAGCCAAGCCCTAAAATACAACCACATTTGCTCCAATCCCTCAGACAGAGACAAACACCTACAAGATCTTTATCAAGCATTCTTAAAACTACAATACCCACCCGCTGAAGTGAAAAAACAGATTGACAGAGCCAGAAGAGTACCCAGAAGTCACCTACTACAAGACAGGCCCAACATAGAAAATAACAGAACGCCACTAGCCGTTACCTTCAGCCCCCAACTAAAACCTCTCCAGCGCATCATCAAAGATCTACAACCTATCCTGAAATATGATCCCTCATTCTCACAGATCTTGGGAGACAGACCTGTCCTCGCTTACAGACAGCCCCCCAACCTGAAGCAAATACTCACCAGCAACCACATACCACAGAACAAAAACACTAACCCAGGAACCTATCCTTGCAACAAAGCCCGATGCCAACTCTGTCCAAATATCTATTCAAGTGACACCATCATAGGACCTAATCACATTAGCCACGCCATCAGGGGCTCGTTCACCTGCACATCTACCAACGTGATATATGCCATCATGTGCCAGCAATGCCCCTCTGCCATGTACATTGGCCAAACCGGACAGCCTCTTCGCAAAAGAATAAATGGACACAAATCTGACATCAGGAATCATAACATTCAAAACCAGTAGGAGAACACTTCAACCTCTCTGGCCATTCAGTAACAGATTTAAAGGTGGCAATTTTGCAACAGAAAAGCTTCAAAAACAGACTCCAACGAGAAACTGCTGAACTTGGATTAATATGCAAACTAGATACAATCAATTTAGGCTTAAGTAGAGACTGGGAATGGCTGAGCCATTACACACATTGAATCTATTTCCCCATGTTAAGTATCCTCACACCTTCTTGTCAAACTGTCTTAAATGGGCCATCTTGATTATCACGACAAAAGTTTTTCTCCTGCTGATAATTACTCATCTTAATTAATTAGCCTCTTAGAGTTGGTAGGACAACTCCCACCTTTTCATGTTCTCTGTATGTGTATATATATCTCCTCACTATATGTTCCATTCTATGCATCCGATGAAGTGGGCTGTAGCCCACGAGTGCTTATGCTCAAATAAATTTGCTAGTAGTTGTACTTATGTGCTTGTGCTTAATTGGTGTTTTCGATGATTTACCTTCTAAAAAAATCTGGCCTGTCTTGCACCCCCAGAAAGGGCATCTCACACCCCCAGGTTAAGAACCACTGCTCTAAGTTGTGATAATATCCTGTTGCCTGTGATAAATCTGGTTCCGAAGCCGCTCCGGATTTACCCCAGCAAGCAGGATTCAGGTGCTGCGGCATGAACAGAAGCTCAATATCCCTCTAGCACAGCTGGGGCTAATGCAAGGAAAACCGACTTCCTGGCGTCAAACGCCAACTCAACTCCGGCTGTGCTGACAGCACGTGGAGCTCGGGTGCAGAGCACTGGGTCATCTGGCCCCACTACGCTGGCTACCCTTAAGTGGCTGGCACATGCATCCCTCCCCCTTTTGTCATCAGTGGCACCTGCTTTGAAACACTGCCGGATCGGAGTGGGGTGGGGACGTTCTTAACTCTGCCCCCCAACCCTGCATTGATACACTTTGGAAATACACCAGAGGGAGGGGGGGAGGGTTAACCAGCAGGGGAAAGCGATGCAAAAATGCCGATCAGAACTGGGCGTTTTGCACCCGGTGTAAACAGCTGCATGCGGTGCCGGGAACCTGACCCAATGGTGCATGCGAGACAGGGCCGCCCAGAGGGGGGCAGGAGCGCCACCAGCTTTTCCGGCGCCCTAGGCGGCGGAAGGTCCCGCCCCTGAAATGCCGCCCCCAACAGCGGCAGCGGAAGGTCCCGCCCCCAAATTTCCGCGGACGGACGGGTGCCGGTGCCCCCCAAATAGCAGTGCCCTAGGCGACAGCCTAGGTCGCCTAATGGGTTGCGCCGGCCCTGGAGGGGGGGCAAGTGGGGCAAGTTGCCCCGGGCCCCGCAGGGGCCCCGCGAGCCCTGGCCCGGCGGCAGTCCGGGTCTTCAGCGGCATTTCGGCGGCAGGGGGACCTTCAGTGCTGCCAAAGACCCGGAGCAACTGAAGGGCCCCCCGCCGCCGAAATGCCGCCGAAGACCCGGACCGCCGCCGGGTGAGTACAACGCCGCAGCTCCCCCGCTTTGCCCCAGGCCCCCTGAATCCTCTGGGCGGCCCTGGTGCGAGAATAGTCTGGCTCTGAGATGCAACAGAACCAGGGTGGTGGGCCCCGCTGAGCCCCTCACCCCCATCGGGACTCAGACCGCGTCAGGCCCCTAACTCGCTCATTTTTACCACCTGCTTGTCTCTTGGCGTGGACCTAACTTGAGCCCAGGGGCAGGAAGATGGCGTCAGAAGCAGATCCCGCGCTCACGCCCCAGTGCCGAAGAGGCCTGGTTCTAGGCACCTGGTCGTCCAAGCCCTGCCCAAGTGCGCGTGACGCGGGCGTGAGCAGTAGCGGCGCCAGCTTTGCCGGCGCCCTAGGCAGCGGAAGGTCCCGCCCCTGAAATCCCGCCCCCAACAGCGGCGGCGGAAGGTCCCGCCCCCAAATTTCTACGGCCGGCCGGGGCGCCGGCGCCCCTCAAATGTTTGCGCCCTAGGCGACCGCCTAGGTCGCCTAATGGGTTGCGCCGGCCCTGGGCGTGAGATTAGACCAGGTGGGAACGGCCCTGTGGTCTCCAGTCGCTTTGCACTAGTGCAAAGGGGGCCCTGAGTTGCTGGGTGACAGAGCAGCCCAGCTGGGACTTGCACGTGGTGGTCAGCAAGAGGCACCGGGAGGGGAGCGTTCGAAAGGGACGGAGGACGCTGCGCTTGCCGGAAATCTGCAAACAGGGCAGCTGGCTAGAATGGCAGGTGACCAGTTAAAATAGACATTAGCCACCCATGCGGAGGGAGGATGGCCCAGTGGTTAGAACTCTAGCCTGAGACTCAGGGGACCTGCATTCAGTTCCCCTGCTCTACCCTAGACGTCCTGGCGAGTCTCTTAGGGCTGGGTTTTTTTAAAGGTAAAGGAATTGAAAGCAGGTCTCCTGCTGGTGCTCTAACCCCTATGCCATCCTTCCTCTGGATAGGCCAAGGGAAGACAGCACCAACAAATGCAAATGGGGTAACTGGGAAGGGTTTGGAAATAGCCATTCCTGCAGGGAGCAGAGTCAATCAGTTTCACATGTGAGTTTCGGAGGGTAACAACCTTCAGACACCTCCAGGCCAGCAATCAGATTTGAACAGGCATCTTGAGCCTTGTCTATACGACCTCAAAAAAACAGATTTCCCACTGGGTCTGCTCCCAGAGAGGGGAAAATGACCAACAGCAAAATAGTTAACAAGTCTGGACATTTAAATCCATCATCATTAGGGTTCAGAGTTAATATGCCCTAATGAGAATCCCACACATCTCTCATAACTATAGCAACAGGGGGAATACAAGCCTAGAAAAAAATATTATCACCTTCCACTGTTATACTGAGAAGTTCAAATCCCTTCCAGTTCTCAACTGCAGCTGTTAACTCTGAACCCTAATTATAACAATTCTGGCTATTCATTTTGTTCCTTCTGTAGCTGCTGATCATTTAACCCTCCCGGGGGAGCTGAACCAGTAGGAAAAATGTGGGTGCTGTAGATACAGCCAGATGCTAGGCTCTGTACCTTCCAACCTTAGATTGTTTTGTTAATAGATTCCAAGGCCAGAAGGGACCATTGTGATCATCCAATCTGACCCCCTGTATAACACAAGCCAGAGAACTTCCCCCAAATAATTCCTAGAGCAGATCTGTTAGAAAAACAGCCACTGTTGATTTAAAAATTGCCAGGGATGGAGAATCCACCATGGCCTTTGGTCAATTGTTCCAATGGTTACTTACTCTCACTTAAGAATGTACACCCCATTTCCAGTCTGAACTTGTCTAGTTTCAACTTCCAGACGCTGGAGCACGTTTTTCCTTTCTCTGCTAGACTGAAGAGCTCATTATTAAATATTTGTTCCCCCATGGAGGTGCTGATAGACCGGGATCAAGTCACCCCCGAACCTTCTCTTTGTTAAGTGAAATAGATTTTGCTCCTTAAGTCTCTCACTACCAGGCAGGTTTTCTAACCCTTTGATCATCCTCTTGGCTCCTCTCTGACCCTCCTTCAATTTATCAACATCCTTCTTGAATGGTGGGCACCAGAACCGGACACAGGATCCCAACAGCGGTCGCACCAGGGCCAAACACAGAGGGGAAATCACCTCTCTGCTCCTCCTCGAGATTCCCCTCTTTACGCATCCCAGGGTCGCTTTAGCTCCTTCGGCCCCAGCGTCGCCCTGGGAGCTCATGCTCAGCTGATTATCCGCCATGACCCCCAAATCTTTTCACAGTCAAAATCCCGCCCAGTAGCGGCGCCAGCTCTTCCGGCGCCCTAGGCGGCGGAAGGTCCCACCCCCGAAATGCCGCCCGCAACAGCGGTGGCGGAAGGTCCCTCCCCCAAATTTCAACGGGCGGCCGGGCCGCAGGTGCCCCCAAAATAGTAGCGCCCTAGGCGACCGCCTAGGTCGCCTAATGGGTTGTGCCGGCCCTGATCCCGCCCCCATCCGGTAAGTACGGCCTGCATTCTTTGTTCCTAAATGTACGCATTTACATTTAGCTGTATTCAGGAGCGACAGAAGGTCCCTAAAAGTGTGTGTGTGGGGGGGGGGGGGCAGTGGCGCCACCTCTTCTCCCTGAGGCCCCGCCCCCTGCTTGCTCCTCTCCCCTCCCCCGCCTATCACTCGCTCTTATGGCCAGTAGGAAGTGGGAGGGCATAGTCCCCCGCCCCCACCACATTGTTTGCGTGCGCCCAGTTTACCAAGCCACCCAGATCACCCTGAATTCATGCCCCGGGCTCTTTGTTATTTACCGCTCCCCCAAAGGCTGGGGCACCTGCAAACTGTCACGTGGGAGAGAAAATATTTTAGGCTATTACAGAGCCTGCTCGACACCAGCTTTTACACCGCTAACAGCTACGTCCGTTAAGGGGGGTGATTTTTTTTTTACCCATCTGCTTTGACCAGGACAAGCCCAAGTGCGGATGCAATTACACCACCCAGGATAAAGGGGCCTTATACCGCTATAGCTTATTCCACTTCCCGTACGGGACTGGGGAAAACACACACACACCCCTTGTGTGATTGGACAAGTCCTTAGAGGTGGAGCAGCTGGCGCAGCGAGGCAGTTCGAGAACCACCGGCTGGAAGCTGAAGCCAGGTAAACTCAGGCACAAATTTGTTTTTAATCACCATGCGGCTGACCCGCCCTTGGAATCAACCTCGTTGGATGTCGTTGGTTCTCGACTGGCTGCCTTTCAGGAAGAGACGCTTCAGCCAAACTTGTGTCACTGGGGGATCTGGGTGAACCTGAACGGCCCGTGCTCTACAGGAAGGCAGCTGAGATGATTTCATGGCGTTTCAGGCCAGGAAGGATCATTAGATCCGCCAGTCTGACCTCTGGATAGCACAGGCCATTACACTTCACACACAATCATAGAATATCAGGGTTGGAAGGGACCTCAGGAGGTATGTAGTCCAACCCCCTGCTCAAAGCAGGACCAATCCCCAGACAGATTTTTGCCCCAGATCCCTAAATGGCCCCCTCAAGGATTGAACTCACAACCCTGGGTTTAGCAGGCCAATGCTCAAACCACTGAGCTATCCCTCCAGAACCCCCAATATTGAGCCTAATGACTTGAGTGAGACAAGATTGCTTGATAACCCGGGAGCAAGCAAACAATATGGGTTTTGATGCAGCTAAATGTAAGATGTGTGCAGGTCTGTCTCATCTTACGCTGGGGTTACATTCCGCGGTCAGCGCGTAAAGCGAAAACCGCGTATAGTCAAAATCCCATTGAGTGTAATGGCGGGCGGAATCGCCCGCACTACAGGAGCAGTATTTCAATTGTTATTTTTCTCTTTTGTTTTTGTTTTTGCCGACCACGTAAAGCTGAATTTGCGCATGTTAAATGCGTGTAAGATGCGACAGACCTGTACCTCTGGGAACTCAGAATGCAGGCCCTACTTACAGGATGGGGGACTCTCTCCTGACTGAAAGATACCCACTCCCAAAGAGCCAGCTGGCCGTGAGCTCCCAGTGCAACGCTGGGACCAAAAGTGCTAATGCAATGCTGGGATGTATGAACAGGAATCTCGCGTAGGAGCAGAGAGGTGATTTCCCCTCTGTGTTTGGCCCTGGTGCGGCCGCTGCTGGGATCCTGTGTCCGGTTCTGGTGCCCACCGTTCAAGGAGGATGTTGATGAATTGGAGAAGGGTCAGAGAAGAGCCACAAGAATGATCAGAGGGTTAGAAAACCTGCCTGGTAGCGAGAGACTCAAGGAGCTCGATCTATTTCACTTAACAAAGAGACGGTGAAGGGGTGAGTTGATCCCAGGCTATCAGTCCCTGCACGGGGAACAAATATTTGGTCTTGGCCTCTTCAGCCAGCAGAAGCAGGTCTAACAAAACCCAATGGCTGGAAGCTGAAGCTAGACACATTCAGACTGGGGGTATGTCTACACTACCCACCGGATCGGCGGGGATCGATTGATGCTAGATGCAATAGCATCTAGGCTAGATGCAATAAATCGACCCCCGAGCGCTCTCCCGTCGACTCCTGTACTCCAGCGCCGCGAGAGGCGCAGGCAGAGTCGACGGGGGAGCGGCAGCAGTCGACTCACCGCAGTGAAGACACCACGGTAAGTCGATCTAAGTACGTCGACTTCAGCTACGTTATTCACGTAGCTGAAGTTGCGTAACTTGGATCGTTCCCCCCCTAGTGTAGACCAGGTCTGGGTGTCAGGCGTACATTGTTAACAGTGGGAGTGCTATACGGGGGTCAGACTAGATAATCACAGCGAGCTCTTCTTGCCTGGGAATCCAGGAAAAAAACCCATCTCAGACCTCAGGAGACTAAACTGATGCAGGTGGAGACTGGGACAAACTGAGGTCCCACCAATTCCCAAGCCAGCCAATGCTCTCTTGTGGTCCTACTTTCTATCAATTTATGCTGTGCGGATCAGGAAATAGATGCCATGCCAGCTCGGTCGCAGCCAGCCTGGATTCAAAGGGTATCTAGCCCAAAGGGCTGGTTGGAAAAGGGGGAACGTTTTCCAAAGAAAAACTTGGAATGAGACAAAAAATAAATCTCAATAGATTTAAGATCAGGATAGTCCCTTCTGCCCAACTAGCCTGATCTCCTGCACGTCCCAAGCCACAGAACCTCATCCACCCACTCCTGTACCCTCTGGCTGAGTTACTGACGTCCTCAGAGCTTGATGTAAAGGCTTCAAGTTACAGAGAATCCACCCTTTACTCTACTTCAAACCAGCAAGTGGCCCACGCCCCATGCTGCAGAGAAAGGCAAAAAAAATCCAGGGTCTCTGCAGATCAGACCTGGGAGAAGATTTGTTGTGTTTAGTTTTCCAAGGAAGTTTGTTTGGACAGGGCTGTTGGGATTTTTGTTTTTGTTTATGAAATTAAACCCAATTTAGTTGATGTTTTCCTCTTGGGGTTCCCTGAAAAGGGTGGGAAAGGGGGTGAAAAACGGGACTAGGAGAACCACCCCCCACCCTGAAAATATTTTGGCCATCGGAGACCCTGGAAAACAAGTGCCATTTTGGCTGAAAAGTCTTTTGGGGGTAGGACAAAAAGGCCGTTTGGATGGAAATATTTCCACCAGTTTTAACTGGCACCAACCAGAAAGATCTCGACCCGGGATTCCCATACTTTTCCATGCCATGATCCCCTTGTCCATACCAGGGAACTCCTGTGTCCCCACTTTATCGACCCAGGACTCATCCCTGCCCCCCATCTAGTTGAGTTCAGAAAAAGATCTAACTAGGTCCATGAATGGCTATTAGCCAAGATGGTCAGAGACGCAATCCCATGCTCTGGTGTCACTAAACCTCTGAAGCGGGGACTGGATGACAGGGGATGTATCACATAATAATTGCCCTGTTCTGTTCATTCCCTCTGAAGCACCTGCCATTGGTCACTGTGGGAAGACGGGATACTGGGCTAGATGGACCATCGGTCTGACCCACCGTGGCTTTTCTTATGACCCTCTCCCCTCTCCATTTAGTAATATGTGCAGGGCAGGGGAGGGAGTCACAGTCCCTGGTCTAGACCGATGCTTGATAAGTCAACAAAAACCACTTAATGCCTTAAGGCCACGTTTTCCCAAGTGCAGCCTCTCAATTGTGGGGCATCTCCAGTTGTGGGACCCTAAACGAGGGACATCTGAGGAAAGGCTTTCACAAGTGCCAGGCACCTCCAGCTGGGAAACGGGAACCATCAGCACCCTCCGAAAACCAGGCCCCAAGTGGTCTCGGGTTGGGGTCCCCCCCAAAATCACAGCACACCCCCCTCCCCAAATCAGTGGCTGCTTTTGGAACAGATCAGCCTTGCAGCACATGGTCGGACCATTCGCCAAGCCCCTCCCCTTATACACAAACCCCGCCCCTCATCTGCATGTAGGCCCCTCCCCTTGTCTTTGGGGCCGAATCCAGCCAACCGTCATATAACGGGCTGATCCTTGGTGAAGCTTGACCTGCAGAAGCCAAATTCCCATTTGGCTGGATGGGAACTGGGTCAAAATCTAGGCAGCTTCGATGAAAAAAAAAATCCAGTGGTCCATACCTCTTCCCCTAACCTCTTTCTATTTGTCTGTCCTTGGTCTATGACCATGCCAGAGCTCCTGTGGCCTTTGAGAAGCCCCTATGACAGTGCGGGCGCTGTCATAGCGAAGCTATCTGCCTGTCCATAGGGGTCTGTGCTCAGGAACCAGATCAGAGTTCAAGCCCCTTTCCGAAGAGACACCGTCTAAATGGCACTGGGGGTTATTGGGTGTCACCTGGTACAGGTCAACAGGTCCTCAACTGGCAAGCAAGGTAATGGGGGGGGGGTCAGTCTCCCCCGCCTGGCTTTTTTATCCCTGGGATCTGAGAGTCAAGCTGGGTTCTTTCCGTCATCTGTAAAGAAGGCCCAGCAGAACCAGCCACTGCCCTTGATTGAGAGCGGCGCATGCAGTGGCCTCATGCGCCTGTGTAAATGGGGGCAGATTCTGCTCTGGGATCTCAGCTCCTCGGCCTGATTCTCCTTTACCCTCACTACCGCTTTTAAGGCCCATTGATGCTGCTAGATCGGCACAAAGAGCCCTGCGAACAAGACTCGGCCCCTCACATCTCTAGCCCTGATGGCTGTGAAGTGACCCTTCAGGCCGGGAGCCAGGTAGCAGCCCACACCTGAGTCTGCACAGAGCCTGACACCATTGCTCTGAGAGGCACAAATTCTTTCCGCCCTTCTAAACAAGGGCATTGACTCTGAAGTCTAACAACTGCCATGTAAATTAACCGTTCCACTGCCGCTCCTTTTAGGAGAAACAGACAGCTAATGGGGTTGGATGCACTGGCAGATCCTGAGCAGGGAAGGCAGCCGGTAGCAATTAGATGGAGGTATCAGGGAATTTGAATGGTCATTCCCCATGGAAAGGTGGGGGGAGAGGGAAAACAGACAGCCCCTCCCTGTCTGTCAAAACCCCCATCAGTCATCCGCCCCCACCCGGGGTGCCCAAACCCTCAGTTCCTTCCCCTCCCATCGATACCCCCAAAGTACCTAGGAAACTGGTGTGTAGGGTAAAACAGACTGAATAGAATCAAGAGACATCACTAATGACAAGGGACCCTGCGCTGGCTGGTGTGGGCAGGGAGGGGTGGGGGGGCCGTAGCGCTGCATGAATTCTAGGGTCCACATCAGCGCCGATCTGATGGGACACGGGGCCATTACAAGGGTGCAACCCCTCTTTGCTCCCCACCCCGCTCCAACAGGTGGAGCAGGGCCACGCAGCCTCCCCCACACCGCAGCCCAGCCCTTCCAAGCACCAGCCTCAGGTGGGCGACGCACCCTCTGTCATTGGACCAACTTCCACTGGTGAGCGCCACGGAGCGCTTCTCCGGGCCCAGCCGTGGGGAGGAGCTCGGAAGCAGGTCTCGTTCACCGACAGAAGTGGGTCCACTAATGGAGATTCCCTCACCCACCTTGTGTCTCTAATACCCTGAGACCAACACGGCTACGAGAACACTGCGAACCCTAAGACGTGCCCATCCGCTGCCACCCCCCACCCCCCCAGCTGGACTAATTTCCCCACGCTGCACCCCTCAGCTTAGCTCCTGCCTCCACCCCCTCTCTGCCCCTTCCAACGAGCTGGAAGAGGGAGAGGGGATCCTTTGCCCTGGGGCACCTGGCGCCAGTCCCCCCAGTTTGTAGGCCCCGGCTGGACTCTCAGAGCCCAGGGAACATTTGGAAAAGGAGCAACGTGTTTTTAACTCCCCTCCCGGAGTCATGCAGCCCTGGACTTCCCTGCCCCCTCCGACACAGAAAGGCTCCCATGCCAGTGCCGATTGAAAGCACAAGCACTCAGGGCCCATGCCTGGGGCCCTGGCTCCCAGAGTCACAGCAGAACCAGCTTTCATTCCAGACAACAAGCTTCTAGCCCTCGTGAGTGTGAAGAAAAAGCTTGAAAAGCCGACCTGAGCGCAACTGATGCCACGACGCCTGCCTGAGTCTGCAGAGAGCCTGAGCCGATTGCTGCTGCCTGAGTCTGCAGAGACCCCGAGCCCAGCGCTCCGAGAATCCCAAAGGGGTGCCAATACCAAGCCCCACCTCTCTGGGCCTTTGCCATCGCCACCCCAGCCAGGGATACTGGGGGGGGAGGGGCGGGGGGCTTTGCTGCCAAACCACAATCACGGCTGTGCTGGGGATGGGTGTCAGCAAAGCCCCCCTCCCCCCGAGCCCTCCACCCAGGTGTGGCAGAGTTCTTCCTGCTCCAGGGACACCCTAGCCCACACGAAGGCAGGGAGCAGTGTTCTAGGGAGACCCAGGTGTTTGGGGGGGGGGGGCGTGACCTGCCACTACACTCCCTTGATTTCTTTGATCTGGAGCAGGCGCACCTCCCACATCCAATATTATCAGTATTACAGCAGCACTGGGGGGGGGGGGGTCAGTTAGGGGCCAGGGCCCTGACGCTGCTAGGAGCTGGACAGACGATCCCAGGGTAGCCCCATTAGAAAAGGTGTGTCTGTCTGTCCATCTTCTGCCCCCTGCTGGAGGGGATGAGCCCTGCTATCGGGGGCGGGGAGGGGGGCTGTTTGTCTGTCCCGGTAGAGGGATTGAGCCCCGCTTTTGTGCGTACGTCCCTGTGTGTCCGCCCTCCAATTCCACACCTCCGCCTCCTCTCCATCTACCCCCTTCTGATCTCACAGCGTCTACGTCTTCTGCGAAGGGCAGAAGGGGCCGTTAGATCAGCTGGCCCGACCTCCCGCAGAGCACGGGCCGTTCGGTTTCACCCAGAGCCCCCATGTGGAGCCCGGGGACTCGAGTCCAACCAAAGCGTTGGAGTGCCCGGGAAACGCGGGGAGACAAAGACCACGCGAGAGCCCGGCGGCAGGGAACTGATTATGGGAGATCTGCCCCGCGCCGCAGACGAACCCAAACAGCCTCGTCCTCCTGATCTGACCTGGGGGAGAATTCTGCCCTGACCCCACATGTGAGACTAGCCAGACGCTAACCAGGCCCCTCGAGCTCAGGGGAAGAATTTGCTAGTATTTCGGGGGCTGTGAGCACTAGGCCCTTCAGGGCGTTTGCCCCGGTTTCACCCCCTGGTTACAGCACTGTCAGCGCTAAATCCCAGTGCACGGACCACCGGAGTCATGGGCAGCCATTTTCTGCACCGCTGTAATCCCCCCCCCGCTTATAGCGCTAGCCAAGCAAAGCTTCATTACCCCCAGGAGGGAGCCAGAAGAGGCCACACTTTTCAACTCAGCCCGGCGGCCCCCCCGCATTCCGGACCCTCCCCACCAAGACGTGCTGGGCCCCTGGGAACGCAACCAACTCCTGCCCACCCCAGCATCCTCCTCCCCTGGCTCGGGACTCAGCTCCGCCCATCCTCCCACCCCAATGTGAGGTCTCCTTTCTCTGCAGAGCGCCTGGGAACGTGCCCTCCCTGCTCCGGGGCAGCCATGTCACGCCGGCCCCGGCCTGGGCTCATAGACTTTAAGGCCAGAAGGGATCATCATGCCACAGACCCTCACCCACCTACTCCTGTAATAGGCCCATAACCTCTGGCTGAGTTACTGACGTCCTCAAGTCTTGATTTAAAGTCTTCAAATTACAGGGAATCCAACATTTACTCTAGTTCGGACCAGCAAGTGACCTGTGCCCCATACTGCAGAAGAAGGAGAAAAAACCCCAGGGTCTCTGCCAATCTGACCCGGGGAAAAGATTCCTTCCTGACCCCAAATACAGCGATCAGTTAGACCCTGATGTGTAGAAAGAATCGTAAATATGGCAGGCGACCAGCTTGGCTAAACAGTGAAATCCTTGCTGATCTTAAACGCAAAAAAGAAGCTTACAAGAAGTGGAAGCTTGGGACAAATGACCAGGGAGGAGTATAAAAATATTGCTCAGGCATGCAGGAGTGAAATCAGGAAGGCCAAATCACACTTGAAGTTGCAGCTAGCAAGAGATGTTAAGAGTAACAAGAAGGGTTTCTTCAGGTATGTTAGCAACAAGAAGAAAGTCAAGGAAAGTGTGGGCCCCTTACTGAATGAGGGAGGCAACCTAGTGACCGAGGATGTGGAAAAAGCTAATGTACTCAATGCTTTTTTTGCCTCTGTCTTCACGAACAAGGTCAGCTCCCAGACTGCTGCACTGGGCAGCACAGTATGGGGAGAAGGTGACCAGCCCTCTGTGGAGAAAGAAGTGGTTCGGGACTATTTAGAAAAACTGGACGAGCACAAGTCCATGGGGCCGGATGCGCTGCATCCGAGGGTGCTAAAGGAGTTGGCGGATGTGATTGCAGAGCCATTGGCCATTATCTTTGAAAACTCATGGCGATCGGGGGAGGTCCCGGATGACTGGAAAAAGGCTAATGTAGTGCCCATCTTTAAAAAAGGGNCCTGGCTCGGGACTCAGCTCCGCCCATCCTCCCACCCCAATGTGAGGTCTCCTTTCTCTGCAGAGCGCCTGGGAACGTGCCCTCCCTGCTCCGGGGCAGCCATGTCACGCCGGCCCTGGCCTGGGCTCATAGACTTTAAGGCCAGAAGGGATCATCATGCCACAGACCTTCACCCACCTACTCCTGTAATAGGCCCATAACCTCTGGCTGAATTACTGACGTCCTCAAGTCTTGATTTAAAGTCTTTAAATTACAGGGAATCCAACATTTACTCTAGTTCGGACCAGCAAGTGACCTGTGCCCCATACTGCAGAAGAAGGAGAAAAACCTTCAGGGTCTCTGCCAATCTGACCCGGAGAAAAGATTCCTTCCTGACCCCAAATACAGCGATCAGTTAGACCCTGATCTGTAGAAAGAATAGTAAATATGGCAGGCGACCAGCTTGGCTAAACAGTGAAATCCTTGCTGATCTTAAACGCAAAAAAGAAGCTTACAAGAAGTGGAAGCTTGGACAAATGACCAGGGAGGAGTATAAAAATATTGCTCAGGCATGCAGGAGTGAAATCAGGAAGGCCAAATCACACTTGGAGTTGCAGCTAGCAAGAGATGTTAAGAGTAACAAGAAGGGTTTCTTCAGGTATGTTAGCAACAAGAAGAAAGTCAAGGAAAGTGTGGGCCCCTTACTGAATGAGGGAGGCAACCTAGTGACCGAGGATGTGGAAAAAGCTAATGTACTCAATGCTTTTTTTGCCTCTGTCTTCACGAACAAGGTCAGCTCCCAGACTGCTGCACTGGGCAGCACAGTATGGGGAGAAGGTGACCAGCCCTCTGTGGAGAAAGAAGTGGTTCGGGACTATTTAGAAAAACTGGACGAGCACAAGTCCATGGGGCCGGATGCGCTGCATCCGAGGGTGCTAAAGGAGTTGGCGGATGTGATTGCAGAGCCATTGGCCATTATCTTTGAAAACTCATGGCGATCGGGGGAGGTCCCGGATGACTGGAAAAAGGCTAATGTAGTGCCCATCTTTAAAAAAGGGAAGAAGGAGGATCCGGGGAACTACAGGCCAGTCAGCCTCACCTCAGTCCCTGGAAAAATCATGGAGCAGGTCCTCAAGGAATCAATTCTGAAGCACTTAGAGGAGAGGAAAGTGATCAGGAACAGTCAGCATGGATTCACCAAGGGCAAGTCATGCCTGACTAACCTAATTGCCTTCTATGAGGAGATAACTGGGTCTGTGGATGAGGGGAAAGCAGTGGATGTGTTATTCCTTGACTTTAGCAAAGCTTTTGATACGGTCTCCCACAGTATTCTTGCCGGCAAGTTAAAGAAGTATGGGCTGGATGAATGGACTATAAGGTGGATAGAAAGCTGGCTAGATCGTCGGGCTCAACGGGTAGTGATCAACGGCTCCATGTCTAGTTGGCAGCCGGTTTCAAGTGGAGTGCCCCAAGGGTCGGTCCTGGGGCCGGTTTTGTTCAATATCTTCATTAATGATCTGGAGGATGGCGTGGACTGCACTCTCAGCAAATTTGCAGATGACACTAAACTGGGAGGAGTGGTAGATACGCTGGAGGGTAGGGATAGGATACAGAGGGACCTAGACAAATTAGAGGATTGGGCCAAAAGAAACCTGATGAGGTTCAACAAGGACAAGTGCAGAGTCCTGCACTTAGGACGGAAGAATCCCATGCACTGTTACAGACTAGGGACCGAGTGGCTAGGCAGCAGTTCTGCAGAAAAGGACCTAGGGGTTACGGTGGACGAGAAGCTGGATATGAGTCAACAGTGTGCCCTTGTTGCCAAGAAGGCTAACGGCATTTTGGGCTGTATAAGTAGGGGCATTGCCAGCAGATCGAGGGACGTGATCGTTCCCCTCTATTCGACATTGGTGAGGCCTCACCTGGAGTACTGTGTCCAGTTTTGGGCCCCACACTACAAGAAGGATGTGGAAAAATTGGAAAGAGTCCAGCGGAGGGCAACAAAAATGATTAGGGGGCTGGAGCACATGAGTTATGAGGAGAGGCTGAGGGAACTGGGATTGTTTAGTCTGCAGAAGAGAAGAATGAGGGGGGATTTGATAGCTGCTTTCAACTACCTGAAAGGGGGTTCCAAAGAGGATGGATCTAGACTGTTCTCAGTGGTACCAGATGACAGAACAAGGAGTAATGGTCTCAAGTTGCAGTGGGGGAGGTTTAGATTGGATATTAGGAAAAACTTTTTCACTAGGAGGGTGGTGAAGCACTGGAATGGGTTACCTAGGGAGGTGGTGGAATCTCCTTCCTTAGAGGTTTTTAAGGTCAGGCTTGACAAAGCCCTGGCTGGGATGATTTAGTTGGGATTAGGTCCTGCTTTGAGCAGGGGGTTGGACTAGATGACCTCCTGAGGTCCCTTCCAACCCTAATCTTCTATGATTCTATGATTATGGTGAGATTTGATACCAGGGGGGATTTGATAGCAGCCTTCAACTACCTGAAGGGGGGTTCCAAAGAGGATGGAGCTCGGCTATTCTCAGTGGTGGCAGATGACAGAACAAGGAGCAATGGTCTCAAGTTGCAGTGGGGGAGGTCTAGGTTGGATGTTAGGAAACACTATTTCACTAGGAGGGTGGTGAAGCACTGGAATGGGTTACCCAGGGAGGTGGTGGAATCGCCATCCTTAGAGGTTTTTAAGGCCTAGCTTGACAAAGCCCTGGCTGGGATGATTCAGTTGGGGATTGGTCCTGCTTTGAGCAGAGGGTTGGACTAGATACCTCCTGAGGTCTCTTCCAACCCTGCGATTCTATGATTCTCTGTCAGCTAGTCCCACCAGCCAGATACCTGGGAAACAATTCACAGGAGTGACTGAGACCCCTCCCCTTCTAGTGTCCCATCTCCGGCCGCTGGAGATATTTGCTAATGGGCCCCATACCATTGTAGGCCACCTCATCAGACCATCCCCCTCCATGAACTTGTCAAGCTCAGTCTTAAAACAAGGGGTAGTTTTGCCCCCACTGCTCCTCTTGGGACGTCCCTCCTCTGGTGGTTAGAAACCTTCATCGAATTGCAGCCTAAATGTGTTGGTGGCCCGCTGATATCCATTCGTTCTTGTGCCGACATTGCCCCTTAAACAACTTCTCTCCCTCCCTGGTATTTATCCCTCTGATGTATTTAGAGAGAGCAATCCGATCTCCCCGCAGCCTTCCGTTTGGCCAGGCTAAACCAGCCAAGCTCCTTATGTCCTCTCGTAAGGGAGGGTCGCCATGCCTCGGCTCACGCCAGTAGCCCTTCTCTGCACCTGTTCCAGTGTGAATTCCTCTTTCAACACGGGAGACCAGGACTGCACATGGTATCCCAGATGAGGTCTCGCCAGTGCCTTGTATCATGGTACTGGCACGTCCCCATCTCTACTGGAAATACCTCGCCGGACGCCTCCGAGGAGTTCATCGGCCTTTTTCACAGCCGCCTCACACGGGCGGCTCACCACCATCCTGTGATCGGCCAGTACACCCAGGTCTTTGCCCTTCTCGGGCGTTTCTAACAGATACGTTCCCAGCTTATAGCAACGATTCTTGTTAGTCCCCAAGTGCATGACTTTGGGCTGTTCCATTTCATCCCTTTTCTCTTACTCCCATTCTCAAGGTTGTGCAAATCTCTACAGCTCCTCCCCTCTCCTCACCTACCCCGGGGCCTCAGCCACTGTGGACCACCCCACGTTCACCCTGGATCCTTTGCTGGAGTCGCCAGGGCTCTTCCTGGCATGGTTTTGCTCGTACCCAGCTGTCTCTGACGGGGAAGCAGTGCGGCCTAGTGGATAGGGTACCAGGCTGGGATACAGCAGGGCTGAGTTTTAGCCCCAGCTCTGCCCTGCTGGGTGACCTTGGGCAAGCCACATCCTCTCTCTGCACCTCAGTTTCCCCTCTTGCCTCTTAGCTGTCCAGACTGACCTATTTGGGGCAGAGACCATCCCTCACTCTGTATGTACAGCACCTTGCACACTGTAGGCGCCGATCTCATCTCCGTACGCTGCTCTGACGCACGCTGAAGTCTCACCATGCACCCTGCAGGCCCCAGTTCTCCTTTCTTGTCACGCTGGGCCAAAGATCCCTGGTTTGTAGCACTGCTACGCCAGGGATCAATTTGGCCTCCCCCACCCCACCCCCATGCCTCCTCCTCTGCTGACCCCTCCTCACCCACCCTGTAATATGAGAGCAATTCTACTGCAGAATCCCGTCTACCGCTAGTCACGTGACCTCCCATTGCCACAGCCAGAGCTCCGCCTCTGCCCTTGGTGACTCCGCCTCCCCCCCCCTTGTACCCCCCCCCCCCGTCCGTCCCGAACCCCCCCCCCCCCCCCCGCCCCCCCCCCCCCCCCCCCCCCCCCCCCCCCCCTCCCCCCCCCCCCCCCCCACCCCCCCCCCCCCCCCGTACTCCATTCCTTCCACCAGCCACCGCAAGAGTCTCCTCCTCTGCACTATCGTAGTTCTAGACCCATTGGCCCGTAGCTGCCAGGCACCAGCTGACGGCACAGGCCCCAGTTGAACTCAGGAGAGGTCCATCAGCAAGGGGTGCCATTACCAAGGGGGAGCCCTCCCCCGCCCTTTCCCGCTCCAAATCTGGGCTCTTGGCAAACTTGCCTAGTTGTTTTTTTAATCGGCTGGGGGGAAGGAGAGGGCGTACGAGAGGCATCTGTTCGGGAAGCCAGATCTAACTCTCCACGAAGTCCACGGGCGCCTTTCCGCTAACAGGGAGGGGAACCGGAACTCGCGCCGGGAGGGGGCAGAAACGGACGGCTTCTAGACAGCTCACTGAGCCACAAGCTTTATAGCATGGTTTATTTGCAATGCACTCGTGCCCAGAGGTGGCAGGCACGAACCAGGCCCCCACGGTGCCGCTAGCCGGATAGAACCACAGAAATGTCATGCTTGATGGGACCTCAAGAGGTCGTCCAATCCTGTGCCGAGGCAGGGCCAAGTAAACCTAGCCCAGCCCTGACAGGTGTTTGTCCAACGTGTTCTGAAAAACCTCCACTGACGGGGATCCCACAACCTCCTTTGGGAGCCTGTTCCAGAGCGTCACTCCCCTGAGAGTTAGAAAGTTTATCTTGATCTCTCACCTAAGTCTCCCTTGCTGCAGATTACGCCCATTACTTGAGGCCTCTCTCTTGAAGTCTTTAAACCATGATTTGAGGACATCAGTAACTCAGCCAGAGATTAGGGGTCTATCACCAGAGCGGGTGGGGGAGGTTCTGTGGCCTGCAACGTGCCGGAGGTCAGACTAAATGATCCCAGTGGTCCCTTCTGGCTTTGAAGTCGATGGGTTTCAAGTCGGGCATTGAGAAATGGAAGCCCGTCAAACCTCTCTAGAAAACGTTGACTAAAACAGGAACATTAAAAAAAAAAAAATCATCAAGTCACTTCTCGCTACTTCTAAAGCCATTTGCACTGGCGCTGCCTGTGAGTCTGGCAATATTTGGTGCCATCCTCCAGGAGTCACGAGATGAGGAAGATTAGCTTGCATTTAAATAAAGAAATTGTTGTTGTTTTTTAATCTTTAAAAAGATAAGTAAAAAAAGATTTTTTTTAAAAAGTGAAGTAGGTTTTTTTACAGGTAAAACACTTCTTAAAGAGTTAAAGACAAAGTTAAAGACAAAAAATAAAAGGGAATTTAAAGGTCACTTTCCAGTCCTTGAGATTCTAGTGCAGGGGTCGGCAACCTTTCATAAGTGGTGTGCCGAGTCTTCATTTATTCACTCTAATTTAAGGTTTTGCGTGCCAGTGATACATTTTAACGTTTTTAGAAGGTCTCTTTTTATAAGTCTATAATATATAACTAAACTATTGTTGTATGTAAAGTAAATAAGGTTTCTAAAATGTTTAAGAAGCTTCATTTAAAATTAAATTAAAATGCAGAGCCCCCCAGACCGGTGGCCAGGACCCGGGCAGTGTGAGTGCCACTGAAAATCAGCTCGTGTGCCGCCTTCGGCACACGTGCCATAGGTTGCCTACCCCTGTTCTAGTGAATAGCTTGAAATCATAATCCAAGAGCAACCCAAAAGCTCGGGAACGGGAAGGCAGATAAAAAATACCCAACAAATGTTTTTAAAAACCTCCTGGCTACGAAGCTAATCTCATTGTTATTAATATGAATTATGTCGGGGTATTAGGTAGTACCTAGGAGCCCCAATCACGGAGCAGGCCCCCCATCTTGCCAGGTGCTGTACAAAGAACGAAAAGATGGTCACGCCTCCAAAGAGTCTAACCTGCTCTGCACAGAGATTTTGCCCCGGTGTAGCTATTTCGATTAGAGCTGTTAGTTATTTTTAACTGATACAGGTCTAGTGGTGTGGACGCAGTTATACCAAGATAACAGCTTTTGAAAAGTTATCAGGCCCCCCCTGGTCTTCTTTTCTCCAGACAAGACATGACAAGACGTGTTTTTTTAAAAAACCTCTTTCCTCCTGATCAAAGGTTGAGAAAATCTGACCTATTTTTGTTGCTCTCCTCTGGACTCTCTGTAATTTATCCACGTCTTTATAATAATATATGGAGATATACCCATCTCCTAGAACTGGAAGGGACCTTGCAAGGTCATCAAGTCCAGCCCCCTGCCTTCACTAGCAGGACCAAGTACTGATTTTTGCCCCAGATCCCTAAATGGCCCCCTCAAGGATTGAACTCACAACCTTGGGTTTAGCAGGCCAATGCTCAAACCGCTGAGCTATCCCTCCCCCTTTCCTGAACTGTGGCACCCTGAATTGGACACGGTACTCCAGCTGAGGCCTCCCCAGTGCAGAACAGAGCAGGATAATTACCTCCTTCTCTTACATACACATACACCCTCGAATAATATTAGCCTTTTTCACAACTGCACCACATTGTTGATCCATATTCAGTTTGTGATCCACTCTAACGCCCAGCTAGTACGACCCCCTAGCCGGTTATTCCCCAGTTTTGTAGTTGTGCGTTCGAGTTTTCCGTCCTGAATGCAATACTTTGAACTTGTCTTGACTGAATTTCCTCTTGTTGATTTCAGACCTATTCTCCAATTTCCCAAGGTCATCTTGAAATCTAATCCTGTCCTTCAAAGTGCTAGCAACCCCGCCCAGGCTGGTGTCATCCGCAAATTTTATAATCACACTCTCCACTCTATTACCCAAGTCATTAGTGAAAATATTGACTAGTACCAGACCCAGAACTGTCCCTTGTGGGGCCCCACTAGACACACACTCCCAGTTTGACAGCAAACCGTTGATAACTCTTTGAGTACAAGCAGCAAAGAATCCTGTGGCCCCTTATAGACTAACTGTTAGTCTATAAGGTGCCACAGGATTCTTTGCTGCTTTTACAGATCCAGACTAACATGGCTACCCCTCTGATCTTTGAGTACAGTCTTTCACCCACCTTATAATGATTTCATCAAGTCCATATTTCCCTAGTTTGCTTAGGAGAACGTCATAAGAACAGTCATACTGGGTCAGACCAAAGGTCCATCTAACCCAGGATCCTGTCTCTGACAGTGGCCAGTGCCAGATGCTTCCAAGAGAATGAACAGAACAGGTCAATTATTGCATGATCCATCCCGTCATCCAGGCCCAGCTTCTGGCAGTCAGAGGTTTAGGGACACCCCAAAGTATGGGGCTGCATCCCTGACCATCCTGGCTAATAGCCACAGATGGACCTTTCCTCCAGGAATTTATCTCTTTTTTTTTGAGCCCAGTTATACTTTTGGCCTTCACAGCGTCCCCTGGCAACGAGTTCCACAGGTTGACTGTGTGTTGGGTGAAGAAGTATTTCCTTCTGTTTTAAACCTGCTGCCTGTTAATTTCATCGGGTGACTCCTGGTTTTTGTGTGATGTGAAGGGGTAAATAACACTTCCCTAGTCACTTTCTCACACCAGCCATGATTTTATAGACCTCTCTCATATCCCTCCTCAGTTGTCTCTTTTCTAATCAGAACAGCCCCAGCCTTTTAAATCTCTCCTCTGATGGAAGCTGTTCCACCCCCTGAATCATTTGCGTTGCCCTTCTCTGCACCTTTTCCAATTCTAATATCTCTTTTTTGAGATGGGGCCACCAGAACTGCACGCAGTATTCAAGGCGTAGGCGTACCATGATTTATTCAGTGCATGATGATATCATGCGGGACTGGGGCAAAAGCCATCCTCAAATCCAAATGTCACATCTACAAATTCCCCCCATTCACCAGGCCAGCATAAATGCACAGAAGGGGGTGAGGGGGGAGAGAGAGAGAGGGATCCCAACCCCAAAGAGCTGACAATGGATCTAGGGCCTCTGCAGCCATTTAAATAATCATCGCTAGCTCTTTTCGTTAGCAGATCTCAACACACTTTATAAAGGAGATCGATATCTCTATTCCCATTTTACAGATGAGGAAAACTGAGGCACAGAGCAGGGACCTGCCCAAGGGCACCCAGCAGGCCTGAGGCAGATCCAGAAATAGAACCCAAGTCTCCTGCGTCCCAATCCAGGGCACTAACCACTAGGACACACTGCCTCAGCTGCAGACACTCCCCCTGGCTTGTGTGCTTCCACTCCCGGCTCCTGCATCATGCACGGTCTATCATTCCATGCCCAGGCCGTTAACTCGTTCCACACCACGGCTAATACCACCACCACGTTTCCCCAGCCCGATACAATGAGACCAGAGCAATTGTGTACCACCATACCACGACCGCGGCTTTAAGGCCAGGCTGTATCTCTCAGATTCTTCAGGGTTAGACAGTCCTATGGTGTAGGGGCCCGAGCTGACTGACACCCATATCCACAGCTGGAATCAAACACATTTCCAGCCTAAGGGAGCATTCATCAGCCAGGCTGAACCTCCGGTATATCACAGGCCAGAGAAACCCAGCCAGGGATTTCTTCATTCAGCCCCTATCTGGTGGTTGAGCTAGAGTGGGGCTTTTGGAAAGAGCCAATCACAACTCCGAGCGAGGGAGAATCCAACCCATCCCTGGCTCAAATGGTTAATCCCCCCGCCTGTCACAACCTTGCAGGTTGTGTCTGAACCGTGCCTAGCACAAAGGGGTCCCGGTCCCGGACAAATAATAATTTCCACTCTGAATCTATCTAGTGTCCAACCCCCAGCTGCTGGATCTCCCTCTGCCTAGGTCCAGCTCGGTCACAAGATATGGGCTGGAAACTGGAATTCCTGGGCAATATTCTCCAGCCCGGGTTATGCAGGAGCTCAGACTGAGCCGATCATAAGGGTCCCTCGTGGCCTTAAAAAAAAAAAAAACCACCACTCTCTGGTGTGGGGGCCGCATATGGAGACCAGATGTCCCGATTTTATAGGGACAGTCCCGATTTTGGGGTCTTTTTCTTATATAGGCTCCTATTACCCCCCACCCCCTGTCCTGATCTTTCACACTTGCTGTCTGGTCACCCTAGGGCTGCCGCACATCCTCCATCACCCCAGACCTCGGGCAGTGAATCCAGTGCAAAGGGCTACCCAGGTCAGAATGGCGGCCTGGCACACCCACTTCACCCTGGCGTACGTGCTGGCATGGGGGAGTGGGCCCGATCGATCAACGGGCGTCTCCGTCCATCAGATCAGACACCCGGAGGTGGGGCAGGGTCACCCATGGCTTTTGAGAAGGAGATGGAAGGACAGCTAGGAAAGTGGCCCAGGTGGCAGTGGGCTCAGCAGAAGCCTCTCACACCCAGCGCCCGTAGGAAGAGGCAGGGAGGGGCAGGCCAGGGGCAAGCAGCCATTCCAGCTGAGCCCTGGGGCAGGAAGGAGTCCTCTTTGAGCCTGCCTGGCCCACAGGCACAAGTCAGAGCAGCCTCAGGGCTACCCTAACTTACACTTTGCCTGACTATAGCCCGACAGGGACATTTAGGCAAGTGGGAATAGCCAGCATACAGCCCTTCCCTCTCCCCCGCCCCCGCCCCTGCAATGGCCCCATGGAGCTACTTTGCAGGCCTGTGCTCTGCCACCAGCGACCCGGGGAATCGTACTTATTCATGAAGGTTTCAACCCCTTGTCTTTCTTAGAACTTCCACACCCCACTACTTTGGGGGAGCCCCGCTTCTCATAGGCTAACTTGTTAGTTCCTCTGAGACAAGTTACCATTGACGTCATTCAATCACCGTAACGCTGTGTGGCGAGCACCCCGCCGATACCCTAGAGTCCCCCAAATCCTCAAACTGGCTTTAACTCGGATATATTCCCTAAATACCAGCCACGCGGAACACCCTGACTTCACGCAGCATCCTAGCGGGTGATCGAGGGTCATCGCTAACTTGTGCCAACTTAGGAACTAGGGTCGCTTCCTGGTTACTTGACACAAGCAACTTTTTCTTTAGGCCAGAGGCCTTGGTTAAGCTAAATATCGCTGGGTACGTCTACACTACCAAACAACACAGGGTGGACACTTGGACTACGGCTGGAGCCAGGGCTCTGAAACCTGCAAAGCGGGAAGGCCTCAGAGCCCAGGTCCAGCCCAAGAGGCTACACTGTATTTTTCGCCCGCAAGCCCAAGTCAATTGACCTGCGCTCGGAGACTCGGGCCGTGGGTTTTTTCCTTGCAATGCTGACGTACCCGCTGAGGACTGTAGGCCCCGGGTTACAACATCTCATTCCCATTTCTATTGCACGTCTATATCCGAAATACACCGGATAGCGTTTATCCTTGGCTACAGCGTGGGTGTAATTCTTCGACGGGCAGATCCGTGCCACCAGAGGGGCCTGGGCTCCAAGGAGGAATAAGTCTTTGAAAAGGGCGGCCCGGGGACTTGGGGAGCGGCTGGAAAGGAGAGCGGAGGCCTGCTGGAGCGTGGGGATCAGGGCCGGCCAGAGGAGGGAGCCGTTGGAGCGAAGGCGGGAGGACGAGGCGGAGGTCACTGACGGCAGAGCACAAGCCGGAAGAACCCAGCCAGGGATTTCTGCATCCAGCCCCTATCTGGTGGCTGAGCTCAGAGTGGGTCTTTTAGAAAGGGGGATGGAGAATCCACCCCGTCCCCTGGTCTGGGGCCGGATCTGGGGGCGTGTGCGTCACGATTCCTTCCCATTTGGGGAGTTGAGTTTATCTTTGGGGTTTCCGCTTTCTTGAGTGTCTCCTGCTAAGGGGCGGGGCATTGGTAGGAAGGGGGTGTTAACCCTTGGTCTCCCACAGAGGAAGCCCACCCCGAGGCCAGCCTAGCTAGCAGCTTCCACCACGGCTCTCAGCACCAGCCCCCCGCAATCCTTGCCCCTGCCTGGACCCTCTAGGAGTTCCCCCCCTCCCCACTTCCAGCCCTGCTGCCGGGGGGGGGAGGGGGGGGCGCTGACCCCAGAGTTAGAGTGGGCAGGATTCCCCCTGCAGGGGGCACTGGCCCCAGATTTCCCCCCTCCCCATGAGCTAGGGTCTAGCTGGTGCTTCGGGAGGCTCAGCAGGGCCCAGGGGTCACTGGGCCAGTCCCACTTGCATCCCTTTGGTATCCAGCACCCCAAGGGGGTGGCTGGATGGGGGCAGGAGTCACTGATGGCAGAGGACAGCAGGGGCACAGCAGGAGGGGCACTGAGAACCCAGAGAGGGCAGCTAATGGATGGCGGCCCCTCGCCACACTCAATCTCCTCCCCTCTCCCACCCCACACACCAACCTCCCCATAACATCTTCCCCTCCCCCCCGATACCCCTTTCCCCCTCCCCTCACCTCCTCTCCAGGCCCTATTTCTCCCTCCGTCTCCTCCCCACAACATGTCCGCTCCTCCCTCCCCTTCCCCCACCCAATTTCTTTTGTCCCCTCTGTGTTCGGTGGGCTCCCTGTTGTGAAGTGTCAGGGACACTCTGTTAGAGCAGTAACCACACAGCAGGAGCCAGACTGGAAAATTTGCCCCCCCCCCGCCCGTCCCATCCCATCCCATCCCAAGTCACCTGAGTGCAAAGGGAGAATCCCCATCATCTAGGAGCAATAGAGGGTCTATGACACACGGTCAAGCAGTTCCAATGCCATCCAGCAGAGGGTAGCAGTATGCACGCACACCCATTCCTGGCATTATCTGGGAGCGTTTAACCCTTGCCGCTACAAAGTGCCTTTGATAGAATCTATCGCTCCCCAGGGCCTCTTCCAGTCCCAGTGCCCCAGCTACACAAGCTTCCCCTGCAAAGATAGGGACCTCCTCCACAAAACACAAGCCTCCAGCCCAGGCACACAATCCCCACTCCCCTTCTCCGGCAGGCCACCCCCCCCTTTATACACTGGGGAGGACTGGAGCTCACCAAGGTTGGGGGACAGCAGCTGGGTGAGCACAGGATTGGTGGGGGGAAGGAGATGACAGATCAAGTCTCGCATCCCTACATAGTCCTGAGCAAACGTCCCCCAGTGGCCGTGGCCCTGTGGGAAGCTAGCCTGCGAGCAAGCTGTATGCACTGGAGGACTAGCCATTGGGCTAAGGGCTAGCGTACTGGTCTGGGACCTAGGCCAGTGCCGGGAAGAACACATTCGAACCAGCTGAACAGCCCCAGAGCAATGGCGCTAGCTGAGACCTTGCCTGGGTGAGTTGGGCTAAAACTACAGCGGGCTCTGACCAGAGTCAGAGGCTGGACCAGAGAGGTGGGAAGGGGACAAAGGAGAATTGGATGCAGGGAGATGTTCCAGGCCTGGGGAAAGATTCCCTGGATGAGACGTCTCAATGAGGAAAGACCAGCTCAGGACCAGACAGGAATGACAGACACAGCAAACACAACCATGACCCCCAGGCCAGCTGGGCCCCCGACACAGCCCAGAGGGAGCCAGCTTTTTCACTACGCACTGGCAACCTGTAGCAGCATCACCTCCCCAGTCTGGCTTCAGACTGCTGTAGAGTTGCGAATTTTGGGGGTGTAGGACACATGGTGGAGCAGCTCAGAGTCTATCCAGCAGAGGGCACTGGTCTCACACACACACACACACACATACATAAGTCATTTGGTTACAGTATCACAGCTTTATGATGCCAGTTTAATATTGTAGGGGAGAAGAGGTCTGAGTCCAGCCCCTTGTGCCATCTGCCACCAGACCTGGCACTCATGGTACCAATGCCAATTACTCAGCTCACTGTTACCTTGCCCTTGTCTCTGTTGTATCCATCTCTGGGCTCAGGCTGGAAGTTCTTTGGGGCAGGTCTCATAGACTTTAAGGTCAGAAGGGACCATTATGATCATCTAGTCCGACCTCCTGCACAACGCAGGCCACAGAATCTCACCCACCCTCTCCCGTAACAAACCCCTGACCTATGCCCGAGTTATTGAAGTCCTCAAATCGTGGTTTAAAGGTCCTGTGTCCAACTCCGTGTCTGCGCCCTGATCTCGGTTACTCTGTGTCCAGGCACTGTCCTGATCTCAGTTACTGTGAATCTGTGCAGTGCCTGGCCTGGATGGGGCCCCAGGCTTGGTTACTGCCTGTCTGTACAACCCTGATCTCAGTGAGTGTGTGTCTGTGCAGCGCCCGGCGCGCCGGGGCCCTGATCTCGGTCACTGTGCGTCTGGGCAGCGCCCAGCCCGACGGGGCCCCGATCTCGGTCGCTGTGTGTCTGGGCAGCGCCCGGCGTGACGGGCCCTGATCTCGGTCGCTGTGTGTCTGTGCAGCGCCCGGCGCACCGGGGCCCTGATCTCGGTCACTGTGTGTCTGGGCAGCATCCAGCACAATGGGGTTAGGGTTGCCAACTTTCTAATCGCACAAAGCTGAACCCCCTAACCCCACCCCTGCCCCACGGCCCTGCCCCGTCCCATCCCTTCCCCGAGACCCCGCCCTTCGCTCACTACATTCCCCCTCCCTCGGTGGCTCGCTCTCCCCCATCCTCACTCGCTTTCACTAGGCTGGGGCAGGGAGGTGGGGTGCAGGGGGTGAGGGCTCTAACTGGGGGTGCGGGCTCTGGGGTGGGGCCAAAAATGAGGGGTTCAGGGTGCGGGAGGGGGCTCCGGGCTGGGGCAGGGAGTTGGGGTGCGGGAGGGGGTGAGGGCTCTGGCTGGGAGTGGGGGCTCTGGGGTGGGGCTGGGGATGAGAGGGTTGGGGTGTAGGAGGGGGCTCTGGGTTTGGGTGGGGGCTCAGGGCTGGGGCAGGGGGTTGGGGTGCAGGGTTTTGGCACGGGTTTACCTTGGGCAGCTCCCGGTCAGCGGTGCAGCGGGGCTAAGGCAGGCTACCTGTTCTGGCACCGCACTGCGCCCCAGAAGCGGCTGGCAGGTCCGGCTCCTAGGCGGGGGGGCCAGGAGGCTCTGTGCGCTGCTCTTGCACACAGGCACCGCCCCCCCAGCTCCCATTGGCCGCAGTTTCCAGCCAGTGAGAGCTGGGGGGGGGGAAAACGGAGGTCAGGGCGGGGACAGCACGCGGAGCCCCATGGCACCTCCCCTCTCCCGCCTAGGAGCCGGACCTGCTGGCCGTTTCCAGGGCACAGCACAGTGCCAAGACAGGTAGCCTGCCTTAGCCCTGCAGCACCGCCAACTGGACTTTTAACGGCCCGGTCGGTGGTGCTGACCGGAGCTGCCAGGGTCCCTTTTCGACCGGGCGTTCTGGTCGAAAACCGGACACCTGACAACCCTAAATGGGGCCTTGATCTCAGTCAGTGTGTGTCTGGGCAGCGCCCGGCGCAACGGGGCCCTGATCTCGGTCACTGTGTGTCTGGGCAGCGCCCGGCGCGACGGGGCCCTGATCTCGGTTGCTGTGTGTCTGTGCAGCGNACGTTCTGGTCGAAAACCGGACACCAAACAACCCTAAATGGGGCCCTGATCTCAGTCAGTGTGTGTCTGTTCAGTGCCCGGCGCGACGGGGCCCTGATATCGGTTGCTGTGTGTCTGGGCAGCGCCCGGCGCAACGGGGCCCTGATCTCGGTTACTGTGTGTCTGGGCAGCGCCCGGCGCAACGGGGCCCTGATCTTGGTCACTGTGTGTCTGGGCAGCGCCAGGCACGACGGGGCCCTGATCGCGGTTACTGTGTGTCTGGGCAGCGCCCGGCGCAACGGGGCCCTGATCTTGGTCACTGTGTGTCTGGGCAGCGCCCGGCCCGACGGGGCCCTGATCTTGGTCACTGTGTGTCTGGGCAGCGCCCAGCCCGACGGGGCCCTGATCTTGGTCACTGTGTGTCTGGGCAGCGCCCGGCGCGACGGGGCCCTAATCTCGGTTGCTGTGTGTCTGTGCAGCGCCCGGCGCGACGGGGCCCTAATCTCAGTTGCTGTGTGTCTGGGCAGCACCTTGACAGAAATGGTGATTTCCTGCAACACCCTGGACAGCCCTTCCTGAATTAAGTTTAAGTATCTTAGGAATTCATTGTATTAAAAATGCAATTGTTTATGTACCATTGTGGGATCGTGGATGATTTTTCCAGGCGGGAGACATGACTAATGTAAACCCTGGCAATTGTTATGAGCTGTCTGAAACAATGGTCAAGACAAGAATGAACTTTTAAAGCACAAGTCGATTTCCCAGGAAAGCCCTAGGCTGAGGGGTCTGGAAATGTACCTACTCCAGTTATGCCTGAATTTAGCCTTTCGACGCTTCGCCCTGGGAAGGTGGGGACCGGATCCCCTCTTACTGGAGGGCAAATTAAAGCCCCAAATTAAAGCCCCAAAGCCGTACAGAGAAGTAGCTCAGAGATTCACGGTACGGCGCTGAGCCGAAGCTGCGATAAACTTGTGACTACAGAAAAACCCCTGGGTAGAGTTTCAAGGACTAACCGGCCAGAGCCCTTGTTGGCGGATCTCTGGTGAGCTGGTCAGCAGGCGGGTAGGTTCTTTGATTGTTTCAATATGTTTTCTCGCTAATGCTTTCACCTTACAAATACATGTGCTTGCTTAGAAAGGGCAGGTTGGTCCCTAAACTATGCGCAGTTACCCTGTTGATAGGCTCAGAGGGGGAAGCAGAGCGGCTGGCTGAGGCAGTCTGGCTTGCTGGGGAATTTACAGTGTAGACAGGAAACTGTGCAGCATGGAAACACACACACACACACACAGAACGGGGAGAAACGCAGGTTTGTGCCTAAGAGAGGTGATGGCTGGGGAAGCAGAAGGGTAGGAGTGGGTGCCCTTGGGGACCGGAGAGGGGGAATACAGATGCAGGTAACCTGAAATATGGCACTCAGTGACTGTGTCTGGGCAGCGCCCGGCGCGACGGGGCCCTGATCTCGGTCACCGTGTGTCTGGGCATCGCCCGGCCCGACGGGGCCCTGATCTCGGTCCCTGTGAGTCTGGGCAGCGCCCGGCCCGACGGGGCCCTGATCTCGGTCCCTGTGTGTTTGGGCAGCGCCCGTCGTGCTGGGCTCCACAAAAACACAGAGCAAAGGTCAGTGCCTAACACACAGAGCTCACAGAGTAAATAGACAGAGGGTGGCAGGGGAAACTGAGGCACGGAGCAGGAGCAGGGATTTGCTCAAGTTCACACAGCAAGTCTGTGGTGGAGCTGGACATGGGACCTAGATCTCCTGTGCCCTTCCCACACTGCCTCCCCCGCCACCACATGGGATCTCTTGCCGAGAAAGAGGCACAATTAATTTCAGCTTGGTCTAGGCTCCGGGTTTGACTCTATGGTGCCCGACACAGTAATACACATAAATATGCCCCCTGTGACTGGCGCCAATGGCCCACGCCATTGACATCTGCCCTCCACCCCCCAGTCCCACTTCGGAAACCCACCTACCCACCCCACCCCACCCCCACCCCCACATGATCTATCGCTCCCCTCGGACTGCACCTGTCTCCTGGAGGGGGAAGAGGAGCAGAGGCAGCATTTGGCCCAAACCAGAAGAGGAAGCAGGAAAAGAAGACCCCCCCCACACCCTCCCACCCACACATTACAGCCCACAGTACACCCCCTCCAGCCCCCGATCCCAGCTCACAGCACAACACAACACACACACCCTCCAGCCCCCCATCCCAGCCCACAACACAACACACACCCCCCTCCAGCCCCTTATCCCAGCCCACAACAGAACATGCCCCCCTCCGGCCCCAATCCCAGCCCACGACACAACGCACACCCCCTCCTGCCCCAGATCCGAGCCCACAACACAACACACCCCCTCCAGCCCCCGATCCCAGCCCACGACAACACACATATCCCCTCCAACCCCTGATCCCACCCACAACACAACACACATCCCTCTAGCCCCCGGTCCCAGCCCACAACACACACACCCCTCCATCCCCTTATCCCAGCCCACAACAGAACATGCCCCCCTCCGGCCCCAATCCAAGCCCACGACACAACACCCCCACCCCTCCAGCCCCCGATCCCAGCCCACCACAAAACGCGCACCCCCCCGCCAGCTCCTTATCCCAGCCTTTGACACAATGTACATACCCCTTCAGCCCCCAATCCCAGCTCGCAACAAAACCCCCACACACCCCTCCAGCCCTCGATCCCAGCCCACAACACAACGCACACAACCCTCCAGCGCCGGATCCGAGCCTACAACCGAACACACCCCTTCCAGCTCCCGATCCCAGCCCCCAAAACAACACACATATCCCTCCAGCCCCTGATCCGAGCCCACAACAGAAAACACACACCTTGCAGCTTCTTATACCAGCCCACAACACACACACCTTCCAGCCCCTTATCCCAGCTCACAACACAACACACATATCCCTTCAGCCCCCGACCCCAGCCCATGACACAACACACACCCCCTCAAGCCCCCGATCCCAGCCCGCAACAAAACACACCCCCTCAAGCCCCCAATCCCAGCCCGCAACAAAACACAAACCCTACAACCCCCGATCCCAGCCTGCAACACAACGCACACCCCCTCCAGCCCCGATCCCAGCCCACAACACAACACAGACCCCCTCCAGCCCCCGATCCCTGCCTACAACACAACACAGACCCCCTCGAACCCAGATGCCGGCCAACAACACAACACAGACCCCCTCCAACACCAGCCCACAACACAACAAAGGTCCCCTCCAGCCCTGATCCAGGCCCACACCACAACACACACCCGCTCCAGCCCGTTATCCCAGCCCACAACACAACACACACACCCTTCAGCCCAAGGGTTGTCAACCCTCCCGGTTTGGCTGGGAGTCTCCTGGAATCGGGCTCGATCTCCTGGAGGCTACCGAAGCCAATCTGGGAGATTTTAGGCGCTAAAAGTCTGGCGGCGCAGCAGGGCTATTGCAGGGTTCCTGCCTGCCCTGGCTCTGCAGCGCTCCCGGAAGCAGCTGTCATATTCATCAGCGGCTCCTAGGCGGAGGCGTGGCCAGGGAGGTCTCCACATGCTGCCCTCGCCCTGACTGCCGACTCCGCAGCTCCCATTGGCTGGGAACTGGGAACCGCAGCCAATGGGAGCTGCGGGGGCGGTGCCTGCAAGCAGGGGCAGCTCGCACCCCTGCCTGGCCGCCCCGAGCTCAGGAGCTGCTGCCGGACATGCCGCCGCTTCCAGGAGTCACCCGAGGTAAGCGCCGCCCAGCCGGAGCCCGCACCCCTCACCCCCTCCTGCACCCCAACCCCCTGCCCCAGCCCAGAACCCCCTCCCGCACCCAAACTCCCTCCCAGAACCTGCACCCCGCACCCCGTCCCGCACCCCAACCCCTTGCCCCAACCTGGTGAAAGTGAGTGAGGGTGGGGGAGAGTGAGCAACGGCGGGAGAGGGGGTGGAGTGAGCGGGGGGCAGGGCCTTGGAGAAGGGGCAGGGTAGGGGGTGGGGCAAAGGTGTTTGGGTTTGTGCGATTAGACAGTTGGCAACCCTATCCAGCCCCGATCCCAGCCCACAACACACACACACAGACCCCCTCCAGCCCCTGATCCCAGCCCAGAAAACAACACAGACCCCCATCCAGCCCCGATCCCAGCCCACAACACAACAGAGACCCCTTCCAGCCCCAATCCCGGCCTGCAACACAACACACACCCCCTACACCCCTAGGGTTGCCAACCCTCCTGGTTTGGCTGGGAGTCTCCCAGAATCGGGCTCGATCTCCCGGAGGCTACTGAAGCCAATCTGGGAGATTTTAGGCCGGTTATAGTCCAGCGGAGCAGCGGGGGTAAGGCAGGCTCCCTGCCTGCTCTGGCTCCGCGCCGCTCCGGGAAGCAGCCAGCATGTCCAGCAGCGGCTCCAAGGCAGAGGCGCGGCCAGGGGGCTCCGCACACTGTCACTGCAGCTCCCATTAGCCGGGAACAGGGACAGGGGTGCCATTTAGCGGGGCCAGGGGGGCGGAAGCCCCCCTGAGTTTCACACAGGAGGTGTGCGAGCTCTTAACTACAGCCCAGCATTAATGTGAAATGTAAGTTCTGCCGAGGAGAGGTGCCCCTGGGGCAGGGAGTCAGTATTTTGTTTACAAGCAGAGGCAGGGTGATTAAGATAAGAAAGGGCTGGTGATTAATGAAAAGATCTGGAAGTGTAGCCTGTAAAACTGTGGAGGGGTGGGAGGGATTGTTTTAGAAAGAACGCAGGGGACTCAGAAGAAATACAGCCAAGCCCTCTGAGCCAAGGTTACATTCAGAAAAGGGGGAGATCTGGGGGCACGGGTGAAAAGAAGGGAAGGCGCGAGCAGTGGTATAGAGAGGTTCCCACTCTCCCTGTGGTACTTATGTGGCCCCATCTCCGTAGAAGCTGAGCGCCTCCCAAGGTCTAACCCAGTGGTTCTCAAACTTTTCTACTGGGGACCCCTTTCACACAGCAAGCCTCTGAGTGCGACCCCCCCCCTATGAATTAAAAACACATTTTATATATTTAACATCATTATAAATGCTGGAGGCAAAGCAGGGTTTGGGGTGGAGGCTGGCAGCTCGCGATCCCCCATGTAATAACCTCGCCACCCCCTGAGGGGTCCTGACCCCCAGTTTGAGAACCCCTGGACTAACCGATTTCTCCTCCCAGCCCCTCTGAGGTCGAGCCGGGCTGTTCTCCCCATTGTACAGATGGGGCACTGAGGCACGCACAGACTAAAGGCCAGATTTTCAAATGTATTTAGGCACCTACTGGGCTTTTCAAAAGTGCCTAGGTTAGGTGTTTTGTAAACCCCACAGGTGCCGACTTTTAAAAGTGCCAGGGGGTGCTCGACCCCCCCCCGGCTGCGCCCCAGGCCCCGCCCTCCACTCCATCCCTTTCCCCAAGGCCCCGGCCCCACTCCCACTCCGCTTCTTCCTGCCCAATCCTGCCCTTCCCCCGAGCGTGCCGCGTCCTCCCCTCCCAGCCTCCTGCACGCCGCAAAACAGCTGTTCGCGGTGGGCGGGAGGCGCGAGCGGGAGGCGCTGATCTGCGGGGCCGCTGGTGGGTGGGAGAGGTGCTGATAAGGGGGCTGAGCACCCACCATTTTTTCCCCATGGGTGCTCCAGCCCCGGAGCACCCATGGAGTTGGCGCTTATGTTTGGGTGCCTAAAAGGTTTTGAAACTCTGTCTTTAAGGCACTGGCCTGAGGTCGGACAGGAAGTCCATGGGGGGGGAGTAGAACCCAGGTCTTTCAGGGCTACCTCCTTATCCAGTAGCCCAGCCTCTCTCTCTGCTGCCTGCTGCTAAAAAGGAGGACTCTGATAAAAGAGAGCAAAGCCAAGGTGGCCAATTCGCTGAGACTCCAGCAGACGGTCCCAGGAGGATCGTCATGGTTGACAGCATGAAAAGCAGCCCAGCAGTCAGGCAGGATGGAGAAGGAGAGTCAGCTGGAGGGAGATGACTTAACTCCCAAGAGGTGGCTGGTTCTGACCCAGGCCAGGCTGCAGAGCAACGGCTGCTGTGCAATTGTACATTTTAACTGAAAACCAGTTTGCTTTGTCATGTTTTGCTCGGAGCTGGAGAAAAGGAAGGAATCGGAAAGTATCATATCAGTCTCAGTGCGGTTTAATGCCTCAGATGTTTAGGGTTTCAGCCAGGGTTCCCGCTAATTTTTCCCACCCGTGTGCGGAATGAATTTTGTTCTGTGCACCAACATGGAGGTGAGGTCTGACACGTGACCTTCATATTGGTGCACAGAACAAAATTCATGAGGCGGGGGTGGGGCAGAGGGGTACGGACTGTGGGAGGGGGCTCAGGGCTGGGGCAGAGGGTTGGGTTGCAGGGGGGTGAGGGCTCCGGCTGGGGGTGCGGGCTGTGGAGTGGGACTGGAGGGGACGTTGCTGGGGCGGAGGGGGTGGGTGGGGGGGGGGGGGCTCAGGGCTGGGGCAGAGGGTTGGGTTGCAGAGGGGTGAAGGCTCTGGCTGGGGGTGCGGGCTGTGGAGTGGGACTGGAGGGGACGTTGCTGGGGCGGAGGGGGTGGGTGGGGGGGGGGGGGAGGGCTCCGGCTGGGGATGCGGCCCCGGTGGCGGGTCAGGGGCGGGGGGGGGGGGCTCGGGGCGGGGGCAGGGGGTGGGGTGGCGGGGGGGGGAGGGCCCGGCTTGGGGTGGGGGGCGCGGGGGGGGGCCCGGGGATGAGGGGCTCAGGTATGGGGCAGAGGGGGGGGATGCAGGGGGGTGAAGGCTCCGGCCGGGGGCGCGGGGTCTGGGCGGGGGCCGGGGATGAGGGGCTCAGGGGGGGGCAGAGGGTTGGGTGGCAGGGGGGTGAGGGCTCCAGCTGGGGGTGCGGGCTCTGGGGTGGGACCGGGGATGAGGGGCTCAGGTATGGGGCAGAGGGTTGGGCTGCCGGGGGGGGGGGGCGCGGGCGGGGGGGGCGGGCGCTGGGCTGGGGCCGGGGATGAGAGGCTCAGGGATGGGGCAGGGGGTGGGGGTGCGGGGGGGTGGTCGCGGGGTAGGGCGGGGCGGGCGGGGGGGGGGGTGGGCGGGGGGGGGGGGGGGCTTGGGGGGGGGGTTGGGGATGAGGGGCTCAGGGTGGGGGCAGGGGGTTGGGTTGCAGGGGGGTGCAGGCGGCGGCTGGGGGGGCGGGCGCGGGGCCGGGGCCGGGGGAGGGGGGGTCAGGGGGGGGGAAGAGGGTTGGGGTGCAGAGGGGTGAAGGCTCTGGCTGGGGGTGCGGGCTCTGGGCTGGGGCTGGGGGTGGCGGGGATGGGGCGGAGGGGGGGGGTGGGGGGGAGGGGGGGGGCGGGGGGTAGGGGGGCCGGGGTGGGGCGCGGGGGTTGGGTCGGAGGGGGGTGGGGGCTCCGGCTGGGGGTGTGGGCTCTGGGCTTGGGCCGGGGATGAGGGGCTCAGGTATGGGGCAGAGGGGGGGGCTGCCGGGGGGCGGGGGGGGCGGGGGCGGGGCGGGGCGGGGGGGGCGGCGGGGGGGGGGATGGGGACTGGGGCCCTACGGGAGGGGCAGGGGGTGGGGTTGCAGGGGGGTGAGGGCGCTGGCGGGGGGGGCGGGCTCTGGGCTGGGGCTGGGGGGCCCGGGGTTGGGGTAGGGGGGTGGAACCCCGGGGGGCGGGGGCGCGGGCTGGGGGGGCGGGGGGTTGGCGGGGGGGGGGGATGGGGGGGGGGGCCGCGGCGGGTCGGGGGGGGCGGGGGGGGGAGGGCTCGGTCGGGGGGTACAGGCTCTGGGCTGGGGCCGGGGATGAGGGGCTCAGGGATGGGATGCAGGGGGGTGAAGGCTCCGGCCGGGGGCGCGGGGTCTGGGCGGGGGC
Organism: Platysternon megacephalum; assembly: GCA_003942145.1. Classification (NCBI taxonomy): domain Eukaryota; kingdom Metazoa; phylum Chordata; order Testudines; family Platysternidae; genus Platysternon; species Platysternon megacephalum. Next base: position 234,421 of record QXTE01000439.1, read on the forward strand.
CGGGGATGAGGGGGTTGGGGTGCGGGGGGGTGGGGGCTCTGGCTGGGGGTGCGGGCTGTGGAGTGGGACTGGAGGGGACGTTGCTGGGGCGGAGGGGGTGGGTGGGGGGGGGGGGGGTGGTGCTGGGGGGGGGGGGGGGGACAGGGGGTTAGGGGGGGGGGGAGGGGTTGGGGTCGGGGGGGGGTGGGGGCCCGGGGGGGTGGGGGCTCTGGGAGGGGGGCGGGGGTGAGGGGCTCAGGGAGGGGCAGAGGGTTCGGGTGCAGGGGGGTGAGGGCTCTGGCTGGGGGGGCGGGCTCTGGGCTGGGGCGGGGGATGGGGGGCTCGGGGAGGGGCAGGGGGTGGGGTTGCAGGGGGGTGAGGGCGCTGGCTGGGGGGGCGGGCTCTGGGCTGGGGCGGGGGATGGGGGGCTCGGGGGGGGGAAGGGGGTGGGGGTGCGGGGGGGTGAGAGCTCCGGCCGGGGGTGCGGGCTCTGGGCTGGGGCTGGGGGTGGCGGGGATGGGGCGGAGGGGGGGGGTGGGGGGGCGGGGGGGTGAGGGCTCCGTCTGGGGGTACAGGCTCTGGGCTGGGGCCGGGGATGAGGGGGTTGGGGTGCAGGGGGGTTAGGGCTCCGGCTGGGGGTGTGGGCTCTGGGCTGGGGCGGGGGGGCGGGGGGGGGGCAGGGGGTTGGGTTGCAGGGGGGTGAAGGCTCCGGCTGGGGGTGCGGGCTCTGGGGTGGGGCTGGGGGGCTCAGGGATGGGGCAGAGGGTTGGGATGCAGGGGGGTGAGGGCTCTGGCTGGGGGTGCGGGCTCTGGGCTGGGGCCGGGGATGAGGCGTTTGGGGTGCAGCAGGGTACTCTCGGGCTACGGCGTGGCGAGAGGACTGGGGCTGGGGATGCAGGATAGGAGCCCCTCTCCCGGCTGCAGCCGGTCTGGACCGGGGCTGGGTTTGGGCTGGGGAAGGGGCGGCCGTGGCAGGTCCGGGGCTGAGTTGGGGCCGGGGGAGGGGTGGGAGGGATGCCCCGGCCACAGCAAGTCTCTGGGGGCAGGGTCCGGCCAGGCAGGTTCCCCGAGCACCTGCCCAGCGCTAAATAGGGAACTTAGGGTTCATCTGTATCCAGGCCAATTCCAGCACAAAGAACAGCAATTGCATCCACAGAGCCCGTAAAGTCGATGGTTATTGTCATGATTTGTATTATTCACTGGGCACCATCTGCGTGCTCAGCCCTGTTCAGAATATGCCAGAAAATATAGTCCCTGAGCCAATGTGTATGAAATGTGTAGTCCTGGCTGAGATGGCTCAGCTGTTGTGTGAAGGGTGTAGTTACTGAGCACACGTTAATATCTATGAGTGGACGGGCTGATGGCAACAGACGTTTTACTGGATACAGACTAGAAGATTTCACTGGCCTCTTAAAGACTAACAGATTTATTTGGGCATAAGCTTTCGTGGGTAAAAAACCCACTTCTTCAGATGCATGGAGAAGGTAAAAACCCACTTCTTCAGATGCATGGAGACCCGCGGACCTCCCGCAGGCATGCCGCCGAATCTGCGTGACCAGCGGACCGCCCGCAGGCGCGCCGCCGAAAGCCGCCTGCCTGCCGTGCTTGGGGCGGCAAAAACCATAGCGCCGCCCCTGCCTGGAGCCCCAGGCAGGTGCCGTATAAACCTCACTGGGCCTGGCCCTAGTAGGATGTTTCGAAAGTTAAATGCTCGGTGAACTGCAAAAAAGCGATAGAAAGTCATCTACAGTTTTCTGCAATTGTTTCAATTGTTGTATTCAAGAGTTCGTAGCAAAGTACGAATAGACATTCCAATGTTAAACCTAACCGGTGCCCCTTAAGTGACTTGACACAAGATGTGAGAACATGTTACTGTTAGAACTGAGTGGGTCTAATATTTATTTAATTCTCTTTTTTTATATATAAGAATTAGATACAGGGCTCCTATCAGCTAACTTCTAAACTATTATCTGAAAAAAAAACCCTAGAGTTTTCAGGTGCTTAAGTAGCCCCAGGAATCACGGTTAAAGTTGCCCCCCCTCAAAAAAAATCTGAAAAAAATCTAGGAGCTCCTGCCGGGAGCCACCGGACATAAGTGCTGCCCGGCCGGAGCCGGCACCCCTCACCCCCTCCTGCACCCAAACCCCCTGCCCCATCCCTGAGCCCCTCCCCACACCCAAACTCCCTCCCGGAGCCTGCATCCCACACCCCAAACCCCCTGCCCCAACCCTGAGCCCCCTCCCGCACTCAAACTCCCTCCCGGAGCCTGCATCCCACACCCCAAACCCCCTGCACCAACCCTCAGCCCCCTCCCGCACCCAAACTCCCTCCTGGAGCCTGCATCCCACACCCCAAACCCCCTGCACCAACCCTGAGCCCCCTCCCGCACCCAAACTCCCTCCTGGAGCCTGCATCCCACACCCCAAACCCCCTGCCCCAACCCTGAGCCCCCTCCCGCACCCCTCACCCCCTCCCACACCCCAACTCCATGCCCCAGGCTCAGCTAGCAGAGCCCCCACATTCTGAACCTCTCAACCCCACCCTCCAGCCCAGAACCCAAACCCCCTACCCCAGCCCGGTGAAAAGTGAGTGAGGGTGGGGGGAGAGTGAGCAACGGAGGGAGGGGTGCTGGAGTGAGCGGGGGTGGGGCCTCGGGGAAGGGCTGGAGCAAGAGGCGGGACAAGGGTGTTTGGGTTTGTGTGATGAGACACTTGGCAACCCTATCCAGCCCCGATCCTGGCATGCAACACAACACACACACCCTCCAGCCCCTGATTCCAGCCCACAACACAACACAAACCCTCCAGCTCCCAATTCCAGCCCGTGACACAACACGCACATCCCAGCCCACAACACAACACAGACCCCCTGCAGCCCCTTATCCCAGCCCACAACACAATGCACACACCCACTCCAGTCCCTTATCCCAGCCCACAACACAATGCACACCCACTCCAGTCCCTTATCCCAGCCCACAACATAATGCACACAACATAATGCACACAGCCACTCCATCCCCGATCCTGGTCCACAACGCACACCCACTCCAGCCCCTTATCCCAGCCCACAACACAACGCACACCCACTCCAGTCCCTTATCCCAGCCCACAACATAATGCACACAGCCACTCCAGTCCCTTATCCCAGCCCACAACACAACGCACATACCCACTCCAGCCCTTTATCCTGACCCACAACACAATGCACACCTGCTCCAGCCCCGACCCCAGTCCACAACACAATTCACACCCGCTGCGGCCCCTTATCCCAGCCCGCAACACAATGCACACACCCTCCCAGCCCATGACACAACACAGACCCCCCTCCAGCCCCCGATCCCAGCCCACAACACAACACACACCCTCCAGCCCCTGATCCTGGCCCACAGCTAAGGTGGCCAACCCTCCAGGATTGCCCTGGAGTCTCCAGCAATTAGAGATGAATCTTTAATTAAAGATGATGTCATGTGATGAAACCTCCAGGAACACGTCCAACCAAAATTGACGACCCTAATCCTCTGGGGTGGATCCATGCCTAATAATTCACCAGAGGGTGGCGTGTGAGTCTCCGCTAATAGCCAGTAACCTATTGGACATCAGAGTCATTGCCACATATACGCAAGGATAATATTGAAGGCATTATGTAGCTATACTGAGAATTATGTTCTTAATGTCTTGGAGTGAAGGGAGGGCGCCAGGGGGTGACGTACCTCGGAGAAGTTTCTTTCAGGTAGGAGGTAACAGGTTCCTATCTCCCTGTCCGGCCACGTGTCTTGTGCGTCGTACGCAGACTGGACACAAGGTTTACACTTTAAGCGGTGAGAGTCCTGAACCCAAGGGGCACGGTGGATTCTCCGTCACCGGCGGTGTTTAAATCAAGCCGGGATGTTTTTCTAAATGCTCTGCTCTCGGAATTATTGCGGGGCATTTAGGGTGACCAGATGTCCCAATTTTATGGGGACAGTCCCGATATTTGGGGCTTTTTCTTATATAGGCTCCTATTACCCCCCACCCCCACCCCCTGTCCCAATTTTTCACATTTGCTATCTGGTCACCCTAGGGGCATTTCTCTGGCCCGTCCGATACAGGAGATCTGCCCTGCGGCCTTGGAATCTAGTCCTCACAATGGGGGCCGGTTTGCGTACTAAGGCTAATCAAGAGATTGCGAAATCGACAAGAGAGGAAATCTACAGGAAGGAACGATTAGCAAGGGGGACGGGGGGGGGGAGGAGGGGGGAACTCTGTTTCCAAATAAGGACAAAGGATGGGTCTGTATATCTAGGGGTGGCAGGGGACCCCCCTGGATCCTTCAGCGAAGAGGCCAGCTGACCGCAAAGTTCTCTCATAAGCACTGGTGGAGCCATACATTATTAGCCAGGAGAGTATCTTGTTAATTACATCTAGGGACCTGCCTGGTAGAGTTGCCAACTTTCCAATGTCTGAAAACTGCTCCGCCCCCAAGGCCCTTCCCCTTGCTCCGCCCCCTCCCCGGAGGATCCGCCCCCACTCACTTCTCTCCCCTCCAATCAATCCAATCAAAAACACCTACGCCCCAAAGCAGGAATTATTGCAGAAAATGGCACGTTTCCTACCCTCTCTTTCAATCTTAACCATTATCCTTTCTGAGGAAAGGAGGGAGGTGAAGATTTGCTGCAATACTAGGGCGACCAGACAGCAAGGGTGAAAAATCAGGACAGGGGAGGGAGGTGTAATAGGTGCCTCTATAAGACAAAGCCCCGAATATCGGGGCTGTCCCTATACAATCAGGACAGCTGGTCACCCTATGCAATATTTGTCAGGGTACACTCGGAAGTGTCAAGGAGTTAGAATCATAGAATCATAGAATATCAGGGTTGGAAGGGACCTCAGGAGGTATCTAGTCCAACCCCCTGCTCAAAGCAGGACCAATCCCCAACTAAATCATCCCAGCCAGGGCTTTGTCAAGCCGGACCTTAAAAACCTCTAAGGAAGGAGATTCCACCACCTCCCTAGGTAACCCATTCCAGGGCTTCACCACCCTCCTAGTGAAAAAGTTTTTCCTAATAGCCAACCTAAACCTCCCCCACTGCAACTTGAGACCGTTACTCCTTGTTCTGTCATCTGGTACCACTGTGAACAGTCTAGATCCATCCTCTTTGGAACCCCCTTTCAGGTAGTTGAAAGCAGCTATCAAATCCCCCCTCATTCTTCTCTTCTGCAGACACAACTACTGCAATACATACCATTACCTACATCCCTAGTCCTGCACCGAACCAGAGATGCTACAGAAAAGAGGAGGGAAGAGACTGCTGCCATAACAACCCTTCAACAGAGAACTGTTGGGATCCTGAGAGTTACTACACAAGGGACTGGCCTGGTACTTTGTACTGGGCACAAATCAGACATCAAGAATTGTAACATTCAAAAGCCAGTAGGAGAGCCCTTCAATCTCCCTGGACAGGAAACTGCAGGAAACTGCAGAACTGGAATTAATTTGCAAACAGGACACCATCAAATTAGGCCTGAATAAAGACTGGGCGTGGCTGGGTCACTACAAAAAGTAATTTTCCCTCTGCTGATACTCACCCATAGACTCATAGACTTTAAGGTCAGAAGGGACCATTATGATCATCTAGTCTGACCTCCCGCATGATGCAGGCCACAAAAGCCGACCCACCCACTCCTGGAATAATTCTCTCCCTTGACTCAGCTGTTGAAGTCACCAAATCATGATTTAAAGACTTCAAGTTGCAGAGAATCCTCCAGCAAGCGACCCCTGCCCCATGCTGCGGAGGAAGGTGAAAAACCTCCAGGGCCTCTGCCAATCTAACCTGGAGGAAAATTCCTTCCCGACCCCAAATATGGCGATCAGCTGAACCCCGAGCATGCGGGCAAGACTCTCCAGCCAGACACTTAGGAAACAGACTTTTAATATCCCATCATTGACCCTTGGTACTAATTACCAGTGATGGCACGTTATTGACCTATTGGCTAAGATCACGTTATCCCATCAAACCATCCCCTCCATAAACTTATCAAGCTTAATCTTAAAGCCAGAGAGGTCTTTCGCCCCCACTGTTTCCCTCGGAAGGCTGTTCCAGAATTTCACTCCTCTGATGGTTAGAAACCTTCGTCTAATTTCAAGCCTAAACTTCCCGACGGCCAATTTATATCCATTTGTTCTCGTGTCCACATTAGTACTGAGCTGAAATAATTCCTCTCCCTCCTTTGTATTTATCCCTCTGATATATTTAAAGAGAGCAATCATATCTCCCCTCAGCCTTCTTTTGGTTAAGGTAAACAAACCGAGCTCCTCAAGTCTCCTTTCATACGACAGTCCTTCCATTCCTCGGATCATCCTAGTGGCCCTTCTTTGTACCCGTTCCAGTTTGAAGGAAATGGGCCACTTCCACCTTAATTGAATTGGCCTCGTTAGCACTGACCCTCCCACCACTTGGTAAGGCAACTCCCATCTTTTCACGTGCTGTAATATATACAGGTCTCTCGCATCTTACGCTGGGGTTACGTTCCGCGGTCAGCGCGTAAAGCGATAACCGCGTATAGCCAAAATCCCATTGACTTTAATGGCGGGCGGAATCGCCCCCACTACAGACACAATACATCAATTGCTTTTTTTCTCTTTTTGTGTGTGTGTGTGTGTTTTTGCCGACCGCGCAAAGCCGAAATCGCGCATGTTAAATGCGCGTAAGATGCGACAGACCTGTATACTGCTTACTGTATTGTTCACTCCATGCATCTGATGAAGTGGCTTTTAGCCCACGAAAGCTTATGCCCAAATACATTTGTTCATCTCTAAGGTGCCACAAGGACTCCTTGTTTTTGCTGATACAGACTAACACGGCTGCCCCTCTGAAACCTACACAAGGTACAGTACTGTGCAGCATGAAATATCCAAGCAGAAAATGCATTTCAGCCACAGAAGCCTGCTCTGATTCCCCCTCTCCCCTCTGTACAACGAAAGCAAAACATGGACTTTGGCGGGCTGCGTTTTCATTTTGGCTGAAAAGTCCAGTCTTGCCCCCCTCCTCTGTCCAAAGAGACAGCACCCGAGCCTCACCGTCGCCAAAACCGCACTTAGAGCAGGTGAAACGTTCCTCTGGACAGAGATCTCGGTGCTGGTCCACGGATCAACGAGGCAAGTCTCGTAAATAACCCCAACCAGGCAGCTGGCATTTAGGACCCTCTTTAAGACGCATCAGGGAGGGAGGAGGGAAGAATGTGGGGAGAAGGAGAGATTCGGACTCTACTGAGCTAAATCTCCAGTGCTCCCCCACAAAAAAAAGGGTCCTAAAAAAAAGTTAAGAGCTTATACGGACACCCACACACATATACACACCAGAGGCGAAGACACAGCACATAGTAATTCCAGGCTGTTGGGATCTGGAGGTGTGCGTGTGATCGCCGTGTTTCTCCTGGGGAATGAGTGGGAGGGGAGCTGGCTCTAGATTCTGCAGCGGGGGGGGGGGGGGGGGGGGGGGGGGGGNTGCACAGGCAGGGTGCATGCCTGGAAGGTGGGGGTGAGGCTCAGAGCCAAGGTGGCCCCATTGGGTGTGTGGGGCGCGCAGGGTTTTCCAGCCGCAGGGGATGGCTGGGGACACAGCGGCTCCAGGCTGTGTGCGCCGGGGGGAGGGGGAGGGGTCGAAAGCGAGGTGAAACACTCCTCCCTCCACCTGGGGGAGCAGGGACCTCCTGCCAGGGCTGAGTGGGAATCCCCTTCCCCGCGGGCTGGCCCAGCAGGTGCCCAGGCTGCTCCTGGGCGCGCTCTCGCTGCCCATCCCCGGCACTGTGCCGCCGCCGATGTGGCTGCTGCTGGAAGAGGCGGAGAGGGAGGCTCCGGCGGCGTGAGGGGGGAGCGGGCGCAGGCTGGGGGGAGGATTGTGGTGGCATGGCCACTTGCTGCCCCCCACTGCCGGCTCTGTGCCACGATCCTCTCGCAGCGCCTCCCTGCCGGTCATCCGCTTGCTTGGCCCTAATTGTTCCGGCGCCCCAGCAGGCAGTAACCGGACTTTGGGTGTCCGGTCAGTGTTTCTGACTGGACACGGTCAGGTGCCCTTTTCGACTGGACTTTCCAGTCCTGGCAACCCTAGTGCATGGAGCGGCCCAGTGAACCGAGGCGGAGCTGGGACCACCTGTTCCTTTGGGGACAGAGGAGCTGTAAATACTGCGAGTGTCCAGCGGACTGGACTCTCCAGGGGGACGCGCGGAGGGCTCAGGGGCGAGCACAGGGACCTGCGGAGGGACGGCAGAGCCTGTGCAGGCGGAGAGGGGAGCGCTTGAGTTGCCGCTGGCCGGGGGAGTCGGGGACCTGAGCCCTGGCAGGCCCTGACAATGCTCCCTCGCGCTAAGGATGGGTGGTAGCGAGGTGCCGCACAGCCCTGAGTACCCCGGGGAAGCCTCGCGGGGGGCTCCTTAGGTGACGCCTCAACAGAAATAAAGCACCCGTGCTAAAACGCACGGTGTCCCACGAATGCTCGGTCTTTGCAGCATGGCTGGAGGAGGAACGGAGCTGGCTCCGGGGCGGACGGGGGGGGGAGATGAATTCTAGGCCTGCAGAGAATGCCGGTCCCAGCCCATCCCAATGAGCAAGCCCCAGCCCTGCTGCTGACTGCATAGCCCCAGAGAGCCACACAGCTCACACGCTGCTTAGGAGCAAACCACAGGCCACAGCTCAGCCCCAGGTGCTGATGGAGAGACGCTGGCCTCCGTGGAGGGCTGAGCCAAAGCTAACAGGGAGCCACCAGGGGTGGGGAGCAGGTGTCCCATCAGGCCCCCAGCAAGACACTGCTTTGGGGGCTGGCTCGAGGCGCAGCTCCGGGCACCTCACCAGTGCTCTCTGGTCACTGAGCTTCACAAATGCCCTGGCAGCACCCCCCTCCCCTCACTGTACAGACAGGAAACCCGGGACATGCGGAGAACGTGACTTGAACACCATCAAACGGGGACTCAGAGGCAGAAGAGAACCCAGGAGTCCTGACTCCCAGCTCCTCCTGCTCAAACCACTAGACCCCACTCCCCTCCCAGAGCTGGGGAGAGAACCCAGGAGTCCTGACTCCCAGCTCCCACACTCTAACCACTAGACCCTACTCCCCTCCCAGAGCTGGGGAGAGAACCCAGGAGTCCAGACTCCCAGCTCCCCCACTCTAACCACTAGACCCTACTCCCCTCCCAGAGCTGGGGAGAGAACCCAGGAGTCCTGACTCCCAGCTCCTCCTGCTCAAACCACTAGACCTCACTCAACGCCCAGAGCTGGGGAGAGAACCCAGGAGTCCAGACTCCGAGCTCCCCAACTCTAACCACTAGACCCTACTCCCCTCCCACAGCTGGGGAAAGAACCCGGGGTCCCACTATGCAATGCTCCCTTTCTTAAACATCCCTGCTCCAGCAGACGAAGCTGCTCAAACATCTGATGGCGTCGCCCCTCTCTGGGGCTCAGCCATCCAGCATCCGTCAAATCTGCCCTGCACCCCGGGGGACCCCCTGCCTTATACCTCCTGCTAGCAGAGGGCAGAATCCCGTCCTGGGGGCTGGACACACAGACTGCCCCCCCCCCAGCCATCCATCTGGTGCCTGCTGCCAATATGGGGGAGCAGTCGGGTAACCCCCGCTGGCACAGCCAGGCCGCCCCACTCCGCCCGCAGCTCCCGGCCCCAGCAATTCCCTCTGTCGCTGCATCGCATGCGGCTACGACCAAGGAGGCACATGGAGATGCAGCCCAGCGGCAGTCTCCTTCCCCCCCCACACACACCAGGGCTACAAGGTGGAAGAACAAACCTTGGCTTTGAACAAACCTTTCCCAGAGGAGCAAAGCCCCATAGAGCTCGGCACACAAGCCCTCCTGCTGCTCAGGGCCCACAGCGAGGGGCCGAGGCATATGGGGGAGACACTCCAGTCATGACACTCAGTTTAGATCCAGTGCCCCTAAGCGTCAGGATCAAGGATTCACATAGGGTGACCAGACGTCCCGATTTTATCGGGACCGTCCCGATATTTCGGTCTCTGATCGGTCGGGACGCGGGACAGAGATATCCGCAGGCAGCACTTTTTTTCCTTTTCTTTTTTTCCCCTCAGCCGGGACTCGCTCGGCTTTTTTTTTTTTTTCTCAGCCCCCCCGCCCCCCCCCATGTGTCCCGATATTTTATTCCCCTCATCTGGTCACCCTAGATCCACATCTCTCTCGGTCCGATACAGCTGCCAGCGTTGATGGATAGAGGGCCGCAGCCAGGGCCGGCGCAACCCATTAGGCGACCTAGGCGGTCGCCATGGGCGCTGCTATTTTGGGGGCGCCTGCGCCCCGGCCGCCCGTAGAAATTTGGAGGCGGGACCTTCTGCCGCCGCTGTTGGGGGCGGGATTTCGGGGGCGGGACCTTCCGCCGCCTAGGGCGCCGGAAGAGCTGGCGCCGCTACTGGCCGCAGCGCCCCCAGGAGGCAGGGAAGCATGGCTATCCCGCAGGTAAACCGAGGCCCAGGGAGACTGCCACTGATTTGCCTGGAGCAACTCAGAGGCAGGAAATGAACCAGAGGCAGGAAATGAATGTTCCAGGCCAGCTTGCTGGGTGAATGGGGACTCCTAGGCTAGCAGGAGCTGGGGGCGTTTGGCCACAGCGACCGGGAAGGGACCTGCCTCCTTGCTATTCGCAGGCAATACACGAGCACACGCGCTGCTGTTCTTCTCTGCCGTGTAATTCCAGCGAGTCTGCCAAGGTAAACCCCTGCCTGGCTACAGCCTCGCGGGAGCATCTAAGCTTCACGCTTGGACCTTCACAGGCACACAGCTCGGACCCTCCTGCTCCACAAGTCCAGCTCTGCCCCTGCCCCTCCTCGCTGCTCGGCCTAAAGGAGACGCTCTGCATGCAGTAGAGGGTTTATGACCCATGGCTGGGCAGCTCTGATTGCATCCAGTAGGGGGCAGGGCTGAAACACACTCAAGGATGCAGCTTGCACCGCTGCTGCTGCTGCCGCCTTCGACTGGCTGGAATCAGAACGTCTCTGCTGTGTGTCATAGACCCCAATACCACTGCTGGGGATTCTTCTTGTGCTCAAGGAGTGATGGGGGGGCTCTCAGAGCAGCAATGGTCTCAGTGACTTGATGGGCTTCTAACTTCTGTCAAGTACTAAGCCTGGGCTACAGGCATATTTAAGTCCCGCTCAATCCACATCCCCTCACAAGTGCAGGGTCCCTCTGGACCGCACATCCTTCAAGCCTTTGTCCAGCCTGATTTTAAACCGCACTCACACCCCGTCCATTATGAAGCCCAGCGGATCTCAGATTCGAGCAGCTCGTCCTGAGATTCAGCCTTCACGTTGCTTTCCCCCCGGCTCATCCCGTCAATGCTGCTGCCTAGGACAGAGCTGCAGTAAGGCCATTTAGAGAGACTCCTTCAACAGATGGAAAAACCCCTTTGCCTTCTTCTTAATGTCAGTTATAATTTGTATACACAGACATCTGTTTTTACATGGGCTGAGGCCTTCCGCTGCTGCTAAAATTCGATAGGCAAAATTCCCCCGTGTTCATTACAAACGTCTCATCTGCACGGACACCCCTCAGCCCCAGGTGCAAACTCTGCAGGTGATTCCCCGTGCACAAGATGGTAACGCAACCTGCTGTGCAGCTCTGCAGAGTTGCAACAGGGGGAGGACTGCACTGCACTGCTGCATGCCGATTTCAAGGGGGCCAATTCACAGGCTGGTCAATCAGTAGGGCACTGCAGTCAGCACACCAGTGATTCCACTGAGTGCAGTGCCATGCTGATTGCACAGGCAGTGAAATCAGCCCCCTGCGATCGAGATCTGCGCTGAGTTGCAACAGTGTGCTGATAAAAGCGGATTGATTCCACTGACTGCAGTACACTGTTGATTGCATGGCCACTGAAATTGGCCCATTGCAATGGAGATCCGCACTGAATTGCAATGAACGTGGTGCAGGAGGCTGATTTCGCCCGCTATCCAGTCAGTCCTGCCTTGCAATAGAGAGCTGCATTGAGTCGCTAAGCTACACTGATTGCAGTGGACTGATTCCACTGATTGCATAGTCAGTGAAATCAGCTCACTGCAATCAAGATCTGCACTGACCGGCAGTGTAAATACGGAATCGTCACCCTACACTTCAGAGAACACGCCACGGAGATCTGCAGTGCCTGATTCACTGCACTGATTCCAGCTGAGCACGCCCCAGGGACATAGTGCAAGATTCTGTCCTGGGGCAATTCTCATTGACATCAGTGGAAGCTGCGCCCTCTTACACCAGGGCTGGATTTGACCCAGGCCGCAAGGTCCTGATTAACAGAGGTGCTAAACACCTGGACCGCCCCTTTATTTCAACTCGAGTTGGGAGCACCCAGCAATTCTGAGAGCCAGGCTTTGGAGCACGGTGAATGACACTGATGTCTGTGAAGATATCTGGAAATCCACCGGAAATGGCCAGTGACTGCAGCACGTCCACTGAATTGCATTGAGTTGCCAGTGATTACAACGCACCTACTGAAGTGCACCGATTTCAGAAATCCCGCCCTGAATTGCCAGTGATGGCAGCACCTCCACCGAGTTCAGAAATCCCGCCCTGAATTGCCAGTGATGGCAGCACCTCCACCGAGTTCAGAAATCCCGCCCTGAATTGCCAGTGATGGCAGCACCTCCACCGATTTCAGAAATCCCGCCCTGAATTGCCAGTGATGGCAGCACCTCCACCGAGTTCAGAAATCCCGCCCTGAATTGCCAGTGATGGCAGCACCTCCACCGATTTCAGAAATCCCGCCCTGAATTGCCAGTGATGGCAGCACCTCCACCGATTTCAGAAATCCCGCCCTGAATTGCCAGTGATGGCAGCACCTCCACCGAGTTCAGAAATCCCGCCCTGAATTGCCAGTGATGGCAGCACCTCCACCGATTTCAGAAATCCCGCCCTGAATTGCCAGTGATGGCAGCACCTCCACCGATTTCAGAAATCCCGCCCTGAATTGCCAGTGATGGCAGCACCTCCACCGATTTCAGAAATCCCGCCCTGAATTGCCAGTGATTGCAGCACCTCCACCGATTTCAGAAATCCCGCCCTGAATTGCCAGTGATTGCAGCACCTCCACCGATTTCAGAAATCCCGCCCTGAATTGCCAGTGATGGCAGCACCTCCGCTGAGTTCAGAAATCATGTGCCAAACGGCTAGCTGATTTCAGAACTCAGGTACCCAGTTGGGAATGACTGCAGCGCCCCCGCGCTGATTTCAGACATCATGCCCCGGCTTGCCAGCCACCGCACCGCACCCACCGATTCGCACCCATTCGCCGACGCCTGCGCCGCACCCATCTGGAGGGGCGGCGCCGATTCCAGCGAACACCGAACCCGCAAGCGCCGACCTGGGGAAGGGGGGCTGGGCCCAGACCCGCCGCGAGATGCAAGGGAAAGGAGTCCCGGGTCACTTACTTCTCCGGCTTCTTCTTGCAGGCGGCGTCCCCGCTGAGATCCAGCAGCTTCCGCTTGCAATTGAACTTGTCCCGCAGGCCGTCGCCGCCAAACTTGGGCTCTTTGTTGGGCACCTTGAACCGCCCGGGAGCAATGAGGAAACCTTCCCTCTCCTTCAGGTTGTTGATGGCGTCCAGGTCATTCCGCACGGTGCCCTTCCCCGCCTTGCGGCCCTGCCTCATCTGCCGCAGCACCGCCAGCGCGGCGCACACCACCAGGGCCAGGGTCACCAGCCCCAGGGCGAAGGAGACGGCCAGCGCCATGGGGAAGGGGTCGTCGGCCGCCAGCCGCCGGCTGCTGGCCGGGGTGGGGCTCTGCACCTTGAACTCGCAGCTGGAGCCCATGTAGCCGGCCGAGCACTCGCAGACGTGGCCGGAGAAGTGGGTGTAGCAAGTGCCGCTGTTGAGGCAGGGGCTGGAGCCACAGGCGTCCACCCGCACGCTGCAGTCCTTGCCGCCGTAGCCCAGGGTGCAGGAGCAGGTGTAGCTGTTGGCCCCGTCCAGGCAGGTGCCGCCGTTGACGCAGGGGTTGCAGGCGCAGTCGTCGATGTTGCGCTCGCAGCGGGGGCCGGCGAAGCCCGGCCGGCACTTGCAGAGCACCCGGCGGCCCAGGTCCAGGCAGAGGCCACCTAGGAGGAAGCGACGGAGCGAGTCAGGCGGGCGGGGGGTGGATTTGGTGGGCACGGGCACGGGACAGGACTCCGCCATGGATGCCCTGGGGTCAGACTCTTCTAGCTCCAATCCGGATCAGGGCCCAATTGCGCCTGGAACATGGAGTGCAGCCCGTCGGGGCACCGCCCACCCGGACAATTCCCCGCCCCGGCAGGGCCCCGGGCACTGTGGGCACCTCGGACTCTCCTGGTCTCTGCCTTCGGCCTAGAGCTATTGGGGTCAACTCCGGGGGTCCAAAGGGCCCGTGCTCCACAGGAGGCCAGACTAGATGAGCTAACGGTCCTATCTGGGCTGGGCACGGTACACAGATATTAGACCAAGATCTCAGGCGACCTGCTTTCCCCGATCAGAGCCGTAAATGGCTCATTCAAGGTCCCGCAGGTGCCAGGCCTGGGACTAGAACCCAGGAGTCCTGAGTTCCAGTCCATTGCCTGAGCAGCGAGAGGGGCTGAAATTTGCCCCACAAAATGTATTAGCTTCCCCCCCCCCTTCCTCTGCAGCCCCACAGCCTGCCCCATCTGCCCTCTCTGGCGGGGAGCTCTGGCTCGTCGGAGACGGGTTGCCCACAAGGGAGCCCAGTTCGTGCCAAGCGGAGTCCCGTGTCCTGCGCACTGAGCACCCTGCCAAACGGCCGCCCCATCTGAGCCGGCCGGAGGGGAAGGATCCCACTTCACCCACCAACACCCCTCCCAGCCAAACAGCCTGCCCCTTCCCTGGCTTTGAGGGGAAGCTTTGCTCCTTCCCAAAGGAGTGGGAAGCTGCAGTGTAAGGACACAGGAAGTGGCAACCGAGGGCAGATCATAGAATATCAGGGTTGGAAGGGACCCCAGGAGGTATCCAGTCCAACCCTCTGCTCAAAGCAGGTCCTAATCCCAACTAAATCATCCCAGCCAGGGCTTTGTCAAGCCGGGCCTTAAAAACATCTAAGGATGGAGATTCCACCACCTCCCTAGGGAGCCCATTCCAGTGCTTCACCACCCTCCTAGTGAAATAGTGTTTCCTAATATCCAACCTAGACCTCCCCCACTGCAACGTGAGACCATTGCTCCTTGTTCTGTCAGATGCTGCACAGAAAGGTCTAACCCTGCCCCCATCCACCCCACTGCCACCTAACTGGGCCGTAACATCCCAGGGGGAGAAGAGGAATCATCACCTCTCCCTTGGCAGCCCAACCCCCACCCCTAGTATGGTGACCTGAGAGTCGACCTCCTCCAGACATGCCCCTGCCTCTCGCTGAACGGTCCTGGCCGGATCCTCGGCTGATGTAAACCGGCACAGCTCCACCGAGCAATGCCGATTTACACCAGGTGGGGATCTGGCCCCATTGACCCCAATGGAAGCGACACCGTTTCGTACCACTTGGGGATCTGGCCCCAGCATCCTCCAGCAGTGAGTCTCACTGGTTAATGAGGCACCATGGATGTAATACAAGCCCCTCTATTTTTCAAGGACTGCATGGAGTTCCCCCTTGGGTGGAATACAGCCAGACAACTCCCCACCCTCCCCCTGGGACCCGCAGGCCACAGCCAGACAGTGCCAGGATCCGCACGCCGCAGCCAGATCCCCCACCTCCTACTCGGGAGCCACAAGCCACAGTCAGACAACCCCCTGGGATCTGCAGGTCACAGCCGGACGGCACCCCCAGGAACCACGAGAAAAATCTCCCCTGGCACTGGCTCCCCCAGCCACATAAGTGACAGGGAGCTGGAGACGCAAAGGTAATTGTTCTTGTGATCCCAGCTCACCGCAGGGCAGGACATGATTAAGGGCAGAGACTGTGTTTTGTTCCATGTCTGTACAGCGCCTGGCACAATGGGGTCCTGGGGCACCTAGGCACTACCGTAATACACCCAACAGCAATAAAAATATACAGCGCCTGGCACAATGGAGCCCTGGGCTATGACTGGGAGGGGGTGTCCCTAGGCATTACAGTAATATACCTAATAGCAATCAAAATGTACAGTGCCTAGCACAATAGGGGCCGGGGCCACGACTGGGGCTCCTCGGTGCTACTGCAAAGCTAATTATAATGTCAGATGGTCATGTGGCCTAGGGACCAAAGACCTGGACTGGGATTCTAGTCTTGTCTTCTAGTTCCAGCTCTGCTTGCTGGGTGACAGGCAAATCAGTTCCTTTTGCAGTCGCTCTGTGCCTCAGTTTCCCCATCTGCAAAACAAGGATAACGATACCAACCTTCTTTATAAAGTGCTTTGAGATCGGCTGACGGAAAGAGCTACGGGTGATGATTATTAGGAGATCCTGATATAGTGCCGGATCCTGCTTTGGGCTGTAAATCCAGAGCATTTCACACTGGGTCCTGATTGGCACTGGTGTAACCGCTTGGGTCCCAAATCGGTCCCTTCTGAGCCCCCAGAGCAACCTCTCTGGTTTTGCTACTTCTCATTCCCGGTAGCTGGATTAGCCAGATTCTAGTCCAGTTCCTGATTCGTCGTCTCATCATCACCAGCACCACCAAAGGAAGGGTTAGCCCTGTTCCCAGCACTGGGGCAAATGCTGCTCCTGCTTACCCCTGTGCAATGCCTGGGTGTACATGAGAGCAGAATTTGAAGGCACTGAGGGCTGCATTTGAGCACGGTGCAGGAGGAAAAGGAGAAGAATGGCTGGATACTGCTCTGTTTACAACCCACCCTCCCCCCCGCTCCAGATCCTGGGGCTGGCTGATCCCAGCAGAAGTCAGAGCAGCCCCAAAGCTGTTGTAACTTAGAGTTGCTGGCCACGCCCCTCCCCCCCAAGGGAGAATCCCCAGCCAGCTGTGCTTCTCCCCAGCCATGCCCCTTATCCCAGGAGATAGAATTCTGTCACGGTGCTTCTCATTCATAGGGCCTCAGATGCCAACGCCAGAAGGACCCATTGTGATCATCTGGTTCCCCTGTGTAGCACAAGCCATAGGACTTCGCGGAAGTAATTCCTGTTTGAATTAGAGCAGGTCTTTTAAAACAAAAATCCAGCCTTGATTTAAAAATTGCCGGCGATGAAGAACCCGCCGCCCTCCTCGGCAAGTCGTTCCCATGGTTAATCACGCTCACCGTTAAAAACGGACACCTCATTTCCAGCCTGAATTGGGCTAGCTTCAACTTCCAGCCGTTGGATCATGTTCGACCTTCCTCTGCTAGACTGACGAGCCCAGGATCAAATTCTTATTCCCCATGTGGCTACGGGTAGGCTGGGGTCAAGTCACCTCTTAACCTTCTCTTTGTTAAGATAAAGAGATTGAGCTCCTTAAGCCTCTCACTAGAAGGCTTCCCGATCCCTTGATCATTCTCATGGCTCTTCTCTGACCCCTCTGCAATTTACCGCCATCCTTCTGTGCCACATCTCCACCGATGTCCTGGATTATGTACGCCAGCGAGGGTACAATTTGGCTTGCTGGATCCTTACCTTACCAGTCACGCCAGAGCCAGGAAGGGCCCAGAGTGGCTCTCAGCTACCCGGGAGGTGGGGGGCGTCTCTTTCACGCACAGCTCGCTTGCCTCTTGGGACTCTCCTCCGTGTGTAGAAGCAGCTTCCCATCTAAGCATTTGCCACGTTAGACTTCAGGGCCTTTTTGACGAGCTTCCTCGCCCTCTTTGAGCTCCCCCTTTCGGAAGGTTAGTGCTAACTTTTGGAACGATTCTTCCCTACTGGGGCTGTTCAGCTTCAACCTACTAGCAGAATTCCAGCACCAGCTGCAGGCCCCATTGTGCCAGGTGCTGCACAGACAGAGAGACAGCCCCTGCCCCGAAGAGCTCACGAGCTAATACACCAATCAAGACTGGATGTTTTTTCCCCCTAGAAGATCTGCTCTAGTTCAAACCAGAAATCTGATGAGGTTCAACAAGGACAAGTGAAGAGTCCTGCACTTATCGTATAACTTCGTATAATGTATGCTATACGAAGTTATTACGGGTTCCCCAGGGAGGTGGTGGAATCTCCATCCTTATTGGTTTTTAAGGCCCGGCTTGACAAAGCCCTGGCTGGGATGATTTAGTTGGGGTCGGTTCTGCTTTGAGTAGGGGATTGGACTAGATGCCTCCTGAGGTCTCTTCCACTACTAATCTTCTATGATTCTAAGAACTAATTCAGAGCAGTCTGAGGGCCTGGGTTATACAGGAGGTCAGCGATAGATGATCACAAGGATGCCTTGTCGCCTTGGATTCTCTGAAGTATGGGAGGGGAAACTGAGGCACAGAGCAAGGAAAGGGACTTGCCCAAGGACACACAGCAAGGCAACGGCAGAAGTGGGACTAGAACCTAGGTTTCCAGAGGCCCAGTCCAGTGCTCTATCCACTAGACCACATTACCTATTGAGCAGTTCCTCTCCAGCGTGTGGNTTTGTGGACAAAATGGAGAGAGTCCAGCGGAGGGCAATGAAAATGATCAGGGGGCTGGGGCACATGACTTACGAGGAGAGGCTGAGGGAACTGGGCTTGTTTAGTCTGCAGAAGAGAAGAGTGAGGGGCGATTTGATAGCAGCCTTCAACTACCTGAAGGGGGGTTCCAAAGAGGATGGAGCTCGGCTGTTCTCAGTGGTGGCAGATGACAGAACAAGGAGCAATGGTCTCAAGTTGCAGTGGGGGAGGTCTAGGTTGGATATTAGGAAACGCTATTTCACTAGGAGGGTGGTGAAGCACTGGAATGGGTTCCCCAGGGAGGTGGTGGAATCTCCATCCTTATTGGTTTTTAAGGCCCGGCTTGACAAAGCCCTGGCTGGGATGATTTAGTTGGGGTCGGTTCTGCTTTGAGTAGGGGATTGGACTAGATGCCTCCTGAGGTCTCTTCCACTACTAATCTTCTATGATTCTAAGAACTAATTCAGAGCAGTCTGAGGGCCTGGGTTATACAGGAGGTCAGCGATAGATGATCACAAGGATGCCTTGTCGCCTTGGATTCTCTGAAGTATGGGAGGGGAAACTGAGGCACAGAGCAAGGAAAGGGACTTGCCCAAGGACACACAGCAAGGCAACGGCAGAAGTGGGACTAGAACCTAGGTTTCCAGAGGCCCAGTCCAGTGCTCTATCCACTAGACCACATTACCTATTGAGCAGTTCCTCTCCAGCGTGTGGTGTAGGACTGTTGCTTCTATGATGGGAGTATTTAGGAGCCCCAGTCAAGGAGGGTCCCTCTTGTGCCAAGGGTTGTAAATTTTTATGGCTATTAGGAGTATTACGGTAGCACTTAGGAGCCCATCGTGACCCAGGACCGCATTGTGTTGGGCGCTGTACATTTCTGTTGTAATTACATGTACTACAGTAGCAGCTGGGAGCTTCAGTCATGGACCAGGACTCAATGCTGCCAGGTGTCGAACATTTTTATGGCTATTAGGTGTATTATGGTAGATCCTAGGCATCCCAGTCATTGACCAGGACCCCATTGTGTCAGGTGCTGTACATTTTTATTGTGATTAGGTGTATTTGGTAGCATCCAGGAGACTCAGTCATGGGCCATGACCTCATTGCACTAAACACTGTGCATTTTTTTATGGCTATTAGCTGTATTACAGTAGTGCCGAGGCAGGCCCACCCCCCCAGCCATGGACCAGGCCCCAGTTGTGTCAGGTGCTGTACAGACACACAAAATACAGTCCTCTCTCCAGAGAGCTCTTAATGTAGATGTCAGAAAAGACACATCAGTTGTGCAGGAATGGGGGGTGGATCAGGAGAAACTGGTTGTAATTTTCCATCAACCAGATTTTTCAATTTATCAATGTGAGAGATATTAGGGGGGGCTTCGGAGCTCCCCCCAATACTTTTCAGGGGGGAGAAGAGGAGAGAACAAATGAAACACCCCCCAAAACTGCCCTTTTTTTTGTTTTTGTTTGTTTGTTTCTTTTCTGAATTTTTGGCAGAAAACATTTCCCCCTTTTTTCGGGAACCCTCGCAGGGAAAAGCCAGCCACACGTTGGTGCACTGCACTCCCCCTTTCCAGACTACTGTACCCCTTTTAGGAGTCTGACTGATCTTGCGCACCCCCAAAGTACCCCTCACTTAAAAACGACTGGCTTGCAAAATCAGCCATCCAATTACCAAAGCGTCCCAGCGCACGGGTACTGGAGAGTTGCTGGTTCTCCCGTTTTGTCTGCATGAAATCGTCATTTGTACTGACCTCGCTAGCGCTTTTTACGTAGCCTGTTGTAAAACTAGGCCAATCTCTAGCTGAGTTGACGAACCCTGGTTGAGAACCACTGCACTCTGCCCGCCGAGGGAGAACGGCCCTTGCTCTGTGTGTGCCTGGGAGATGGCTAACCCCTCCCCCCCCCCACAACATCCTGTGGGGTGCCAAGAAACTGCTGCCCTAAACCTCGCCCCAATCTCCTTAATTGCTATTTCAGAACAGCGCTAGCCCTTCAAATCCATCGCCTGGGTTGTCCCAGGATAGTTCTCCATGTAGACAAGGCCACGCCCTAAGAGTTTACAATCTAAATAGACAATGGAAGGATTATTACCCCGCTTTACAGATGGGGAAACTGAGGCACAGACGAAGTGACATTCTCAGTGTCACACGGGGGTCAATGGCAAAGCAGGGAATTGAACCACGCCTCGGCTTTGGGCAGAGTCATATTCTAGTGCCTTGGGGATCTGCATAGAGGGGATCTCTTCCGCTCCATTCAGGGATTTTCCGGGCCCGCCCTGGGAAACATCAGGGGATGGCGTAGAGCAGTGGTCCCCAACCTTTTTCATCTGGCGGGCGCCAGACAACGAGCCACGGAGGACCGTGGCGGCGGACGAGCATCCGCCGAAATGCCGCCGCCAAGCGGCAACGTCAATAGGCGTCGCCGCCGCCAAGCAGCGTCATCCAGAGGCGTCGCCACCGAAATGCCGCCGAAAATCGGCGGCATTTCGGCGGCGACGCCTCTGGATGACGCTGCTTGGCGGCGGCATTTCGGCGGATGCTCGTCCGCCGGCCAGTACGCGGGCGCACTTAAGACGCCCCGCGGGCACCGCGTTGAGGACCCCTGGCGTAGAGATTCCAGCCCACTTCCCATTCAGACCAGGGCTTCTCCAGCAGCAAACCCCTGGGCCCTGGCGAAATGGGGTGAGATCCACCCAACGGCTTTCTGTCACCGCCCGCCCAGAAGCTTAGGGAAGAAGAGAGCAGGACGGCCCAGCAAACACCGGTTCCCCCCGCATCCCTCCCAGGCCTGCATGCTGCCTTCACCCCCTGAGCCCAGAGAAGAAAGCAGCGTGGCCCTTACTGTTCAGACATGGGTTATTGGTGCACCGGTCGATCTTCTTCTCACAGTTGGAGCCGTGGTAGCCCAAGGGGCAGTGGCAGGTGTAGCCGCCTGTGGGCTTCTCGGCGCAGGTGCCTGCATTGAAGCAGGGCCCGTCGGCACAGGTCATGGCGCTGATCTCGCAGTTCTTCCCGTAGAAGCCCTGGGGGCACGTGCACTTGTAGTCATTCTCCAGATCCTGGGAGCGGAGGGAGGGAGGGAGGGAGAGAGAAAGAAGCAGCAGGTTCTAGATTTCAAGCTGTAACCAGCAGGGGGAGGCCGAACGAGCACCCAATGGATCCAGGGAGCTCGTGCGGGCGGGTGCGACGAACATGACGCCCCCGAAGAGCCCGGCTCCTCGGCAGGAGAAGAAAGCTGGCCCTTCCGGGGAAGACGCGGCGCTGGGGCTCGGGGCTTGTCGATGCTACGGGGGCTATGCGGCAGAACCGCACCGTGCAGCCGGGAGCGACGGGAAGGGGATAGGAAAACCACCTCCCCGAGCGGCCGTCGCTAGCCTGAACGGAAGCATTCTTCCAGCGTCCTAGGGGGGTGAGGTGGGCAGAGCGGTGGATTTCACCCGCCCCCCCGAGCACTGTCACTACATCGACCTAATTTCTACGTCTTCGGGTGATCACCGCGCTATTCCCAGCTCTGCCGCAGACTCTTTGAGGCCCCCGTCCTCAGACGTACGCAGGCTCCTAACTCCCGTGGGAATTAGGCGCCTCAATACCTTTGAGGGCCTGAGTCTTAACTTTGTGAATGAACAAAAATTGTCCTGCTCTAACTTCTTCGCTTGGCAGCTCTTTGGGGCGGGGGCTGGCTTCTTGCTCTGCCTTTGCACAGCCCCTGCCACAAAGAGCACACCTAATAGCAATACAAAAGTACAGCACCTGACACAGTGGGGTCCTGCTCCATGCCTGGGGTGCCTAGGCGCTACCATAATACACCTAATAGCAATAAACTGTACAGTGCCTGGCGTAATGAGGTGGGCCTTTTGGTCCATGACGGAGGCTCTTAGGTGCTACCATAATACACCTAATAGGTAACTTAGCTTTGTTAAAGCTGTACCACCCCAAGAGTGGATGCAGTTATACTGGGATAAAGGGGCTCATACCCAAACAGGAAGGAGAATAAGCTACACTGGTATAAGGCACATTTATCCCGCTGTAACTACTCCACACTCTGGGTTGACGCAGGATAACTATATCAGGTTAAAGAACGAAACCATACCCCTAACTGGCATTGTCACACCGGGACAAAATCTGTATGTAGAGCTAGCTTCAGTGGCCAGAGTTGATGCAGGAGGCTAGACTAGATGACCGAAGAGGTCCCTTACCATCGATAACCCCTCTGTGCCTCAGTTTCCCTTCTGTAAAATTGGGAGAATAATTCTAACTCTCTCTGACCTGTCTATTTCAACTGTGCTCTTCAGGACAGGGATTGGCTCTCACTCTGTCTGGGCAGCGCCCGGCACGACGGGGCCCCGATCTCGGTTAATGTATATCTGGGCAGCGCCTGGCGCGACGGGGCCCCGATCTCGGTCAATGTATATCTGGGCAGCGCCTGGCGCGACAGGGCCCCGATCTCGGTCAATGTATATCTGGGCAGCGCCTGGCACGACGGGGCCCCAATTTCAGTTGTGGCTTCTAAGTCTCCCATAATACACCTCATAGTAAATGTGCAGCAGTGGCCAGAAAAAGCAAAACGTTAAAGTGGCAGAAGGAATGAGATGGGACATAGCAGAAAATATTCAAATGTGTCTTACACAAGGACATTCTGGCTTGGGCTAACTGTGTTCCATTCAGGTCACACCATGGAATATAGCGATGACACACAGAGGGATTTCGTAGATAGGCAGGGAGACCATTAGAGGTCTGTATCATTTCTAATATTTATTAGGTGTGTTACGGAAATCCTCATTCCACCCTCCTGGCCACAGTCTTTTTGGAGGGGTGTTTCCTAGATGCAGTGACACCTCCGGACCCAGTCCTGGCCCTGAGCCCATTGTGTCAGGTGCTGTACAATTTTATTGCTATTAGGTGTCTTATGGTAGCACCTAGAAGCCCCAGTCATGGCTCAGGACCCCATCGTGATGTGCACTGCACAGACCCAAGAACAAGAGAGATTGAAAAGGCTGGGGGGGGGGGGGTGTAGTTAGAATGGAGACCCGCTCAGAGAGAGGATGGAGTTGGTAGATAGGGGGCTGCTCTTCACCCTGGCTCCTAACACAAGAGCTGCAAGGCCGCATGTTTAAAGCTGATGACTAGATCGTTACACAAGGCACCACTGGCCTGCGGAACTCTCTGCCTCATGATTATTGTCATCACTGAAGCCAAGATCTGGGCAGGATTCAAACTCAAGGGTTGGATATTGGTGCAGAGAACGGGCCTATCCAGACTGATCTGAAAGAGGTGCTTTGGAAGGGAGCTAAACCCGCACGCTTCAGGACATTGTCCAGTCTCTACCTAACCCAGGTCAGGAAGCAACTTCCCCTCCGGGCAGGTTATCCCTTCATTGCCCAGTAGGGGGGTGTCTTGCACCTTTGTCTGACACAGCTGAGACTGGCTGCTGATCAAGACGGGATACCGGGGTAGATGGGCCCCTGGTCTGATCCAGTCCAGCAGTTCCTATGGGCCTGATAATAGGGGACCCCTCGCCAGACAGAGGCTGGAGGCTCGGAGGCTCAGAGAGGCAGCCATGATCTCAAATGACATGGGGGGGAATGGCACAGCAGGAAGCTGGGCTGATGATTCACTAGGGGGCACCCTCCCCTCATGGTCAGTGCTGACCCCAATGCCCCAGGGCAGTGCTAGGGGGCGCTGTGATGCAGGGAACATGGGTTAGCAGGGAGCACTCTCCCCTCCGAGACAGGCCCTCAGAATTGAGGCCCTAATGGTAGGTGCTTGCTAGGAGACCTCCCTGGCACACACCCCCTCCACATCCACCCTTGGGTTTGCACCACCAGTCGTGCCACCTGCCAGTGGGCAGAGGGCCCAGGGGTGCACATAGGTTCTAGGGGTACTGGTATTTACAGACTAGATGACCAAAGAGAGTCCCGGGAGGTCTCTAACTCAAGCCTGCGTCCATCACACACAGCCCGTGATCAGCTTTGTGAAATGTACATGGGGATACTATGTAAGGAGATCTGTATATAGATTGAGGGGGTAGCCGTGTTAGTCTGTATCCACAAAAACAGCAAGGAGTCCAGCGGCACCTTAAAGACTAACAGATTTATTTGGGCATAAGCTTTCGTGGGTAAAAAAAACCCTCCCTTCTTCAGATGCATGGAGTGAAAGTTACACGAAAGCTTATGCCCAAATAAATCTGTTAGTCTTTAAGGTGCCACCGGACTCCTCGTTGTTTTTGTATATAGCTTGGAAATCCTGGTCTCAAAGCCTGGTCATTAAAGGTAGGAGACCCAGAAGCTGGTTCCACCAGACAGGAGACAGAGACCCAGGGGTGAAAGTAGAAATAGGGACTTACCGGTACGGGGCTGGGTTGGGGCCGGCTCTGGCCCCCGGAAGGGGCAGGAATGGGGGGGTCAGAGCCAGCCCCGGCCCGCCCTGTACCGGTAAGTGCCCTCCCCTGCCAGGGTAGCAGTGGCAGCCGGGGGCTCCGGCAGCAGTTTAAAGGGCCCAGGGCGCGGCCGCCGCTACTGCCCCGGGCCCTTTAAACCGCTGCCAGAGCCCCCGGCTGCCGCTGCTACCCCAGGGGTCTGGCAGCGGGGCTCCGGCGGCTATTTAAAGGGCCGGGGCCGTAGAGGCAGCGGGAGCCCTGGGCCCTTCAAATAGCCCCCGGAGCCCTGCCGCTACTCTAGGGCTCAGGGGGCTATTTAAAGGGCCCAGGACTCCCTTGCTTCTACCACCCCGGCCCTTTAAATAGCCCCCGGAGCCCCACTGCTGCTACCCCAGGGCTCCAGCAGCGGGGCTCTGGCTGCAATTTACAGGGCCTGGGGCTCCAGCCGCTGATGGGAGCCCCAGGCCCTTTAAATTGCCGCCTGGGGAAGCCGGGCCACCGGCTTACTTTCACCTCTGCAGAGACCTCTCTCCCTGGCTGAACTTTGGGTATCTTACAACGAGGGTGTATTTGCAGGGACGGCAGGAGAAAATGAACAGGAAGAGATGAACAGCGCGAGGGGAGAGGGGGCTGTTTTACAGGTAAAACAACATCGGGGGAGACAAGCTGTCCCCAGGCTTGATCTTACAAAAGGAGGGGCTCGGTCATCCTGATTGAAAAACATGGGGAGAAGGACTTTGGGGGGAGCAGGACTCATTAGACAAGAGGGCATCTTTTAGTCAAGGGCAGACTCTCGTATATGTGTTAGGACTTGATTTTATAGGTAACCCCGGGATCCATGCATCGATTCCCTTGGTTTCCTCCGTTTCGGCTCAGTGCCATTCGAATCTCTGTTCGATGGACGGCTCTCCCGACAAAGCTACGTGCTGGTGCTGTGGGAGCGGGACCCCCGGAAGCCGGCGGGTTCTTTTGGGAGCGGCGGCTCTGGGAGTTCTGCGAGCACAGGGGGGCGCTCGGAGGGCACAGGGGTTGCCGCGCGTCTCCCTCTAGCGGGACAGCGGACCTGATGCAGGTGTAGGAATCGGGGGGCTGCCCCGCCCCCCGGGCAGACACTGACTCGGTATTTTCAGGTACCCCCGCGGATCAGCACAGGGAGAGGGGAAGGAAAGGGAATCCCTGACTACCCTCTACCTCTGCTCAGCACCTGCCTTCGCTCTGCAGGCGTGAGAGCCTTCTCCTCCGCCGCTGGGCCAGCTGCCGCCTAGACCCCCCCTCCACTCTGCTTCAGATCTCAGGCTCGGATTGGCAGGGTCCAGGCTGGAACCCACCCTTGTCCCTCCCTCCCGCCTTTTCCAGGCCGGTGCTCTGACCACTAGGCCACCCTGCCTCTCTGTTAACTCTGCACCCACTGGAGACAGA
The DNA here is from genome assembly GCA_003942145.1 of Platysternon megacephalum. NCBI lineage: Eukaryota > Metazoa > Chordata > Testudines > Platysternidae > Platysternon > Platysternon megacephalum. The sequence continues at coordinate 260,667 of QXTE01000439.1, forward strand.
TGCATTGCGGGGGGCCCAGTTATGGGAGGGGCCTGCTCCTCTTGGGGCACAGAGGGCCTATAGGGCAGCTCAGCCATTTTGCGGGGCATGGAGGGGGGCATTTTCACAGCCTCCAACCCCTCCCCATCTCACCCTCCTGGCCCCAGGTCTTTTCGGAGGGGTGTTTCCTAGTGACGCCCCCCCACCCAGCCATCGATAGCTCCGCCCATCACCATAGCATCCAGGCTGCATGGACCCCGGGGCTGGGGGCAGGAGAACTGACCCCCACTGAGGGGAATCTAGCGCATTATACGGATGTGGCCGCTGCCTCCCATATTGCAGGGGCGGGGGGTTAAGGTTCACTCATCCCCACCACCCCTGCCCCCCAGCGTCCAGCCCCCAGGTCCTCTGCTGTGCACGGCCACCCCACCCCCCCTGCAGTGCTGGTAATGGGGGGGAAGGGGAGAGGGAGGCTGATGTTGCAGCTGCTGCCAATCCAGTGGGAGAGGGGCAAGTTGGGGAGGACATTGGGGTGGGGGAGGTGATAATGGGGGGGTGCAGTGGCGCCGGTTGTGGGGTGATACTGACATTCCGGCTACCTCCATTCTGGGGGGGGGATAGTGGGGGGCAATGGGGTGGGGATGCAGTGGGGGGGCGCAATGGGGGGGTTAGTGGAGGGTTGCAGTGGGGTGGGGGGAGTTAGTGGAGTGGGGAGGTTAGTGGAGGGTTGCCGTGGAGTGAGGGAGGGGCGATACTGATGTCACAGCCGCCTAATTCTTGAAGGGGTTGGGGGGCGCTGTGGAGTCTGGGGGGGT
>QXTE01000439.1:262202-303139 GCA_003942145.1 Platysternon megacephalum
GGGGGGGGGGGAGGGGAGAGAGGGAGGGGTCGGGGGGGGAGGGGAGAGAGGGAGGGGTCGGGGGGAAGGGAGAGAGGGAGGGATGGGGGCGGGAGGGGAGCAGGGTTTGCTGTACAGATTTAATGTCTTTAACCACAGGGGGCACCTGCCACCATCCCACCTGCCTAAAAAGGCCCCACGGGGCTGGAGATTTTAGCGTGGGCGGGCTCCTGTCTCCATCCGCTCCCCCGACCCATTGTTCCCTGGGACAAAAGGAGGGGGGCTGGGAAGAGGAGGCAGCCCTGACCCACTCCCTGATTCAGCCTCCCCCCCACTTTCCCCGTAGAGCTGGGTGTGGGGACGGCTAAGCAGGGAGCAGAGTGGGGAGGGGGCCTGGGGGCAGGGCAGTTTAGCGGGGGATGAGGGGGTTGGCCATTTCCATGGGGGCGGTAGGGGGTGCCTAAGCCAGGCACTCATGGCGAGCGATCTCAGTTCCCAACGGGGCACGGGGAGGGGGCGTTGGCCACTTAGGGTGGGTGATCTCCATGCCTGACAGGGCCGGCGAGGGGTGGGGGTAGCGAGGGGTGTGAGGTGGGGGTGGAACAAGGTGGAACTGGAGGGGGAGCGAGGTGTACTGGGGGGGGGGTGAGAACGAGGTGCGTCGGGGGGGCATGAGGGTAGCGTGGCGTGTCGGGGGGCGAGGTGTGTGAGGGGGGCGTGAGGTAGGCGAGGCGCGTGAGGGGTGCATGGCACATGAGGGGCGCATGGCGTGTGATGGGGGCATGAGGGGGGCGGGGGAGCAAGGTGTGTGAGGGGGACGTGAGGGGGTGAGGCGTGTGAGGAGGGGCGTGAGGGGGTGGGGAGCAAGGTGTGTGAGGGGGCGTGAGGGGTGGAGGCGTGTGAGGGGGCGGGGAAGCAAGGTTTGTAAGGGGGCGTAAGGGGACAAAGCGTGTGAGGGGGCAGGGGAGCGAGTTGTGGGGGGGCATGAGGGGGGCAAGGCGCGTGAGGAGGGGGCGTGAGGGGGCAGGGGAGCGGGTTGTGTGAGGGGGACGTGAGGGCGGCATCAGGGAAACGAGGCGCATTGGAGGGCATGGAGGGAGCCGGGTGCAGCAGGAGGACGGAGGTGCAGCAGGGGGGCATGAGGAGCACATGTGGGGGGGCAGGGGGGCAAGGTGTGTGAGGGGGCCGTGAGGGGGCATGAAGGGAGCGTGGCGCGTGGTGGGGGCGCGGCACGTGGTGGGAGCGCGGTGCAAGGGGGAGTACTGCCAGGAGTAAGGCCCTTAGCTACGCCCGCTCAGTACTTCTCATGCCCCAACAAGGCTGCTGGACAGACCCCCCTGCTGGACTGGCTGTTCCACACACGTCCACAGCGCCTCTGCCTCCCTGTGCTGGTCTCTCCAAGCCTTGCTTCTGCTCTGCTCCTCCACTGGTCCAGCCCTGGCCTTGTTCCCATCCTGTCCCAGCCTCAGAACCAGCCCTGTTCCTGCCTTTCCTGACTCCTGGCAATCCAGGTCCGACCCTCGGCTCTGACTACTGACTCCGACTCTGTCTCAGCCCTTGGCTCTGGCATTCAGACTCCGACCACTAGGCCTGATGGCCTACCACCCATTCCGCTGACAGTTTGAGCGGCCCAGAGTAAACAGAGGGGAACTAGGCTGACAAGAGGTTCAGACCAGTGGCTCATATGGATCCTTCCCCGGCCAATATTCCCCTGCTGGAGACATGGGGTGCCTTGCAGACACCACACTGCAGGCCCAGGTCACTGCCCTACGGGCACAAGCAGGCAGCACCGCTCCCAACTCTGCCACTTGGTCCATGTGAGCCAAAGATTTCCCTGCCTTATAAGCCTTATAGTGTTCCTGGGAACATTTTTTTGGGGGGGGGGGGGGGGGGAAATAGGGGCTCCTATTTCTTCTGTGCCCATAGTTGTTCCCCACTGACCAATGCAGGGTGGGGCTGAGTATCAACCTGCTGACTGGGGTGGCTCTGACCTGGGCATCCCCACTGCTGCAGAAAGCAAGCCCACGCCTGGGCAAACTTGAAGACTTCATTCAAGCCGTGGCTGTGATCTTCAATGACCCTGGTCACGAGCGTACAGCTGAGGCCGTCCTTCGGCTGTCGCGGCAGGGACACTGGCCTGTCGCTAAATATGCCGCGGCGTCCCGCCGCTTGGTAGCAGCTACTGAATGGAACGAGGCTACGCAGCATTATCATTTCCACTTCGGCCACAAGGGCGACATCAAAGACGAGCTGGCATGAGTGGACTCCCCGCCCACTCCGGACACCTTGATTGACCTCAGTATCCAGGTTGATAACCGCCTGATGGAACGCCACCAAGAGAAAACGTCAGCTTCCCGACGCCCGCCAGGCCTGGCATCTCCAGCCCAACCTTGGGCACCTTCCTGTGCAGCCTGACCAAGTCCAGCCCCATCTCACCAACACAGAGAAAAGGCGACGTCGGGCATCGGGGCTATGCCTATACTGTAGAAGAGCAGGAGACTTTGTGTCAGGCTGCCCTCCTAAGCTCCAATCTGCACCCTGGTCAGGGAAGGCCAAACCCCAGCACCCGATGGGGGGTCCAGGCTCGGGTAGCACTCCCTGCCTCTCATCGGTAACCAGCACCAGTTCCTGTCTGCTGGTACCTTGGCCATGACTGAATGGGTCCTGACACATCTCAATCTCCCTCTGAAAATCTGACATCCCTCCATCTCCGAGGCCCTCCTGGAGGCATTGGTGGATTCAGGTGCCTCAGGCAACTTCATGGATCAGGACCGTTGCATGAGTATATCACATCCCCCCCTCAACCCAAGGATGCTTCAGACTTGTTGAAGCCTATCGACGACTCACTCCTCTCATCGGGCCTGGTTCCGCACCAGACCGAACTCCCTGGAAGTTGTGACTCACCAAGAGACCCTTCAGTTTGAACTTATCCAAGCACCACACTTTCCAGTAGTTCTCAGCATGCCCTGGCTCACTACCCATGGCCCATGCGTTTGTTGGAGGGCTGGCAGGATACAGTTCTGCTCCCCACCTTGCCAACAATTCTGTCTCCTGCAACGTAACCATAAACTGGGAACCCTTCATGGTTCAGCCTGCCTTCCTCGAAATTCCAAGTCTGAACAGGAAGTCTCGTTAACCTCTACGGTCCAGTCCACCGCCCCCGCGTTACCGCTTAAATATAAGGATTTTGCTGATGAGTTCAACAAAAAGAACATGGACACTCTGCCACCTGATTGCAGCTATGACTGTCCCATCGATCTTCAGCCTGGAGCAGAAGTCTCTTTTGGCTGCATCTACTCCCTTTCTGAGCTAGAACTTCAGGCTCTCCACAACTGTCTCCAGAAAAAAAAAAAAATCCACAAAAGGGGTTAATCCGTCCTTCCACGTCTCCAGCTGGGGCTCCAATTTTCTTTGTAAAGAAAAAGAGACAGATCGCTAATGCTCTGTATTGACTATTGGGCATTAAACAGAGTCACAATTCAAAAATCGATACCCTGACCCTACCATTAATGAGCTTTTCGAAAGACTCCACTCCGCAAAGGTTTTTACTTAGCTGGAGCTTCACACAGCCTATAACTTGGTCCAGATTAGTGAGAGAGTTGAGTGGAAGACTGCCTTCCGTACATGGTGTGGACACTTTGAGTACCGGGTCATGCCGTTTAGCCTGTGCAATGCCCCAGCAGCATTGCAGCACTTCATAAATGATATCTTCAGGGATATGTTAAACTGCCATGTAGTCGTCGTCTTCTTCTCCTCATGTCCTTGCCACAAACTAGATCTTTTTCCAGAACTGTGCACAAGTGAGGTCTCCCCAAAGAGTTGGCAAACAAGCAGGTGCTCCATGGTCTGCTCCTCACCACACTCACATATATTCGTGTCATTAGAGTAGCCCCATTTAATCATATTAGTCTTTGATCTGCCACTTTGCGTACACAAGTGGTTGAGGCATCACCACGTTGACTGGTCTGTATCGGCCCCTCTGGGAAGGTCCTCCTGGGGTTCCAGATCTATTTCAGTGCATCCAACTGCATGTATTCTTTCATTCCATAACCTCAGTCGTGCCTTGCCAGCTGTTGTATCCAAAGGCACAACGCTGGTTATAAAACTCTTTCGCGATTTCAGGCATTTGATTACTCATGTGTGACCATATAATGGATGCCTTGGATCTTCCATCTACCATGATCTTTTCCTCTGGCTTGCTACCTTCCTCCTGAGATCAGGTGGTGCCATGCCAGCCAGTAAGTACAGGCTGTCCTTTGCTGTTGGCTTTAGACATCCTGTTATTCCAGGACAATTGTTTAGAACAGAGTCTAATTTCTTCGCATGGACGGATCGTTCCCACACTGGACATGCATACTCTGCTATGAAGTAGCACAAGATAATAGCATTAGTTTGCCAAGTAACTGTATTGGCTCCCCACTTTGAGGTGACCAACTTTCAGAGGATGTTATTACGGGTGCTAACTTTCCCTTTTATCTTATCTATATGTGCTTTGAAGGAAAAAGTGTCCGGTCCAATGTCACCCCCAGGTAGACAGGGTGTGGATGATTAACCTGTGGGATTCCATCCTAGGTGATATTTAGTTGCCACTTGGCTTCTTGGTGGCGTAGGTGAAAGGCCATCACCTGTGTCTTGGTCAGGTTGGCACGAAGCTGGTTCTTACTGTAATAAATTGAGAGGTTGCTCAGTGCACATGTTAGTTGATTCTTGACAGCAGCAAAGTCCTTCTGTGACGTGATACATAGATCATTGGCATATATAAAGCTCCTCCTACTGCTGTATATGGGCTGGTCATTGGTATATATGTTGAAGAGGGTTGGTGCTAGGTACACTGCCCTGTGGGAGGCCATTTCATTGTTGTCTCTAGCAGCTCCGTTTCTTGCACAGTTCTACATAAAAACATCTGTTCTCCAGAAGAGATCGGATGAGCTGCGTTCGGTTGTAGTCGTGTCATTTTGTCAACTGTGGCAAGCAAGTTTTGGTGGTTGACTGCTATGTAGTCATGTACCTGGACAACATCCTCATCTTTTCTACCAGTCAGGCTCATGATCAGCAAGTCTGCAGCATCCTAGGACTTCGCCAGCACCATCTATACGCAAAGCCTGAAAAATGCAAGTTTGACCAGGATACAATATCTCCCCCAAGGGATTAACCATGGACCCATGCAAGGTGGCGGCCATTGCCAACGGGGTCACACCAAAGGATACCTGCGGGGTCCAACGGTTCCTAGGCTTCGGTAACTTCTACCAGTGGTTCATTGAGGGATTTTCCAGCCTAGTTACTCCTCTGACTGCCCTTCAGCCAAAAGGAGTCCACTTCACCAGGGTCTTTGGAAGCCCAAACCGCCTTTGATCAACTAAAAGAGTAGTTCACCACAGCACTCATCTTGGTTCACCCAGATCCTGCTAAATCATTCACGGTGAAGGCTGATGCAGCCGATTTCGCCCTGGGTGCAGTACTGTCCCAACTGGTGGGTCCTTGTCACTTGACTTCACCCATGTGCCAATTACTCTCGCAAGCTAGCCCCAGCAGAGAAGAATTATGATATCTGTGATAAAGAACTCTTAGCTATCAAGGCAACATTTGAGGAATGGCAACACCTGCTAGAGGGAGCCAGGTTCCCTGTCCAAGTGCTCACAGATTACAAAAACCAGGAATATCTTCCAACAGCCAGACACCTCAACCAACAACAGATCCACTGGTCCCTCTTCTTCACCTGGTTTAACTTCATTGTCACCTAGCACCCAGGAGCAACAAATGGGAAGGCCGGTGCCCTGTCCCGTAAGGCCGAGTACCTGCAAAGGGGTGAGAAAACTCCCTTTATGATTCTAAAGGCATCCAACTTCATCAATGGCACAGAAGATGAAGCCTAATGGAGTCCATTCGTACCTTGTTACCCAACGACCCCTTTGCTGCTCAGATCCTCCAGACTCTGGAGAACACTGACTCCCCACCAGCCCCCAGGTTCAGGTTCCAAGATATGGTAGAGCAGTGTTTCCCAAACTTGGGACGCCGCTTGTTTAGGGAAAGCCCCTGGCGGGCCGGGCCGGTTTGTTTACTTGCCACATCCGCAGGTCTGGCCGATCGCGAATCCCACTGGCCGCGGTTCGCTGCTCCAGGCCAATGGGAGCTGCTGGAAGCGGCAGCCAGTACGTCCCTCGGCCCGTGCTGCTTCCAGCAGCTCCCATTGGCCTGGAGCAGCGAACTGCGGCCAGTGGGAGCTGCGATCGGCCGGGCCTGCGGACGCAACAGGTAAACAAACTGGACCGGCCCGCCAGGGGCTTTCCCTAAACAAGCGGCGTCCCAAGTTTGGGAAACACTGTGATAGAGGACCCCAAGGACCATAGCTATGTCTGGAAACGGCATGTCATGACGCACCCCTTGCAGGGCACTTCGGCCACCTCAAAACCTGGAGCCTAATCACAAGGAGTTTCTGGTGCCCAGGCTTACACACCTCAAACAAGAGCTACCTAAGATCCTGTGCCCAGATCGAGTACCCATGCTAAAAACTTGGCCTTTTCCAGCCCATGCCCATTCCACCTCAACCATAGGCTACCGTTTCCATTGGCTTTATTGTGGAGCTGCCGCCTTCCCAGGATATACAACGATCTTAGTCGTGGTCGACCTCTTAACCAAAAGGGCACACTTCGACCCCAGCTGCACCATCCCCCTGCCTGGAATACATTTTTCAGCTCCGTGGATGGCCATCAAGCATTGTGTCAGACCATGGTTCTCAGTTCATTTCCCGTTTCTGGCGAGAGTTTCTAAAACTTCTGGAGATTGAGCCTCTCCTCTCAACTGCCTACCCATCCACACACTAATGGACAAACGGAGCAGATCAACCAGATTTTTTTAACCAATACCTGCTCTGCATCTCGAACTATCATCATGACAACTCCCATGTGCTAAGTTTGCTTACAATAATGCCACACATGCCTCTACTCAGCAACGCCCGTATTTTGCCAACTATGGTTTTCACTCTCTGCTTTCTTCCGGACGTCCCCACGAACTCTCCAGTACCAGCAGTCAGAGATCTAGCTACCCATCTCCACCAGGTACACCAGGAACTCAAAGAGCACTTACAAGGAAGCATATAAATGTCATTTTGATTGGGACCACCCAGCCGTCCCCAGCCTTTCCATAGGAGACAAAGTCTGGCTGTCCACCCACAATCTTAAATCTGCTCACGCCGCAGCCAAACTGGACCACCAATATCTGGGCCCTTTCAAGATTGAGGCATGAATCAACCCCGTAACATTCAGATTGCAAAGACCCAAGTCCCTGAAGATCCACCCTGTATTTCATGTCTCCCCTCTGAAGCCAGGCACAGAGAACCCGTGATATTCTATGATATTCTATGATTCTATGAACCCGTTCCCACATCACTCCAGCCCTCGGCCTCCCCTTGCCCCCGTAACAGTCCAAGGGCATGACGAGTGTATAGTTCAGCAAATTCTTGACTCCCCACTCGTCAGAGGGCAGCTCCGATAGTTGGTGGACCCGGAGGATAACGGCCCAGATGAGCAGTCCCGGGAACTGGCAAATCACATCCATGCCCCAGATCTATTGTGGGCATTTCACAGAGACCACCCCAAGAAACCAATCCTGGTGGTACCTTGAGGGCACCCTCAATGGGGGTGGTACTGCCAGGAGTAAGGCCCTCAGCTGCACCTGCTCAGTACTTCTGATGCCCTAACGAGTCAACTAGGCTGCCGGACAGACCACCCTGCCTGATTGGCTGAGGAAATCAGCAGTCCCGTTCTTAAACCTAGCAGCAGCAGCTCCTTGCTGGCTGCTCAACATACATGCCCATGGCCTCTCTCTGCCTCCCTGTGCTCCTCTCTCCAAGCCCTGCTCATGCTCTGCTCCTCCACCGCTCCAGCCCAGATCCTGCCCTGCCTCCAGCCTTGTTACCCATCCTGTTCCAGCTCTGCTCCTGCCTTCCCTGACTCCTCCCTCGGCTCTGACTCCAACTCTGCCTTGACCCTTGGCTCTGGCATTCGGACTCCAACCACTAGGCCTGACCGCCTACAACCTGGTCCGCTGATAGCATGAGGGGAATGAGGTGTGTTGGGGGAGGGGAGGGGACATGAAGGGAGCGAGGTGTCTCGGGGGAGCAAGGTGCGTTGTGGGGGCATAAGGGGAGTGAGGTTTGTTTTGGAGGTGGGGATGGAGTGAGGTGGAGGCATGGGGGGGAGCAAGGTGCATTGGGGCAGTGGGGGTGGAGCGAGGTGTGTTTGTGGGGTCCTGAGGGGAGGAAGGTGTGTCAGGGGGCCTGAGGGGAAAGAGGTGTGACAGGGTGGACTGGGGTAAGCGAGGTGCAACGGGAAGCCTGGGGGTGGAGTCAGGTGAGGGCCTGAGGGGAGCGAGGTGCATCGGGGGAGAGGCTAAGGGGAGCAAGGTATGATTGGGGGGACAGGGAGGGGAGGGAGGTGGGGGCCTGAAGGGAGTAAGGTGCATTGGGAAGCGAGGTGCATTTGGGGGGCATGAGGGGGAAGTGAGGTGTGTTTGGGGGGAGGGGGGGAGCGAGGTGTATTCAGGAGCGGGGGGGCGGCGAGGTGTATTCGGGGTGAGGTGACATTTATTGGGGGTAGATAGCTGAACGAGATGTATTGGGGGACTGGGGCAAGGCGCGTTCCGCACGGGGGAGCGAGCTATCGTTGGGACAGGGTGTGGGTTAAGGTGTATTGGGGAGTGGGCTGAGGTGGGTTTGGGGGGAAACAAGGTGTGTTCAGGGGGAAGGAGGAACAAGGTGTGTGTGGACACACACATCCAGTCAGACACATGTCTGACCCTCCTCTCACTACTGCACCAAGGGCGGGTGGGGGTCGCGGGGGGTCTCTGCCGAAAGCCAAGAACTAGCTGACCATCATGGTTCTTGCGGGATGTTTGTACAGGAAATAGTTTAAGAGATGGAAAATGTCGAGTAGCATGTTCCAAAATGGCTGGAAATGGGGCGCGACACCTGCAGCTGGGCGGGTCGCAGCCACCTCAAATCATGAGTGCAAACGATCAGCATCAGCCCTGTGTTTTCAGTCTGGACCAGACGCAGGCCTGAGCCTCCACAAAAGACAAAAGAACCCCGAGAAAAGACTCTGAACAGGGGCTGAGCTGAAGTTAACCAAGGCGTTTAGTTATGAGAAGAGACCAAAAGTCTGGGACTGTAGAAGAGAAAAAGACAGGGCACGAGATGGCATCCATTACAGAAGCAGCAACACTCTGCCAGCATGAGCGTCTCTTGCAAAATGGATCCCAGCTCTCTGGACGGACTGACCGTTGGGTGAGGGACTGGAGGGAACTTGGTAACAAATATAGGCTCTAGATTGGGTTTTATATTTTTCTTTTATCTGTAACTGGAGGTTCTTGGAGACGCATGGTCCCCGATCTGTATTCCGTATCTGGGTGCCCATGGGCTCCACACTCCTGGAGATTTGTTCCAAGCAGGGGCCACACCTGTGCAGTTGCTCTTGTCTTGCTCCAATCCGAGGATATAAAGGACAGTGCTGACTGACGTCCCTCCAGTTAATCCCTCACTGCAAATCAGACGAGATCCACAGCAGAGGGGAAGTGGAATACAGACAAGGACCACATTCTTGGACAACCTCTAGTTACAGGTAAGTAACCTCCATTTCTCCTTCGAGTGCTGGTCCCAATGTGTATTCCACACTTGGGTAATTAGTGAGCAGTACTCAGACAGGAAGAGGGTGCAAAGATGCAGTTGGGCCCGATGTCTGTAACGCCCCGTCCCACCAGCTGCATCTGCAGCCTCGAAGTGGTGATGCTGAATTTGCCCCAGCTGGGGAAAGGCGATGTGCCAACTGATAGTGAAGGAGGATGCAGCCAGAAATCCATTTAGTCCCTGAGCAGACGTTTGTCCCCGTGTTCGTTCTGCTATAACAACAAACACCCAAAGCAGTTTTCTAATTGGTGGCGTTGTTCCCTGCAGGTGGAATGCCAAAGCTTGTCTGATGTCAAGAGTGGAGTCTCCCATCTTCCTCGGAAGCATGAGGTTTAGGAAAGAAAACTGGTGAGCGAGCAGGTTGATTCATGTGGAACTCATGTTAGGGATGAATTTCAGATGGAGGCGAAGGGAAACCCTCTCCTTATGAAATACGGAGTACGGCGGGTCTGCCGTAAGAGCTCCTAGTTTGCTCACCCTTCTGGGACAGCGACTCAGAAGGTGACCTTCATGGAGAGGTAGGACATGGAACAAGTGGCCAGTGGTTCATAACCAGCGGGAAGGCTCTAACGAGTCCTCTTGGGAATCTGACTGTTGTTCGGTGATTAAAAATAGAATAGCAGGAGAATGGAAGGCGCTAATTGCTGCAGGTGGACTCACAGTGAGCTGGAGGAAAGGCCCGACATCTTGAGATGAAGGATGTAGTCAAGAAGAGCAGGAAAACCCACCAACCCAGAGGTCAAATGGTTCCATTGCATCCAGGTGAAGAAATGTCTCCATTTAGCCAGACAGCATTTTCTAGTGGACTCTTTTCTGGTTCAATTAAGAATAGATTGGATGTTTTCCAAACATGAACATTCTAGGTCTGATGCCCAGGCCGTAAGGTGGAAGGGGTCTGGGTTGCGGGGCATCTGGCTGTGCCGTTCCCCTGGGTCAACAGGTTGGGGAAGGGTTGGATGCTGATGGGATGATGTGCCACCATTTGCAGAAGGAAGCTGTCTGGGATCCACGGTATGCAATGAGAATGACTCGAGCTTTGTCGTGACAAATCTCTCTCAGTGCCTGTGGTAGTAGCGGGAGGGGAGGAAAAGCGTATCTCGGGTGGGAGAAGGGTGTTGCTCTTGCAGCCCTTGCCCAGAGCAGCCCTGGAGTGATATAGGGTGAATTCCTTGTTTGTCTGGGATGCCCACAGGTCCCAGGATGGCATTTTTCACTGGGTGAATCTCTGGTTCGGGCCAGAATTGTGTAAGTCCCATTCATGGTCTGTGAAGACGTGTCTGCTGAGATTGTCCTCCAAAGAATTCTGTGCCCCTGGTAGGTCTGTCACCAAGAGCATTGTGCAGCTCCTGACGTACCAGTTCCATTAGTTGATGGCCTCTACACACAGAAGAAGGGATCTTGCTCCACCTTGTTTGTTTACGTAGGAGACAGTCGTCATGTTGTCTGACGTTATTTGGACATGGCTGGATTGAATCAGTGGGAGGAATGGATGGCAGGCGAGGCGTACTGCTCTCAGCTATAGCCGACTGGTATGCACCCTGGCTTCTCAAGGGGTCCATGTGCCCTGTGCAGGGTGATTACCCATGTGCGCTCCCCATCGGGTGTGAATGCAACAAAAGGGACTCCCTCGCGCACTGGCTCTGGGTTTGTCCACCAGGCCAGAGAAGCCTTGAGCTTGGCTGGAACTTAGGCCAATAAGTTTAGGCTTGAAATTAAAGGCAGGCGTCTAGGCATCAGAGCAGTGAAGTTCTGGAACAGCCTCCAAAAGGGCAAAAACCCTAACTTGTTACAAGACTGAGCTTGATAAGTTCACGGAGGGGGTGGTATGAAGAGATTGCCTACAATGGCATATGGCCCTGTCCCAACTGCTATTAGCAAATATCCCTAATGGCTAGAGATGGGACACTAGCTGGGGAGGGCTCTGAGTTACTACAGAGAATTCTTTCCCAGGTGTCTGGCTGGTGGCTCTTGCCCACACGTTCAGGGTCTAACTGATCACCATATCTGGGGTCGGGAAGGAATTTTCCCCCAGGTCAGATTGGCAGAGACCCTGGGGGGTTTTCCACCTTCCTCTGCAGCATGGGGCACGTGTCACTCGATGAGCAGCAACCTGGTGGAGAGAACCCAGCTGCTGATGGAGAATCTCCTTGGGACAGGGAAGCGGGGCGAGAATAACGTAGCCCAAGTGGAATATCTCTAGCACCCACTCGTCTCTGTTGTTACTGCCCTCCAGTGGTGTGCAAAGAGGGCGAGACGGCCACCAAAGGATTGGGGGAGGGGAGGGAATCAACAGAGCTACCCAACGATAGAGCTATCTCAAGCGTCCATTCAAAAGAAACCCTGGTTGGCGGGTGGGCTTGAGCAGTGGCGGCTGAGGTGGAAGAAGCCAGCGATCTCGGTCTGTGAACCCTCTGTCGTTTACGTGGCGGTTCGTAAAGGTGCTGGGGGGGGGTGGGTGTCATGGCTGGGCCTGGAGCTGTGTTTGGGGTGTTCCCTCTTCGGGGCTAAAGCCCAGGGAGCGGAGGGTTGTCCTAGAGTCCTTCAGGGAGTGAAGATACGCATTCATCCTCTCATTGAAAAGATAAGATTCCTCAAAGGGCGAGTGCTCAGTGGCTTTCTGGACCTCCCAGGGGAACCCTGAAGCATGAAGCCACAACTCACGTCTCATGACAGCGGCTGTGGCAACGGCTCAAGCCAATGAGGCCAGTAACGACGGCTTAGCCACCTGCCTGCATCGATGAGGGCTGGGAATTGGCCCTCCAGCCTCCTGGGGCAGTTTATCTTTGAGCCCCACCAATGTAGCGGAGTTTGTGAAGTCGCGTTTCGCCAACAGGGGCTGGTAGTTAGCGCTTCAAACTTGGAGGCTGGTAGATGAAAATAGCTTCCGCCCTGAGAGGAGAAGGCGTTTATCACCCTGGTCGGATGGAGTTGGCCTGGGGGACTGTAATCCGGACGGCTCTCTGGCTACCTGTACCACCGAGGAGTTCGGCGCTGGGTGGGACCAAGTTCTGCTTTTCTGTCCTTTTCGGGGGGTGGGCACAGGAGGGCCTAGCGGGCTCCAAAATGGCTTCCTTCCAGGAGCCTACGCTGTATGTCATGGACCTCCTCAAGAGGGATCTGGAGCTCGGTCACGAGCCTCTGTAAAAGCTCCTGGTACTGCCTGTAGTCATCAGGCAGGAGAGAGGATGATGGCATATTTGCCTCATTGCAGGAGAAGGATGACACACCCATTAGAACCGTCGCAGCCAGTTTGATTTCCTCCTCCGTACGCCCCGACAGAGCCTGTGGTACCATCTAGGGGAAGGTGATAAGTGCGATTCCTGCACGGATCCAGAACGATCTCAAGAGCCCCAATAAGGTCAATATGATGGGTCAACCGGCTGGGGGAAAGGGAGTCCCCCAAGGCACTGGATACCATCGGTCCCTTTGGTAGTGGATGGCTCCAAGACATCCTAGAGTCTCTGTCCGGGCTGATCTCTCTCTCTCTGAGGGGTTGAAGTCTTGTCCAGGTGGTCAGATTCCTCTGGTGAAAAAGTCAGCTCATGTTTTACCAGCAGTACCGGAGGAGGAATGCTCCGACCTGTAGATGTAGTAGGGTTTTCAAAGTGATTTCTTCTGGTGTAGAGATGTCTCTGAGGAGAACTGGACTGATAACAGAGGAGACTGCGGGTATATAAAGGCTAAAAATATTCTCCGGAGTAGTAAAGGTCTCAGTTTAAGCTGGAGTACGGGGAGTACTGGAGGTTGGTGCCGACAGAGCTGGTGTGCCCGAGGACGGATCCATCATGGACGGAGGCAGTCCTGTGGAAGGGAAGTCCAGGGTGGAACTCCCAGACAGAGCCGTGGGATGCCGATCCTTCAGTCTAGGAGTTGGAGCTGGAGTTGGTACCGACGGATCCTTCCCCTTTCACGCCGTCCCTTCTTGCATGGAAGATTTAGGCAGCTCTAAGCACTTAGGACCCGCGCGCAAGGACTCTCCTGACGTGGACGGAGTGGGGAGGGGGGGGAAAGAGAGAAATCTTTTCTTTTAGAGGCCGTTCTGGAAGGGAATCCGTCCTTGTATCTACTGCAGCCCTGAGTTTCTGAAGTACTGGTACCCTGTCCTGCCAGCGTGACCTCTCAGCGAGGTCGCACTGTGAGGAGGACACCCAGTGTACTTTACAAAATGGCTTCCCCCATGTGACTACATGGAGGAAACCATTTTGTTTTGGTACAAGTGCCATTGCGGGTGGCTCCACTACATCACTGATGGCCACTTTCATGAGAGGGTTTCCTGGGTTTAACAGACCCTGCCTCAATCCCGGAGCTCAGGTGGCCGCTCACACATTCCCGGAATACCAGGCATGCCGGTACTTCTGGGAATGGCGTGGGCCTGCCCCCACCGGTGTGACCTTGCACGCAGTCGTGCCACACCGGGGGGGGGGGGGATTTTGAGGCATGCTCAACCCCGCCCCCACTGGCGTGACCTCACACGCAAAGTGTGTGTACAAGATCGGCCCACATGAGGGGTGCCATTTGGAGGAGCGCGTTGCCCCGCCCCCGCAGGCGTGAGCTCCCATGCACCATGCTCCTTAAAATGGCGTCCGCCATCCAATACTGGCTTTGTCTCAGTGTCGGATGGGGGGGCAAACCCGCAAAAGAGGACTGCCCGCTTCAAAACCAGATAGGCAGCCTCCCTACTAGGTGCTTGTGCTCAGAGGGGCGCTTCCCACAGTCTGAGGCGGCTGCCTGTGGGCCTGGGCCCGATAGCGGTCTCCAGGCCTTCAGACATTGCCGCTTCTTCCCTCCTCGAAGAAGGGAGCTAACCCTGCACTTGCTGGGCGTCTCTGAGACCACGAAGGCAGCCCTGGTGTTCATCGCTGCTGGAGAAGGAACGGGGGCAGGCAGCCCGGTTCTTAAATCCCGAGACCCTGGGCATAGTCCCGCTCTGCGGGGAGAACTAGCCTATGAACCAGTAAACGAGTATGGCTACGAAATGACGTATGCGATCGATACCTGCAGGTTCTGAAAGAACAGGGATCGCTGTGGAGACGGAGACCGCCGCATGGCCTGAGTCGGAGTCAAGGAGAAACTGGAGGGGCACCGAGTGCGAGGAGGACAACGGCGCGGGCGCCGACCAACGGACACCGCTTGCCGTCAGCCACGTGCGAAATACACAGCGGGGACGTCGACACAGCGATGAAAGACCCGTGGCGCTGCCGTGGCTGGGTTCGGGCTCCGGGGCTATAAACCGGCAGTGGAGACACTCGGGCTCGGGATGGAGCCCGGGCTCTGAAATCCCATCCCGGGGCATATACACGGCAACGTTCAGCCCGAGCCCCCCAAGTCTGAGTCAGCTGACCGGGCTCTGAGACTCAGTGTTAGGGGTTGGTTATTACAGTGTAACCGTTTCCATAGGGACCAACCTGGCCTCGCCAATCCTGTTCCTTGCACCTATTCTAGATCTTTATCGTAAGCGGCGTTCAACAAGATTATATGCGGTTTTACGCTGGACACAGCCAGGCGCTTTGCACTCAGGACATAAGAACATAAGAGCGGCCATATTGGGTCAGACCAAAGGTCCATCCAGCCCAGTATCCTGTCTTCCGACAGTGGCCAACACCACGTGCCCCAGAGGGAGTGAACCTAACAGGTCATGATCAAGTGATCTCTCTCCTGCCATCCATCAGGACAGTGTTGAACTGAGGGGAAGCCGGCGACCTGGGGCACCTTCTCTTCCCACACAGGCAGCGGGTTGATGCACTGGGCTGAAACAAGGGAGGGGGTGGGGGGTGCGAATTGCTAGCCTGCATTGGGGGAGAGCGGGCGGCAGAGCTGGGAGGGTTCATCCTAGTGGTCACGGACTAGGCGGTCGTGCTGTGAGCAGGTGGTAGAGAATCACCTGGGCAGCTCGGGAAGCCCTGAAAAGTGTCCCAGTGTGATGGGGGAGGCAGGGGGAGCGAGGTACATTTTGTGGGGGGGGGAGGGTATGGGTGGATTGAGGTGTGTTGGGGGAACGAGGTGTGTTTTGGGGGACAGGGAGAGCGAGGTGTCTTTGGGGGGGAAAGAGGTGTCTTTGGGGGAGGTTTGGAGGCGTGGGGGAGAGAAGTGTATTTGGGGAGGGTGGGGGAGAGATGTGTTGGGGGGTCAAGGTATATTGCGGGGAACAAGGTGTATTCAGTGGGAGCGAGGTTTATTCAGGGGGCTCCAGGGGGGAGAGTGAGGTGTATTTGGGGAGACCTGGGGCAGCATGTATTCTGGGGCGGGGGGGGGAGGGGCAGAGCAAGATGTATTCCAGGGGTCCTGGGGGGGCTAGCAAGGTGTATTTAGAGGAATCCAGGGGGGAGTGTGGTATATTCAGAGGTCTGTGGGGAGGGGGAGCGAGGTGTATTTGGAGAGGTCCGGGGGAGTGTGGTATATTCAGAGGTCTGGGGGGGCTAGTGAGGTGTATTTGGAGGGATTGGGTGTGTGTGTGGGGGGGGGGTATAGTCAGAGGTTGGGGGGAGCGAGGTGTATTTGGAGGGGTCAGGGGGGCATGGTATATTCAGAGGTCCAAGGTGGGGAGTGTGGTGTATCCGGGGGGTGTGGTATATTCAGAGGTCAGCGCAGGGGGGCTAGTGAGGTGTATTTGGAGGAGTCTGGGGGGGGTCAACAAGATGTATTTGGAGGGGTGAGGGGGGCATAGTATATACAGAGGTCGGGGGGGGGCATGGTGTATTCAGAGCTCGGGGGGTGTGGTGTATCCGGGGGGTGTGGTGTATTCAGAGGTCCAAGGGGCGTGGTGTATCTGGGGGACATGGTGTATTCAGAGGTCGGGGGGCCGTGGTGTATTCAGAGGTGTGGTATATTCAGAGGTCAGGGGGGCGTGGTGTATTCAGAGGTCCAGGGGGCGTGCTGTATTTAGAGGTCGGGGGGCGTGCTGTATCCGGGGGGCGTGGTGTATCCAGAGGTCGGGGGGGCGTGGGGTATCCAGAGGTCAGGGGTGTGTGATGTACCCAGGGGTCGGGGGGCGTGGGGTATCCAGGGGGCGTGGTGTATCCAGAGGTCAGGGGGTGTGGTGTATCCGGGGGGTGTGGTATATTCAGAGGTCAGGGGGGCGTGGTGTATTCAGAGGTCCAGGGGGGGGTGGTGTATCCAGAGGGCAGGGCAGCGTGGTGTATCCAGGGGGCGTGGGGTATCCAGAGGTCAGGGGTGTGTGATGTACCCAGGGGTCGGGGGGCGTGGTGTATTCAGGGGGGGGTGGTGTGTCCAGAGGGCCAGGGGGGGGGGCTGTATCCAGAGGGCGGGGGGCGTGGTGTATCCAGGGGGCGTGGTGTATCCAGAGGTCGGGGGCGTGGTGTATCCAGGGGGCGTGGGGTATCCAGAGGTCAGGGGGGCGTGGTGTATTCAGAGGTCCGGGGGGGGTGTGGTGTATCCAGAGGTCGGGGGGCGTGGTGTGGTGTATCCAGAGGTCGGGGGCGTGGTGTATCCAGGGGGCGTGGTGTATCCAGAGGTCAGGGGTGTGTGGTGTACCCAGGGGTCGGGGGGCGTGGTGTATTCAGGGGGGTGTGGTGTATCCAGAGGTCCAGGGGGGTGTGCTGTATCCAGAGGTCGGGGGGCGTGGTGTATCCAGGGGGCGTGGTGTATTCAGAGGTCCAGGGGGGTGTGGTGTATCCAGAGGTCAGGGGGTGTGGTGTATCCGGGGGGCATGGTGTATTCAGAGGTCAGCGGGGCGTGGTGTATCCAGGGGTGTGTGTGGTGTATCCAGAGGTCCAGGGGTGTGTGTGGTGTATCGGGGGGCGTGGTGTATTCACAGGTCAGGGGGGTGTGGTGTATCCAGAGGTCGGGGGGCGTGGTGTATCCGGGGGGCGTGGTGNCCGGGCAGGCAGACGCGGGCGCCCAGCTCGTCGCAGGCGTAGTGCCCGAAGGGGTCGTCGCGGGGGCGGCAGTAGTCGGAGCAGCCCTCGCCGTAGTAGTGCTCGTCACACAGCACGTGGTAGGAATAGCGCAGCTCACTCTGCTCGCCCAGCTGCACGTCCTGGGACCAGTCCTCACCCACCGCCAGCCGGCGCCGCGTGGCCAGGCGGCTGATCAGGTTCTGGGCGTCCTCTGAGGAGTTGGGGGGGGGGAGAGGAGAAACGGACTGTCAATGAAGAGCCTGGGAAAAGCACAATGCTTCCCCTCCCCCCTTCCCTGCAATGACCCCCCCTCTCTCATGGGGCAGGGCCAAAAACCGGGACCTTCAGCACAAAGGGCCTGAGCCAGACACCACTGAAGTCAAAGGGCCTTGGGACGAGGCATAGACATTGCTCACTTCAGCTGAAGGAGGAGCTCCGTTAGCCAGCAGCGGTAGTAAGGCCATTATCCTCTATACGGACCAGCCACTAGAGGGAAACACATAATACTGACCCAACAGGTGACATCCCCACCCAGTATACACCCCACGGTCATGCAGCAGGAATGCGTTGAACGCCTCTCTCCTCTTGCCCAGCCCTGCCACGGGTAATGCCCTTTGCTCCCTACCCAGAGGAGGGGTCACTCTTAAAGGGGTGTGGGCCAGGTCCTTTAACAGAGTCCGAGGACAGGAGGGACCTCTGCGATCATCCAGCGTGACCCCCTGTGTAACAAGGCCAGAGAACTTCCCCCGTCTTAAGTTTAAAATCGTCAGGGATGGAGAATCCACCTCGACCTGTGGTCAGTTGTCCCAATGGGTAATGCCCCTCGCTGTTGCAATTGTGCATCTGATATTCCCGTCTGACTATTTCCAGCTGCAACTTCCAGCCGTCAGATCGTGTTTGACTTTTCTCCACTAGACTGAAGAGCCCTTGATTAAATATTTGTTCCCCCTGTAGGTGCTGATAGACGGGGATGAAGTCACCCCTGAACCTTCTCTTTGCT
Source organism: Platysternon megacephalum (assembly GCA_003942145.1). Taxonomy (NCBI): domain Eukaryota; kingdom Metazoa; phylum Chordata; order Testudines; family Platysternidae; genus Platysternon; species Platysternon megacephalum. The sequence continues at coordinate 280,717 of QXTE01000439.1, forward strand.
AAGCTAAATAGATCGAGCTCCTTGAGTCAGGCACGACCAGGCAGGTTTTCTAACCCTTTGATCATTCTCGTAACTCTTCTCTGACCCCTCTCCGATTTACCAACATCCTCCTTGAATGGTGGGCACCAGAACCGGACACAGGATTCCAGCAGCGGTCGCACCAGGGCCAAACACAGAGGGGAAATAACCTCTCTGCTCCTTCTAGAGATTCCCGTTTATACATCCCAGGATCACCTTGGCTCTTTTGGCCCCAGCGTCGCACTGGGAGCTCATGGTCAACCAATTATTCGTTCCCCCCCCCCCAACCCAAAAAGTCTTTCAGAGTCACTGCTTCCCAGGAGAGAGTCCCCCCAATTCTTTCCTTTCTAATTCCCATAATGAACTCGCTGCACCAGCTCCCCCCACTCCCTTGGCTTAAATCCCGGCCCCCAGGCACGTCCCAGCCCCCAGCCCACCCGGGATCCCTTCTCCATCCGCCACCCCACTCAGTGCCCCCCACCCGCCATGAATCTGCCAAGCTGGCAGCCGCTTGCCCTCTGCCCAGGCAGACAGAATCATAGCGATGTGGGGCTGGAAGGAATCTCAAGAGACCATCTACTGAAGCCCCCTGTGCTGAGTCCGGGACCAAATAACCCTAGACCAGTCCTGACAGGTGTTTGTCCAGTGACAGGGATTCCATAACCTCCCTTGCAAGCCTACTCCCGAGCTTCCTCCCCTGAGAGCGCCGAATATCTACCTTCAATCTCCCTCGCTGCAGATCAAGCCCATTTTTGTCTTGTCCTCCCTCCAGCGGACACGGAGAACAACTGATCCCTGTCCTCCTTAGAACAGCCCTTAATGTATTTGACGACTGTTCTCAGGTCCCCCCTCAGTCTGCTTTTCTCCAGACTAAACAGGGCCCGTTTTTTTAACCTCTCCTCCTAGGGCAGGTTTGCTAAACTTCGGATCCTTTTCGTTGCTCTCCTCTGGGCTCTCTTCAAATTTGCCCACGTCTCTCCTAAAGTGTGGCATGCAGAACTCGACCCCGCGCTCCAGCTGAGGTCGGGTGACCAGATGTCCCGATTTTTAGGGACAGTCCCAATTTTGGGGTCTTTTTCTTATATAGGCTCCTATTACCCCCCACCCACCTCCTGTCCCGATTTTTCACACTTGCTGTCTGGTCACCCTAAGCTGAGGCCTCCCCAGTGCTGCATAGAGCAGGGCAATGACCTCCCATGTCTGACATACGGCACTCGTGTTAATACACCCCTGAATGACAGATTAAAACTGCATCACACTGTCGGCTCCCATTCAGTTTCATATCCACTAGATTCCCCCCGTTTCTTTTTCAACACTATTATCCCCTGGCCAGTTATTCCCCAAGCATTTGATTTTTCCTTCCCCAGTGAAGTATTTCACACTGGTCTCTACTGAATTTCCTCTTGTTGATTTCAAGAGCAATTCTCCAATGTGTCCAGGTCGTTTTCAATTCCAATCCCGTCCTCCAAAGTGTTTGCGACCCCTCCCAGCTCGGTGTCATCTGCAGGTTTTATGAGCATCCTCTCCACTCCATTGTCCAAGTCATTCATGAAAATATTGAATGGTAGCAGCCCCGGGACTGACCCCTGCGGGACCCCACCAGTTACGCCCTCCCAACTGACAGCAAACCATTGATAACTACGCTCTGAGCACCGTCTTTCAACCAGCACCTGATAGTCATTCCATCTAGACCCACACTTCCCTAGGCTGCTTAGGAGAATGTCATGTAGGACGGTGCCAAACGCCTTCCTGAAAATCAAGATACTTCACATCTAGTTTGACACACACACCCCGATCGAGTAGGCCCGTGACCCTCACAGATGGGGCCAAGTAGGTGTACCCACAGCACGTGCCCCGCACCCAATTACACCTCCTTCCCCCCCACAGCACACACACCCCCCTCCATCCACCTGGGACCCCGCCTTGTCCCCACTCCCTTGCAATCCGTGACACTAGCGCCAACCTGTAAGGGGAAAGACCAATGCCCCCTTCTTGCCCCACATGTGTCAGGGGAGGGGCCAACCCAACCGAGGCAGGAAGGGGGTCAGGTGCTGCCTTTGGGGGAGGGCCTGTGTCCATTTGCCGTTCCCATCCGTGCCCGAGTTCCCACCGCACTCCCTTCTCCAGCACTCGCTCTCCTGCCTCCAGTGCCCCCACAACACACCCCCAGCACCCTTCCTCCCCACCCAACCCCTGACCCTTACCCCCTCCTCCCCACCCACCCAATTCCCAAACCCCTCTCTCCTCCTGCACCTCTACCCTCACACCCAACCGCCACACCCAGCACCTTGTGGAGAATGTGGGAATGTCTTGTAACATTTTAAGGAACAGTGTGTGACTCAGTTTACCCACTGCCTGGGAAGGAGTCAGTGCCTCCTCTGGGGATAGGGAGATTGAGGCACATGTGTATAACAGCTCTGCCTGAGGCTGTATCTACCCTGCAGAGCCTAAACCAGCATAGCTCTCTAGTGTAGACGCAGCGTATGCGACAGAAGGAGTGCTGGCCTGTCTGGTAACACCAGCTCCCCGAACGACAGTAGTCAAACCACCAGAAGCACGGCTGTGTTGGCATAGCTAAGTTGGCTGGCGGGCAGTGGCTTTTTCACACCCCCGACCGACAGAGCTATGCCAGGCTACGTTTGATGACTCTAGTGGGGCGCAAATGTGCCGTCGAGAACAGAAGGGAACCCACACAGATGAATGGCAGATCCAAGGACTGGCACAGGAACCCTTCACCCCCAGCCGCCCAAGAAAGAGAAGAGCTGGGACCCAGCAGGGTTGCAGGGGTGAGGACAGAAACATAAACGGTACCAGGCCTAGGTACAGAGACACAAGGTGGACCCTAGGAAAGCATGGGATATCAGGGCAGCTGCTTTCCATGCACACCTCAGCACTCTCCGAGGCTAGAGTCCTGATGACTAATCAATGCTCCATTGTCCTGAAAAGGCTGCCTGGGAACATGGCTCCCTGAAGGGGTACAAGTGCCTATAGGAGTCTGAACTCAGCTGGTCTCTCGATAGAGCATCCGGACAGAAATGAGGTCCCAGAGCTTTGGGAAAGGCTATGTTCAGGGCAAGGCAAGACCTAGTGGTCCTTCTAAAACAGTGGTTTTCAACCAGGGGTACGCATACCCCTAGGGGTACACAGAGGTCTTCCAGGGGGTACATCAACTCATCTAGATATTTGCCTAGTTTTACAACAGGCTCCATAAAAAGCACTAGCGAAGTCAGTACAAACTACAATCTAATACAGACCATGACGTGTTTATACTGCTCTATAATACTATACAGTCCACTGAAAAGTACAATATTTATATTCCAGTCGATTCATTTTATACTTATATGGTCAAAATGAGAAAGTCAGCAATTTTTCAGTACTAGTGTGCTGAGACACTTTTGTATTTTTATGTCTGATTTTGTAAGTAAGTAATTTTTAAGTGAGGTGAAACTTGGGGGTACGCAAGATTAATCAGACTCCTGAAAGGGTTACAGTAGACTGGAAAGATTTAAAGCCACTGTTCTAAGGGACTGGATGAAGGCCAGAGCACTGAACCCATATTGATCCATGACAGCTGGTGGCAGAAGTGGGATACTGGATGCACCAGTAGTATTTTGCATCCAGTGACCACAGCAGAAAAAAAAATGAAACCACCAAGGTTAGTGAAAGGAAACAGTAAGGCAAATGGTGTGGAAGACTGTAGAGCTATACAGAGCAAGAAGGCTAAACGCTGAACGGTTAAACAAGGCACAGATGGCTGCACAGCTAGAGAAGGACAATCGGGCAACAACCATGGTCCAGACCCAGAAGGGGTTCCGGGTGAGCAGCCCAGTTTGAGAGCAGAGAAGAGGGGAGAATCGGAGAATGCCCCAACACAAGAGCTGGAGCAGCAGAGACTGGGGCTGAAAGCAAAGGAGCTTCCGATGGAGGCACCGAAGCTGGAGACAGCCAGGTCCCAGCATGCTGAGCAAGAACAAGACGCGCGAGCGGGCTGCAGCCAAAACACGAGTCATGACAGAGGGACGCATGCACCGGAAATCATGGCGCCAAGGAGCAAGAGGCCGTGTGGAACCCCAGCTGGGGAGATCTACTCCACGAGAAGCACAGATACTACATTACTGTCCCACTTGGAGGAGGATGAGGATAGAGATGCCTTTCTCGCTGCCTCAGAGTAGGCTAGTGATTTGAATCCAATCCCCCCTGCAGATGGACTCTGATGTCTCGCTCCCGTACCGGGGCCTAAAGCCATCAGGCGTCTAGTCAAACGCATGGGGCTGATACCGGGGACTAGGTGCAGTGCAAAGGGGGCATACTGCTTACGTCTGAACTGACCCCTAGGACAAGGTTTCGGTGGGGGTGGGGGGTGCAGAAGACCAGGGGAGGGACATATACGGAGGTTGCTACCCCGGTGGGAGAATAGCTCCACCAACGGGGTACAGGTGCAGGAGTCATTTCTCTGGAGACTTTGTTGGGTTAGAACAATTCCACCCAGTGTGGCCCCCATAAGTTTAAAAGATTGGATGGTTTACATGAAGGTGGGAGGCTTTTTTGAAAAGACCTGCTCCAGGAAGCCTTTTGGGGCCCATCCTCTGGCCTGCGTCGTATGATGATCACAACGGTCCCTTCTGGCCTTGAGAGCCGTGAAAATACGGTTAGTGGATCAGAAGTCTAAGGATCTGTCTGTCACAGGCTGATCGGCACGTGAGTTTGTGGACAGTACGTCCACTTATTAAACAAGACTCAAAAGGGGATTGGCCTAGGCATGGGGCCGGGGCCGACGACAGGGGGAGGGCTTGTGGAAGCACCCCAGATGTGGGATTTGGGTAAATCCAAACTGGGAGGGGGCAGCTGACGCCCCCGGATCCCAAAGATCTAAGCTGCAATATCTGCAGAAGGATGGGGCATAACGGGGTGTACTGCCCGAGCCTCCGTTTCCTGGGGCCTGCCCAGAACCAAAGGGTTAATCCATCATCTGCCCAGCCAGGAAGGCAGCCGGTACATTAGCTGCCTGAGTGACCGTGTGGGAGAAAGATGTTACCCAGCCAGTGCCTCTTGTGCATAGGATCTGCTGGTAGATAAGTCCCCACTCCGCACCCTGGTGCACGCGCCCTGTTATACTCTCCTGGCCCCAGATCCAGCTGATCCCCAAAGGGAGCGAAAGGTGGGAGCTTACAGGGGGGACAGCGGGACACTGGAGCCAATCCCCACGTAGTAAAGCCACATCGACCACTGCAATCTGGGGCAGGATCCGCGTGCGAAACCCGTGCCCCGCCTGGCAGCACAGAGTGCTGGGCAGACTCCGGCCGTGCTGGAGGTGGGGGGGATCCTGGAGGAGACCCCTTTTGCTCTACTTTTCGGAAGGGAGACGCTGTAGCTTTGAGCGGTGGCAGCGTTCCTGGAGCCGTGTTGATCCCAGGATACAAGACCAGCTAGGTGAGGTAACTGGAGCTTTAAGGCCCAGTCCAGCCCTTCTCCCAGTATGAACCAAAGGCCTGGGGCAAGCACTGAGGGGAGCCACACGGACAGACCTGGAGGTGTCAAGCAGGTGGGAGGGAGGGGGAGCTTTTCCACCCCCTACCTGCCCCACAAGGGAAACGCTGGTAAGCTCACGACACCTCCCCATCTGTAGACAGATACCTGACCTGAAGTGGGGCAGAGGAAGGACCCCCCACCCAGCTCCACCTAGGAGGCATAAGTCTCACCAGGCGAACTCCCTGGAGCCTGAATCTGTGACCAAGGCAGTTACTTCCCTGCCGGCCTGCACGGGGGAAACTGAGGCATAGTTGAGCCTTGGCGCAGCTGGCCGAGCGTGCGCGGGGAGGGGGACTGCCAGAAGTGTGAACCCTGTCAGTGGGTGGGAAAAGCCCCAGAGAAGGGTAAAGCTGCTGGGAGGCCGCTGATGATGGAAGAGATCTTTTCACAGGGTGGCCACGGCCGTGGTAGGTTCTCTTAACCAAGAGGCCCTGAATCACAGTGCATCGGGGGGGAGACAGTGACTTCTGCCCAAGAGAGGAAATGGGGTCCTGACTTCTGCCCAAGAGAGGAAATGGGGTCCTGGCATATGCACCCCTGCCTTACCTGACGCTGGGACACCCAGAGCCACAGCTGGGTTAAGTCCAGCTCAGCAGGGGGACAAACCTTCCCTGCTCCCCTCCACAAACTATTCCAAGAGGCGCTTCCTAGCCCCACCCTAGCCTGCAGCGCAGACGGCTGACACCTGGAGGAATGGGAGGAGGTAGCGGCAGGGTCTGATTTCAGCCTCAAACCCGAAGGCTTTAGGGGGGCAAAGGGGTGTAGAGGGGAGGGCATGAAAGCTCCCCATGTGGCCCTTGCTAGCGTGACCTAAAGGAGAAGACCTGTGGGATGGATTTGAAACGGCTCTGTCTTGCTATATGACAACTGCATGTTGTTTAATGAGTAACAGCTGTTCTGTAAGACCCTAGAAATTATCTGGCAGAACGGTTCTCCAGGGAACTGGAGACGTTTGCCCTGGTGTGTTCTGATGACTGTAGGAGAACGCTAAGCTGGAGGGAGAGGTAGATAAGCTGAAGGGTAGGGATAGGGTCCAGAGTGACCTAGACAAATTAGAGGATTGGGACAAAAGAAATCTGATGAGGTTCAACAAGGACAAGTGAAGAGTCCTGCACTTAGGAAGGAAGAATCCCATGCACCACTACAGACTAGGGACCGAGTGGCTAAACAGCAGTTCTGCAGAAAAGGACCTGGGGATTACAGTGGACGAGAAGCTGGATATGAGTCAGCAGTGTGCCCTTGTTGCCAAGAAGGCTAACGGCATATTGGGCTGCATTAATAGGACCGTTGTGAGCAGATCAAGGGAAGTGATTATTCCCCTCTATTCAGCACTGGTGAGGCCACATCTGGAGTATTGCATCCAGTTTTGGGCCCCCTACTACAGAGAGGATGTGGACAAATTGGAGAGAGTCCAGTGGAGGGCAACGAAAATGATCAGGGGGCTGGGGCACATGACTTACGAGGAGAGGCTGAGGGAACTGGGGTTATTTAGAGAAGAGTGAGGGGGGATTTGATAGCAGCCTTCAACTACCTGAAGGGGTTCCAAAGAGGATGGATCTAGACTGTTCTCAGTGGTACCAGATGACAGAACAAGGAGCAATGGTCTCAAGTTGCAGTGGGGGAGGTCTAGGTTGGATATTAGGAAACACTATTTCACTAGGAGGATGGTGAAGCACTGGAATGGGTTACCTAGGGAGGTGGTGGAATCTCCACCCATAGAGGTTTTTAGGGCCTGGCTTGACAAATCCCTGGCTGGGATGATTTAGTTGGGGATTGGTCCTGCTTTGAGCAGGGGGTTGGACTAGATACCTCCTGAGGTCTCTTCCAACCCTGATATTCTATGAACGCAGAATCCCAACTTCAGAGTAGGTTCGAACATCCCTAGATCACTGCGGGCGGGCAGCACAATCGCACTCTGTTCCAGAAGCGAGGTGAAGAACGGGGGAATTGTTTGTGATCTTTTTATGAACAAGGCGTGACTCAGTTTACCCACTGAGTGGAAAGGGACCAGTTCCTACTCTGGTGGCACTGTGGAGTGAGGCGGGGCTAGATGTCAGGCAGACAATGGCTGTTTCTGGGATGGACCTAAAAAAAAATGAATGGAATCCACACAGATGAATGGAAGATCCGTTCATGAGCCCTTCGCCCCAGCCGCCCAGGAAAGAGAAGAGCTGGGACCCATGCAGATCTTCACCTAGACCCTTTGTGGCCATCGTAGGAAGGATGAGAGGCACAGCCTTTGTCCATGTGGATTTCTGACGATGTGAGGGGGCAAAGGACTCCCCATCCTTTTTAAGACTCGTTCCATCAGAGCCTCAGCAGCCTCCTCAACCCAGAGGGTTGCAGGGGTGAGGACAGAGATGTAGGAGGTACCGGGTCTGTGTTAAGAACTAGGACGAAGACATAAGGTGGGCCCCAAGAGAGCATGGGATATCAGGGCAGCTGCTTCTGCCCATATAGACTGTCTTAAACTTGGCTAAAAAGACTCTGCGGTGCTGGATTTCTAGTGACTAATCAATGCTCTGTTGTTCTGAAAAGGCTCCTGGTCTCACCACACACACACCCTGGGTGCATGGCTCCCTGAATGGGTACAAGTCTCTACAAGAGTCTTATCTCGGCTGCACTCTCAGTAGAGCGCCAGGACAGAAACAGGGGGTGCCAGAGATGAAGGCCCAGTCTGGGAGTCGGAGAGCTGCAGAATTCACCCTTGGGAAAGGGTATGCACAGGCTTGGCAAGAAATAGGGGACCTCCTAAGAGACCGTATGAAGGCTGGAGCAATGATAGATGTAGATCTATGACAGCTGGTGGCAGTAGTAGGATACCGAATGCACCACCCACCCAACCCCCACGCCTCCCAGCAAACAACTCTCATAGGAATCTGGATCAGAGCTGAGGCCCACCTAGCTTGGTATCCTGGTTCTGACAGAAGCCAGCACTAGATGCAACACAGAAAGATGTAAAGATCCTGCAGTAGCCAAGGGGAATAATCTGCTCCCCACACAGATCTCACCCTGGTCCTTACTAATTACAGATCTTAAACCTCAGAGCGGGAGGTTTAGCTCCCGCCTGTACAGACTCTTCTAACCCTGCATATTCTTGTTCTCTACATGAATGTCCAAGACCTTTTTCTCTTGTGCTACTAACGCGGCACCCGTGGGTGGGTCGGCAGCAGTAATGATGGAACTGGGGACCTCGGGATTTAAAGGCAGGAGCTTTTCCTGTCCGAGCTAAGAGACCCAGCTCCCCAATCAAGGCTACAGCAGGCTCTTCCACCCTATGGGTATGTCTACACTGCAAAAAAAGGCGTGTTCTTAACTCATGTTCTTAATTCGCGTTAGCTAACCTGGGTTAAAACAGCAATGAAAACCCAACCAATCGTCTCTAAACTCCAGACTTCTCTGACTCCAGCTGCTAACCCGAGTTAAGAGGAGAATGAGAAGTCGCTTACCTTTACAGCGACTGGAGTTCGAGCTGGGTGGTCCATACGCACGTTCGAGCGGGTGGGGTACACGCACAGCGGTGGAGTTCGGAGTCTTTTGGCTAGAAGTGTCCACACGGCACATCCGTGCCCTGGGGGCTCTTTGTGTTTTTCCCGCAAGGGTGTCTAAAGGCCGAGCATGTCGGCACGCTCCGTTCCTCTTCACCGCCGAATCAGAGTTAAAGGGCTCCTGGCACGTGCTTATGGACGACATCTCAGCGAACCGCAGTCACTTCTCCTTTGAGTCATTGTCTATATGCACATTCCACTGATGCTGGCTTCCGTGCATTGAGTCTAGGAGAATAAAGACTCAACTATGGGCCTGCTGAATGCAGCTTCCAAGCTGGAGACTTCAGTAAGTACACCTAGTGCTTAGTGAATGAATGGATAGCGCCCCCAGTGGCTGCCCTGCATGTGCGCACGTTCTTTGAGGAGGCTGCTGAGGCTCTGATGGAACGAGTCTTTTAAAAAGGATGGGGAGTCCTTTGCCCCCTCACATCGTCAGAAATCCACACGGACAAAGGCTGTGCCTCTCATCCTTCCTACGATGGCCACAAAGGGTCTAGCTGGCTTCTTCCTTTGCAGATAGGAAGCCGGAGCTTGTTTGACGTCTCAGGTGTGAAGAGCTGGAAGCATGAGGCTTAGGAAAGAACACGGGTAGGTGGATTTGCTGGTTCGGATGGAATTCTGTGACTACCTTTTGGCAAGAACTTTGGATGGTTCTTAAAGACACTGGATAGCTGACTATAGAATAAAGGCGGGTCAGCCAGCCGTGCTTGACTCTCTCCTACCCTCCTCACCCAGCTGATAGCTACCCTGAACGCCACTGTCACAGACAATTGCAAGACAGAGCACAATCGCCATTAGTTTGAATGGAGGATCCATCAGCACTGAAACAATCAGGTTGAGGGCCAATGGGGAAACCAGAATAGGTGGAAACCCACTGATCGGGCCTTTTGGAAATTTCAAGACCACTGGGCGTGAGAAGGTAGATTGGCCCTCTATACGGGGAGGAGGTTTAGAGATCACGGCCGAGCGTACCATCAACGAGAGCTCAGTGGCAAGTTAAGCCATTTGAGTTCCAGTCGATAATCCAGAATCACGGGCATGGACGCCTTCTGAGCGTTCAGAGACTTGTGACGCCACCAGTGAGAAATTCTCGGCCATTTTGCAAGGTAAGTCTGTCTTGTAGAATCTGTCCAGCTGCCAACCAGGATATCCCAAACTGCAGAGAAGCAGGACTCTCAACAACCGTCCAGCAGCCCAGCTGTGAGATGAGGAGACTTCAGATCCAGATAACTTTCCCCTTGTCCTGTGACAATAGGTCTGCTACCAGAGGTAAGGTCTCGAGCCGAGAGCCGGAAAGTCTCAGGATGTCAGAAACCAAGACTATCTCAGCCATGCCGGGTGCTCTCAGGCCGAGACAATCTTGGTTTCTGGACATCCTGAAGGTGTTGTTTCATCTTGCAAATGGCTCTGTCCACGGATAGCGCCAGTCTGAGAAGATGGCTTGAAAAATGGAGTCCTTGAGTTCCCACTTGTGGCTCAAGGAGACGTACCTGCTCCGACCATCTGCTATGGTGATCTGCAGACTGGGTAGACGGACAGCCGAAAGGACAATCCAACGTTTGATGCCCCAGCTCCACAGCTGGACGGTTTCTTGGCCAAGCGGGTTGGATCTGCCGCCTCCCTGGCTTGTTGAGGTAGAACATGGAGGCGGGGTTGTCCGTCATTATCTGGGCATGCTGATCTGCAATATGACTCAAGGAGTCGTCTCCGGGCTTGAGCAGCACCCTGAGCTCTCAGAGGTCGATGTGCATTTGTGTCCTCAGGGCATTCACAGGCCCTGTGTCTGCAGCTTGTCCATATGTGCTGCCCATCCCGAGAGCAATGTGTTCATCACCTTCATCCTGGATAGGTGGGGAGGTGCAAAGGGGCGTTTTCTGGGTCTTTCCACCAAGCCAGAGATGATGGACCCAACGGGGGGCATGGAGAGGGCCATATCCAGATGATATTTGCCTGGGTTGCAGACAGGCCTCGGCCAGCCCTGCATGCATTGGAGGTGTAGGAGACCAAGAAGAGCAAGGGAAGTTCTCCCAACTAGAGACTCTCACTCCTCCACCACCACCATGAGATCAGGGATGAGAGATTCTTGAACCTGTCCCAAGGTAGGAAGCCCCTGGGTTTGAGCAGGGCACCAGTGAACTCCAGGTTCAGCACCAGGTTGTGGGTGTATTGAGCAGCCTTTGAGACCCAATGAGGTGACTTTCCCTGAACCAGCCAACCATCCTGATGAGGGCATACTGACATGCCTTTCTTGCTTCAGTGTTTTGCTGTAATCTCCAGAGCTTTAGTAAATAACCTCGGGGTGGCTGAGAGGCAAAGGGGTAGGATACATACCGGTAATGCCAATGACCTACCATGGATCTCAGGTACCTGCTATGGGATGGTATCATGCCTATATGGAAGTACACATCCTGAAGGTTGAGATATACGAACCAGTCCCCTGGAGTGGGAACAATCGAGCTGAGGGTCACCACACTGAACGTCAGCTTGCGTATGAACATGTTCAGTCTAAGATGAGTCATCATCCGCCTTCCTGCTTCGAGGTGAGGAAGTATCATCTGTAGAAGCCCGTTCCCCGCTACGGCAGCAGGACCTGTTCTGTTGCTCCAAGAGGCTCTCTCGTTGTAGAAGACCCTAATGAGAGTGGTCCCGGAAGAGGGAAGAGGCGGCAGGTTGGGGTCGGGCACTGTGAGGAACTGAATAGGGTAACCTTATGATGTCCAAAACCCACTGGGCCAAGGTGGTGCAGGATGATTTCTAAAGGAGGGAGCTAGCTCTGAAGCCAAAGGAGTGGTCTGGATCTCCCGGCCAACCCATCAAAACAGGTGTTTCTAAGGAGGAGGGTGGGACAGCTGGGTCGATGCGGCAGGCTGCCTTCTCCTGCGGAAGTGCTGTTTCTTCCTGGAGGGGTTCTGTGGACCTGTGGTGGAAGAAGGGTGGCCAGACTGTTCTTTGAGGAGCAACGGTGAAGTTCACCCCTCCAGGGTGACATCACAATCCCTCGGCGTTTACACACCAGCTCCTAGAAGGAAGCATTTCAGACAGCAACGACCAGAGCAGGCCCACTGCCATAGGCACGGAGCGAGATGCAGCATCGTCGGCTGCAGCCAATGCAGCTTGCAGACTGCTTTTCGTTACCGACTGCCCCTCAGCAGTCCCAGGATGGCTCCATCCCGCCACCGTGGCTACACAGCTATTTTTAGCACCCTGGCTCGATCAGAGCAAGACAGGTATGTCTACCTCAGCCGGAAACTACACCTCCAGCTGCAGTGTAGACACATTGTTCCATTGTCCTGCTGTTCTTACAGTGAGGGAGTTTTTTCTGAGATTTAATCTAAATCTGCTGGGCTGTAGTTTGAACCCACTGGCCCTTGTCCTGCCCTCTGCGGGAAGAGAGCAACTTTTCTCCATCTTTCTGATGGCAGCTTTTTGAGTACAGTATTTGAAGACCGCTATCATGTCCCCCCGCACTCTCCTCTTTTCCACAGTAACCATACCCAGCTCCGTCAGCCTTTGCTCATACGGCTTGCGTTCCCATCCCTTTGATCATCTTTGTCGCTCGCCTCTGGATCCTTTCCAGTGTCTCTACATCCTTTCTATACAGCGGTGACCAAAACTGGACACCATACTCCAGCTGAGGCCCATCCAGCGCCGAGTAGAGTGGTACGGTCACCTCCCGTGACTTCCTCCATGGGTAGGAGGAGCACCATTGCTCTTCTCTTCAAGAGGTCTTGGAACCCATTACAACCGTCCAATTGTGGGGCTGGGGGGGTGGGGGGAGGGGACCGCTGCTTCATCTGGTGAGGCGGACAACGATGGCAAAGCAGCTAGCCCTGCTGGGACTACAAAACCATGCCCTGAAGTGTCCCTAGCCTCTGTTTGCCAGAAACTGGGAATGGGCGACAGGGGATGGATCACGTGATGATTCCCTGTTCTGTTCATTCCCTCTGAAGCACCTGGCACTGGCCACTGTCGGAAGACAGGATGTGGGGCTAGATGGACCTTTGTTCTGACCCCGTATGGCCCTTCTTATGTCTATCAGAGGAAAGAACGTTTTGTCCTTGTTTCTCCTCTCAGCTGGGAGAAGGCTGAGCTGGTGCCCGCTGAGTTGCTGCAGACGTGGCTGAAGGAGTCTTTGGCGTACAGCTCCTGTCCAGGTAGTCCTGTCTTCCCATGAGATGGACACGGGGGCCCCCGCCCAAGAGGGCCACATGGGCATAGAGGGGAGCAGACCATGGAGTGATGGGGTCCCAGTATCGATCCCTGGAGTGGTCTTTAGAGCTCTGGTGGGAGGTAGAGGATGATGGTGGCCCTTGGGGAATACCAGTGCGGTTATCACCCAGGGCCACCAAGGAGAACGAATATGCCAGGTCCACAGGTGGCACTGTGACTCTGAGCATCAGGGGCAGCTTGGTGCCGTCTCCAGGCATCCCGGGACTGTCTGGGTGAAGTCAAGAGAAGCAGCAGGTCAGGTTCCTGTAGGACTCAGACATCGCGCTATGCCGTGAATCTACCCAGTGCTGGTAGATGTTGCGGGCAGCCCAAGTTTCTCCCCCGGGGAGGAGGCTGCCCCTGGGGCTGCTGACACAGTCTGCAAGAGTCGGAGTCCGTAAGCCAAGCCAAGGGTCAGGGCTGGAATGAGTCAGAGACCAGGGGCAGGGATTAGGAATGAGAAAGGAACCAGGAGCATGGCAGGGCAGGGAAGCAGGAACCAGGAGTTGGGGGCCCACAACCATCAGTAACGAGCCTGAGCTCTGGGGAGAAGAGTGGCACCGAGTGGGGCGTGGGCGGTCAGGCTTAGCGGTCGGAGCCAGAGTCAGGGGCAAGGGTCAAAGCCGGAGTCGGGAGCTGAGCAGGACTGGAGACGTAAGAGCACGTCTCTTGGTTCCTCCAGCCAACCTGGCGGGCCTGGATCAGATGCTGGCACCAATGGATTTGTGTTGCAGACGGATCTGCCGTCTGGCCTCACCATCCTTTACGGGTCTGGGAGGTCAAGGATTTGCATATTTTCTAATCACACGGTAATGAGCAGAGCAGCTGTGCTGCCGTACGGGCACCAACCGCTCTGTCGTGATGCCGGGAGGTAGTGGAGAGGAACTGATGGCTGTACCCTGGCTGAGGAGGCCCAGTGGGCCGGCCCATCGTATGAACACTGCTAGGTAAGAGCCCCTGAGCTGGAGGGTGAGGGTGAACGACCCCAGTAACGAAACGTGCGTGTGGACAAACACACACATTTTGCAGTGTAGACATACCCGGACGCTACTAGAGGAGGACAGAGCGCCGCACCGAGCTGGTGTCGCTGACACCAGGCTCCCTTGTGGCAGTGAGTTCCACTGGTTAATGAGACGGCAGGGAGAAAGCATTTCCGGGTAGTATCGGGTTTGAATTTCCCACTGTTCAGTCTCATCCACTGTCCCCTTGTCCTTGTGTGAGGAGACGGGGGGAGCAGACTCTCCCGATCTCCCTTCTGTCCCTTGGGCCACTGCGTTATAGACTTTTATCACGTCCCCTCGTACTCCCCCGCTCACGCAACAATCAAGGTGTTCCAGGCCCCTGCTCATTCTCCACCCAACCAGGACCCAATCCCCCCCCTTCACTCCTCTCCCCTGCCTGCCCCCTCAATCCCCCTTGACCCCCCACCCATCTCCTCCATCTCTCCGGCATCCCCTGCCATCCCCCCACCTGCCCCTCTCCATCCTCCCGCCTGTGTGCCCCCTCCATCCCTCCGACACCCCCCTCGACCCTCCTGTTCTCTCCTCTCCATCCCTCCAGCACCCCCCTCCACGACCCCCCTCACTGCCCCTGCCCACCCCTCTGAGACCCCCCCCTCACCTAGCCCTAACCCTGCACTCCCCCCTCTGTCCGTACGGGAGCCCCGCACCCCGCTCTCTACCTCAGAACTGACATTACCTGTTACCAACTCACTGACAACACGGAGGAAAAGGATCTTGAACGCTCGTGGGTCCACGTGCAACCAGCTAAAGCACAAGATGGGCTACTCAGGGGTATCTGCTACAGACCCTCAAATCACACGTGGGAACAGGCCGAGGGGCTCCTTACACAGCTATCTACACTGCGGGGGGGAGGGGGGGGGATTTCAGTCCGAGCGGCGTACGCGGGAGGTCTCATGTTACCAGTCCCAAAACACCCTGGGAATGGCTACAGACCACAGAGAACAAATTTCCAACCTCAACAAGTCGTTGCATCTGAACCCAGGGGAATTCGACGTCAGACCTCGACTCGACCGATAAGGAGGAGCCGATCGCAGAAGAAGTGACTCACCCTGGGCTCTTCGAGACGCGTGTCCTTAGGGGTGCTCCGCGTCCCCGCACCGCTGATCAGAGAACTTCGGGCGCCGTGTCCCGCGCATGCGCCGTCTCTCCTTGTGCCGCGCCACGAGGCGAACCCCCACCCCGGTTCCTTCTCTACCGCAGAATCATAGCCGGACGCCGAGCGGGTCGTGGAGCACCCACAGGGACACGCATCTCGAAGAACCATCGTTACCGCACAGGGCGAGCCGCTTCTTCTTCTTCGAGTCACGTCCCCATGGGTGATCCATTGTAGGTGAGTCCCGAGCAGTATCCCCCTTTGAGGACTGGGATTTTGGAGTCATATGGGTCACAGATGAAAGTACCAGGAAGCCAAATATGGCAGCGGAAGCAGAGTCCTTGGTGATCCTGTAACGTTCTGCCCAGGTACGGCTCGGCACAGCTCTGAGATGGGGCCATGCTTTAAGAAGGCGACAGTGGAGAAGACCCATCTCCGAGCGTGTACGGATCGAGTCCAGAGGGTCCATGTCGTGAATCTGGCAGCACTTAGAAAGTCACTGGGCTGATAGCGCTGAGACATTAAACCTTCCCGCCATAGAGAGAGACAATCCAGGGGACCTCCTGGAGGCCTTTGTCCTAGTGAGGTAGAACGCAAGGGGCTCTCCTACCGTCTAGGGTGTGGAATTTGGCCTCCCTATTGTCCCGGGGAGGCGGGAAGGTGGATCAACTGGTTCCCATGGCACAAGGAGGCCACTTTAGGGATAAACCTCGGATTTATTATTTATTATATATATTTGCGACTAGAAAGACCGTTTTCATCGACAGAGGAGATAGCAAACAGGTGGCATGGGGCTCAAAGCGGGGCCTAGGCTACCCTTTTAATAGTAGATTTCCGTCCCAAGAGGGGGAGGGAAGTCTAGGTTGAGGGAAGACATTTGTTATTCCTTTGAGGACCCTTTTTGTGGCTGGGCGCGACAGTACGGAGGACCCCGTACAGAGTGGTGAAAAGCTGTAATAGCTGCTAGGTGGACTCTGAGACAGCTCAGGGATAACCCCAATTTCTTAAGGGTCAGAGCATATTCCAGAATCTGCAGAAGAGTTGGGGGCTCCAGACAGATTTGCTGGGACGTGCACCAACTCTGGAACCTGGACCACCTCCGCCGGTAAGTGCGTCAGGTGCAGGACCTTCAGCTGTGGAGTAGGAACTCTTGTACGTCCTTTGAGCATGAGCTCTCGAGGGGCTGGAACCGTGCCGGAGCCATGCTTTGAGTCGGAGGATCCCCAAGTTGGGATGTATGGGGTGCGCCCCTTGTCCTGCATGAGGAGGGGCGGGGTGGTTGGGAGGGAGATCAGCAGGTACGCTGCAAGCTGCATCAGGTAAGGGTACCAGGTCTGTCTCAGCCAGATAGGGGTGATCAGAATTACATGAGCCCCGTCCCTCTTTATCTTTAGCAGGACCTTCAGCAGAAGAGGAAAGGAAGGTGTAAAGAAGGTCCTTGTCCCACGGGAGGAGGAGGAGCATTGCCCAGAGAGCGCCGTCTGATCCCTGCCCTGGAACAGAACCATGGACACTTCTTGGTTTGGTAAGTGGCAAATAAATCCGTGGATGATGTTCCCCGTGGTGCGAACAAGTCCTGAAGTATTGACGGGTGCATCTCCCATTCATGGTCTAGCAGGAAGGTGCGACTCGGTTTGTCCACTACCATGTTCTGCGTGCCTGGAAGGTAGGCCGCGGATGGTGATGTTTCGAGAGATGCACCATTTCTTGTGGGACAAGGAAAGTGATGCAGGCGTTCCTGACCGCCCTCAGTTCGAGAAGACGGATACGAAGGGAGATCTCCGCCGGAAACCATTTGCCTTGTGTTGTGAGCCCATTTCAATGCGTGCCCCATACTAGGAGGGATGCACATGGTAAGAAATAATGAAGGTGGCCCCTGGAGGAAAGGGGATCTCTTTGTATGCATTGGCCGGGTCTTTCCACCGGTCCAGGGAGTTTTTGACCCTGGTTGGTAGTGAAAGGGGTTTGACCAAACTGTCCCTGTTTGGTCTGTACACTGAGCTGTAGGCATCTCATGTGAAGTCTGGCGTGCGGCGTCACCGCCGTGTCCGCTGCCATATGCCCCAGGAGCTGGAGGCAGGTTCAGGCTGGTACTTGAGGGAGGGAGGGTTGGACGGCTTTGGCTTGTAGCACGTCTAGGTCGGCCCCTATAAATTCCAGGCGTTGCACTGGTGCAAAACTCGACTTCTGGGAGCTGATCTGCAGCCCCAGCTCCGTGAACAAGCGTCTCGTATCTTCGGGGGCTCGGCAAGCTTCCTGAGGAGACAGCCGTCTAGGTCAGCGTAGATCCTGATCCCTGGAGATTTTAAACGGGTGGCCACCATGGAAAGAACTATGGGAAATATTCTCGGAGCCGAGGAGAGACCAAAGGGAAGGACCCCGGATTGGTAATGCTCGTCTCTCAGAGTGAACCCGAGGAAACGTCTGTGAGACGGTAGTATGGAGATGTGAAAAATAGGCATCTTGTAGGTCGAGGACCGAAAACCAGTCTCCCAGTTCCAGTGACAGAAGGATCGTCGATAGCGGGACCATCTTGAACTTCTGAGCTTTGATGAAGTTGAGAGCTCAGAGGTCCAGGATGGGCCTCCAACCTCCCTTCCTCCTTTGGGGTATCAGGAAGTAGTGAGTAGATCCCTCTTGCTTCACAGATGTTGGGGTACTGGCTCCATGGCTCCTAACTGCAGGAGTGGATCTATCTCCTGCTGTAGAAGACTCTTGTGAGAAGGGTCCCTGAAGAGGGACAGGGAAGGGTGTGGTGGAGGGGGGTAGCGAGCTGAAGTGGATGGAATATCCAGATGGGAGGATCTCTAGGACCCATCTGTTCCACGTTACGCGCTCCCAGGCACTGCGGAACGCTGGCCAAATGGGTGCGAGGTTACAGGTGGTAGCACGGAGCGGTCTCGGCCTGTCAATAGCGGTGTTTCGGGGCAGGCAGTCGAGAACCTCCCCGTCTTCCTTTGGGGCTAATAGTGCTGCTGAATGCGGTCTGGGCTGAATCGTCTCCTTTGCCCCGGTGTACAGATTCCCAAGGACCCGAGAGACGCCCGGGAGTCCTTCAAGGAGTGGAGGGAGGCGTCGGTCTTCTCCACGGAGAGCTTCACCCCTTCAATCGGGGAGGTCCTCCACTGTTGTCTGCATCTGCTTCGGGAAACCCGAGAGGTGCAGCCACAATGCGCGTCTCATCCCCACCTGTGTCGAGAGCCGACTGCAGGGCTGGTTTTGCCACCAGTTGGCATTCCTGGATGATGGCCTCGAAGGCATCCCGGGAGCTGTTTGGCACCTTGTCAATGAAGTCCCGTAATTGGTGGCGTCGTACTTCGCCAGAAGCGCCTGGTAGTTTTGTCTGCTCACTTGCAAGGTGGAGCCACCGAGGCTGGGTTTTCCCACACCACCTTAGCGGGCTCTTGGATGGCCTCATTGAGCGGGAGGGGGACTTCAGCGGTGGAAGAGGTGTGGAGGATATCAACGAAGTTGGAGACGCGTGTCCTTCACCTCCTCTTATGGTACACGGAGGGATAGCTCATTGGTTTGAGCATTGGCCTGCTAAACCCAGGGTTGTGAGTTCAATCCTTGAGGGGGCCACTTAGGGATCTGGGGCAAAATTGGTCCACCTAGTGAAGGCAGGGGGCTGGACTCGATGACCCTTCGGGGTCCCTTCCAGCTCTATGAGATAGGTATATCTCTATTATTATTATTATCTTCACCAGCTCCTGGAATAGGCAGAAATCGTCCGCAATGGGGGGCGGTGATGGCATGGCCGCCTTGTCTGGCGAAGAGGGGGATATGGCCTTGGGTGGAATCCCCTCCTCTGCCTCCATCTCCTGCTCCACCACTTCGAAGGGTTCTAAGGCTCACGGTGCCCTGGAGGAAGGCTGGCGGTGCACTGCCCGGGGGTCCCAGTAGGGCCACTACGGTGGCATGAGCCCTGGTGTTGCCCACGGGTGACCATATCCAGATGGCGGCAGTGCCATCTGGTGCTACATTCGCTGACCCTGTTGGTGTTGGGTCCCGTATGGAGCTCGGGAGGAGCGAGCGTGGCAGGATTGCGGGGAGATACCCCTTGAGCGGCCCTGGCTCGGTACAGAGATCACAGCACCAAGGGTAAACGGGATGACCCGGGTAATTATAGGCTGTCAGACTCGCATCGATCCCAAGCAAGATAATGGAGGGGCTGATATGGGACTTGATTAATAAAGAATCAAAGGAGGGTAATATAATTAATGCCAAGTAAAATGGGTTTATGGAAAATTAGTTTGGTTGATAGAGGTAGTGGTGCTGATGTGATAGATTTCTGTAAGGCATTTGACTTGATAGTACACGACACCTTTATAAAAACCTAGAAAGATACAAAATTAACACGGCCCACATTATATGGATTAAAAGCTGGCTAAGTGACAGGTCTCAAAGGGTAACTGCAAATAGGGAATAGTCATCGAGCGGGTCCGTTTCTAGGGGGGTCCCGCAGGGATGAGTTCTTGGCCCTTCACTACTGGATATTTTTAAGGAAACATAAAATGATCACTGATGAAGTTGCCGATGACAAAGACTGAGGGAGTGGTAAATAATATAGAGGACGGGTCACCAATACAGAGCAATCTGGAGCACTTGGTAAACTGGGCTCAAGCAAACAAAATGTGTTTTAATACAACTAAACGTAAGGTAATTTATCATGGAACAAAGAGTGCAGGGCATACTTACATGATGGGGGACTCCATCCTGGGAAGCTGTGACGCTGAGAAACACCTGGGAGTTGTGTTGGATACAAACACGAGTTCCCAGTGTGACACTGTGGCCACAAGGGCTAGTGTGACCCTGGGATGCATCAACAGGGGAATCTCGAGCAGGAGCAGAGAGTTTATTTTCCCTCTGTAGTTGGCCCTGGTGCAACCACTGCTGGAATCCTGTGCCCAGTTCTGGTGCCCACAATTCAAAGGATGTTGATAAATTGGAGAGAGGTCAGAGAAGAATCACGAGAATGATCAAAGGATTAGAAAACCTGCCTGGTAGTGATAGATTAAAAGAGCTCAATCTATTTAACTTAACAAAGAGAAGGTTAAGGGGTGACGGGATCCCAGGCTATCAGTACCTACCTGGGAACACGTTGATAACAGGCACCTCAGGCCAGCGGAGGAAGGTCTAACAGGACCCAGTGGCATTCAGACGGGAGATAAGGTGTACATTTTTAACAGCGAAGGGAATGAACGTTTGGAACAACTCACCCAGAGTCGTGGCGGATTCTCCATCCCGGACAATTTTTAAACCAAGATGGGATGTTTCGGTTTTTTCCTAAAAGAAGAACTCTAGCGCCACCAGGAATTAACACAGGGCAGTCCTGTGGCTGGCGTTCGACAGGAGAGCAGATGAAATGATTCGAGTGGCCCCTGGCGTCTTTAGAATCTATGAATCCCTTCGCGGCCCAGGGACCTCCCGAGGGCCATTGGCAAAGGGCACAAGGGTTTACAGGGATCCACCAGGTCTGATGTCTACATAATAGCGTGCCAAAGGGGGGCATGTGAGGTCTCTACCACCATCGTCCTAACCAGCCCGTGATGTATGTCCAGATGATATTTAAGGAGTTACGTATCTATACGTTCTAAGGTATGTAAGTTAGGCCAGGCCACCAGGTGATACACAGGTTCTGGGCAGGCAGGCGGGATAGGAGACGCTTCTCTCACCCTGACTGACCATTGTGTATTGCGCGTCCTACAACGTGAGTCTCTCTGCACATGGAGCTAATCGAGACCACGAAGTCACCAAGAGAGCACAAGATTTACAGGCGCACTCGGCCTCGCGGGGTCCTATTTATGACGAAGATCAAAGAAGAAGCCTGGAGAACGCACAGAGACACCCAGGAGCCAAGCTAGCAGCGGGTTTCTCTTAGGAACGGAGGGTGCCGGCCAGCCTGGCTGTTAATGGCTGGGAGGAGGACGAGGGGTGAGCCGATCTCTGGAGAGAGGGGAGTGTCGGGTAAGTTCGGTCTGGGCTCTAGTTCTGGTGTGGACGTAACCCATTGTGTCCAATCATTCTACCTCCCGGCTGTTACTTGGAGCTCTGCGAGATCCCCTGACACCTGATTTCCCTCCGAACATGGCTAAGGCCTGGGCGTTCAGGGTGCAGGGAGCCGAGGTGGATCCGGGAAGCTGGGCTGGGCTGATCCTCTGGGAGCAGCGGGGCTGTGAACGCGGCGAGTGCCAGGTGGAGCAGGGGCTGGGTGCTCCAGGGGGATGCTCCTGGGGGGGTGGGGGTAACCTGTAGAGGGCCAGCAGGGCCTGCATAGGCTGGGAGGGGAGCGCTTGTGTTCCCCGGGCCAGGGGAGTCGGGGAGCAGAGCCCCGACAGGCCCAGACAGCGGGTCCTCATGCTAAGGGCAGGTGGTGGCGAGGTGCCTCACGGCCCTGGGTACCCCGGGAGCGTCAGCCCCTTCCTTCATGTTGTCCTCCCCACTCAACGCACCCTAGAGTGCCCCTTTCTTCCCCTGCACTCGCCTGTCCTTCCCCCTGGACCCCCATGGCCCCCTGCACCCCATATTCCCCCCTCATCCCTCTCGGGCCCCCATTCCCTTCCCCCCCATATTCCCCTCACCCTGGGACCCCCCAATATTCCCCTCTCCATCCCCTGGAACCCCCATTCCCTTCCCCCCAGGACCCCCATTCCCTTCCCCCTCTGTATTCCCCCTACTCATCCCCACTCCATCCCTCTGGGACCCCCCCCCCACTCCCAGCATTCTGCCACTCCCCACCCCCTCCCCTCAGCAGTTCTCCCCCCAAGTCAGACCCCCCACACACACACACACACCCTGTCCCGGAGCCTGCTGCTTTGGCCCCTCATCTCAGACCAGGGTCCTGCATCGGGGGAGGGGGTGGGGGGAATTGAGGGGGTTGCTCCTCCCCCCAAAGTGTCCAACCAGACAGCACATGCCCTGCCTGTGCCTTGGTTCCTCACACCCAGCCCGCTCCAGCCACACAGCCCAGCCACTGCCGTGGGCCCCCGCCCCCCCCCCCCCCC
>QXTE01000439.1:317241-329765 GCA_003942145.1 Platysternon megacephalum
CAGAGATTCCCCCAACCCACAGCCCGTGCCCCCGATCATACAGCCCCCACCCCAGAGATTCCCCCATCCCGTGCCCCCGATCACACAGCCCCCACCCCAGAGATCTCCCAACCCACAGCCCATGCCCCCGATCACGCAGCCCCCACCCCAGAGATTCCCCAACCCACAGTCCGACCCCCACCCCAGTGCACTGTCTCATCCACCCAGAGATCCTCCCAGCCCAGAGACTGTGCCCACAAGCCCCCAGGCCCTCCCTGGAGTGAAACCCCCCCATGGCCCCCCCAAGCCCCCTGGCCTCCCCCCCATAGTTGACACCTCCCCCCCCCCCCCCCCCCCTACGCCACCCCCCCCCGCCCCCCCCCCCCCCCCCCCATCTCACAGCCTTTGCTTCCCAGGCCACAGACCCTTTCGTGTCCCCCCCCTCTAGAAATCCCCCTCCTGCCACCCCCATCCTCTCACAGCCCAGGGTTAATCTCCCCTCTCCAGAGAAACTCCCCCCACTCCGACCCTGCCACACACACACACACCCCGGGGCACAAGTAACCCCACCTCCCCCAGGAGCAACCCCCCCCAGGACACCCAGCCCCCTGGATCCTGTACCCCCACCACCCCCAGGGCATAGTTTATCTCTCCCCCCACCCCCCCACCCCCCGCAGCCTGGAACTGCCCCCTTCCTAGGGCAAAGCCTCCCCCAGAAGTTTCCCTCTTTAACTCCCACCCGCCGACACGGGTCCCCCCTCCCCGGCCCCTCACACGTCCCAGGATACAGTCCCCCCCCCCCCCCCCAAGGGCCTCCCCGAGAGAGGGGCCCCGTTTTCCCCAGATCCTCCCCAGTGCCTGAACCCTTCCTGGGGTCCTGTCAGCCCACCCTGCGTGCGGGGACCCCCGGGGTGAGCCCGAGTCACCTGACCCCTCCCGGACCGCCCCCAGGTCAGCGCGCAGAGAAGTCACCACCCCCCCCCAGGTCAGCGCGCGGGGCTGGTGGAGGGAGCTCCTGAGCCGCCAGCCCTGTCCGGAGCGCGCAGCCCCCCTTGGAGAGGTCCCGGTTCCCCGCCCCCTGCCCCAGCGCGGAGCCCCCCCTCTGATCGTCCCCGTTCCCCCCCCCCCTCCCGCCCCCCCCGCCACGGCGCCCCCGGCGCCAGGGCCCCCGTCCCCCCCCCGCCCCCGGTTAATCTCCCCCCCCCAGAGCAACCCCCCCCCCCCCCCGTGGCCCCCCCCACCCCGCCCCCCTCCCCCACCCCCCCCCCCACCCCGCCCCCGCCCCACCCCCCGCCCGCCCGCCGCTGCCCGCCCCGGGGGCGGCCGGGGCCGGCGGGGCGGGCGGGCTCGGGCCCCCCCTCCCCCCGCCCGGGGCCCGGGCCCGGTGGGGGGAGGTCCCGGCTCCCCGCCCCCTGCCCCAGCGCGCAGCCCCCCTTGGAGAGGTCCCTGTGTCCGCGCCCCGCAGGACACGGCGCTCTCGGAGCAAGGTCCCGATTCCTCCCCCGCCCGCGACGTGTCCCCCTTGGAGCAAACTCCCCCAGCCACACGCTCAGCTCAGCAACCCCCCTTCGTCCCCCCCGCCCGTGCAAACCCCTTGGAGAGGTCACGGTCGTCATTCCCCACCCCCACCCCATGACGTGCACAGCCCCCCTTAGAACAGTCCAGGTCCCCACTCCTTGTGCCCCTGTGCGCAGCCCCCTTGGACAGATCCAGAGCCCTCCCCATACCGCCCCTGCCCTGCGCGCTGCCCCCCTTGGAGAGATCCCGACACACACACACCCCGATACCGCCCCTGCCCTGCGCGCTGCCCCCCTTGGAGAGATCCCGACNCCGCCCCCCCCCCCCATCCTGCCCCAGCCCCTGCCCTGGGCGCTGCCCCCCTGGAGAGATTCGGACCCCCCCCCCTTGCCCATGGATACCGCCCCTGCCCTGCGCGCTGCCCCCCGGCGACGTCCCTCTGGGCCCGGAGTCACTCACCAGCTGTGCGCAGAGCAGGGCCAGGAAGCCGGCCAGGAGCAGGGGAGCCATGGGGCGAGGGGCTCAGTCCCTGAAGCAGCAGCTTAGTCCAAGTGGGAGCGCGCCGGGAGCCGGTGCGCCCTGGGGGCTCGGTACGCGCGGGAGAAGGCAGCGGGAGGTGGGGGTCGCGGGTGCCCGCGCGGCGGAGCCCAGAGCCGGCGGAGGGACGCTGGAGGAGCCGGCGGAGGCTGTGGGGAAGGCAGAGCGGAGCGCACGGAGCACGAAGCTGCCGCCTGCTGCCTCCGGCTCTTTTAAACCCCGGCCCTGCCTGGTGTCGGGTTGCCTGGCCCGGCTCGCCAGCCCCCGCCCCCTTCGCTCCCCCTCCCCTTCCCCCCGGCAGGGGCAACCCCCGCCCCCTTCGCTCCCCCTCCCCTTCCCCCCCGGCTCGCCAGCCCCCGCCCCGTTCGCTCCCCCTCCCCTTCCCCCCGGCAGGGGCAACCCCGCCCCCTTCGCTCCCCCTCCCCTTCCCCCCGGCAGGGGCAACCCCCGCCCCTTTCGCTCCCCCTCCCCCCTCCACCGGCCGGGGCAACCCCCCCCCCCACCGGCCCGGGGGGCCGGCGGCCACGGGGGGGCCCCCCCCTTGGCCCCGCGCTCCCCCGCCCCGCCCCCCGCCCCCCCCGCCTCGGCAACCCCCGCCCCGTTCGCTCCCCCGCCCCTTCCCCCCGGCCGCGCCACCCCCCGCCCCCCTCGCCCCCCCTCCCCCCCCCAGACGCCGCCCCCCCCCCGGCCCCCCCCCGCCCCCTCCCGCCCCCGCCCCCTCCGCTCCCCCTCCCCTACCCCCCGGCAGTGGCAACCCCCGCCCCGTTCGCCTCCCCTCCCCTCCCCCCCGGCCGCGGCAACCCCCGCCCCGTTCGCCTCCCCTCCCCTCCCCCCCCCCAGGGGCCCCCCCCCCCGCCCCCCGGCCCCGGCCACCCCCGCCCCCTTCCCCTTCCCACCGGCAGGGGCAACCCCCGCCCCCTTCGCTCCCCCTCCCCTCCCCTTCCCCCCGGCAGGGGCAACCCCCGCCCCAGCGGAGCGAGCGAGCGAGTGACTAGTGGGGAGCCCACCCCCAGCAGCTGGGACTGGCCCGGGTCCCCTGCGGCCTCTCCCGGCTCCTGGGTTCTGGGATTTCCCCTCTAGCCCCACGCGTGACCCTCCCCCAGCTTCGGTGCCCACGGGGCAGGGCGGCAGAGCAGCTCACTAGCCGGGGATGCGCCTGCAGGGCCGGCTCCAGGCACCAGCTGACCAAGCAGGTGCTTGGGGCGGCCCCTCGGGAGAGGGGCGGCACGTCCAGCGATTCGGCGGCAATTCGGCGGAGGGTCCCTCACTCCCGCTCGGAGCGAAGGACCTCCCGCCGAATTGCCGCCACAGATCGCGATCGCGATCGCGGCTTTTTTTTTTTTTTTTTTTTTTTTGCTGCCTGGGGCAGCAAAAACCCTGGAGCCGGCGCTGTGCGCCTGGCCCTTTGGGTGTCCTGCTTCTGCGGCAGGAGCAACCTCCTGGGGCCAGGCCCGGTGGGAAGAGAGGCAGCGGCTGAGAGCTGGGTGCTTGGGTTATGGGGCACGCAACTGCTGCCCCCCCCCCCCCGGGAGCTGGCATGGCCAGGCTGGATCAGAGAAGAGGCCCATCGAGCCGGGTCTCAGGCCTCCCCGGACAGCAGCTAGCACCAGAGGCAGCCCAGGAAGGTGGAATCAAGCTGGCTCGGAGAGTTAGAAAGGGGCTGAAATCCTGGGGCAGGAGGCTGGATCTCTCTGCCACCATTGGTGCTGGCATCTCATAGAACCTAACGTTAGCTCACCTAGTCCGGCCTCCCCCCCCGAGCAACCCTCGGTTTCACCGGGATCCCCCTTTATTGAGCCCAATGACCCTAGGCCAGTGGTCCCCAATGCGGTGCCCGCGGGCGCCATGGCGCCCGCCGGGGCATTTATGTGCACCCGCCTAGTGCCCAGGGGAGAGAAGCCGCGGCCCCGTGCCTGCCGGGGACAGAGAACTCAGGCTGCTGGCGCGGTGTTCTCTGTCCCCGGCAGGTGCGGGGCCCGCCTAGTGCCCAGCAGGGGAGAGAAGCCATGGCCCCACGCCTGCTGGGGACAGAGAACTCCGGGGCTGCAGGCTGCGGGCGCCGGTGTTCTCTGTCCCCGGCAGGTGCGGGGCCCGCCTAGTGCCCAGCAGGGGAGAGAAGCTGGGGCCCCGCGCCTGCTGGCGCCAGAGTATATCGGGGCTGCAGGCACCAGTGTTCTCTGTCCTCGCGGCTTCTCTCCAGCTTTTCTCTGGATTCATATATTATGTAATATTAAATATGATGTTTTTCGTATTATTTAATGTACAAATACAAAATAAGCCTTGAAAAATTGTTGGCGCCCGCCACACTCTTCTGAAAACATGAATGTGCT
The DNA here is from genome assembly GCA_003942145.1 of Platysternon megacephalum. Lineage (NCBI taxonomy): Eukaryota > Metazoa > Chordata > Testudines > Platysternidae > Platysternon > Platysternon megacephalum. The sequence continues at coordinate 321,606 of QXTE01000439.1, forward strand.
ACTGGCCACAAAAAGGTTGGGGACCACTGCCCTAGGCAGAGACCAGGAGTGACCCAGGTGCTCTCAGTGGCAGGGAATTAATTACATGAGGCCGGAGCCCGGGGGAGCTGCGGAGAACGGAGGAGCCTGCCCCCCCCCCCCCCAAGCTTTCATTCTTACAACCCTGGCTCTTCTCGTTATCCACAGAAATGGTTGATCCCTTTTTGACACTTACATTCTTGGCCTCTGCACCTTCCAGTGGCTGTGAGTTCCACAGGCTAATGGTACCTTGTGTGAAGAAGGCATTTCCTGTTTCTGGTTTTGAATCACCCCCCCTCCCCCACCTTTTCAATTTCAGCGCCTGTCCCCTTGTCCTTGTGTGATGAGACAGGGGAGCAGACGTTCCTGATTTCCATTCTCTCTCGCCCAGTCCCCGTGGGATAGAGATTTATCGCAGCTCCTTTCTACAGGAACAATCCTGGGTCTTTTTCAATCTCCCTTCGTGGGAGTTTTTCCAGGCCCCTGATCATTCCCGGTGGCCCGCTCTGAACCCACACGAATTCTGTGCTCTCCTTTGGGAGTGGTACAGGATCCAGACAAGGCCGCAGGGTTGCTTTATATAATGGTATTAGAACATGGTCCAGCCTATTCTCCCCTCCCCCACTTCCTTATGAATCCAAAGACCGATCAGAGGTGCCGAGTACCCACAGCCCCAGGGGACGTCAACAGGAACTGGGAGTGTGGCCAGCGCATCTGAAAGATCAGCCAATTAAAATGTACAGCGCCTGGCACAATAGGGGCCTGGTTCCTGACTGGGGCTCCTAGGCACTGTAATAAAATAATAATAATTAATAATTCAGGCACTCAAAACCACCAACCACTTTTGAACCACCTGGGAACCAGGATGCCTGGGCTCTGTTCTCAGTTCTCCCGGCTACATTTTTTAAGCCTCATTTTGTCACTTTCCCGCCCATATTTTGTAAAAAACAATCTCTCCAGGTCCTTCCCTCTCCCCCGAAAAAATCCTGTCCTCACTTGTATTTTGTAACGCCTCCCTTAGATCTTAGGAGGGTCCTGGGGGTGGATCAGGAAAATAGCCATGTTGAATTCCTGCCAGGGTCTCCTTATGCAGCACAGCGCCACCAGTGAGTTCCTAAATGGCATCAGAATTGGTACAACAGATGCCTGTCATTATCTCTGTTATTACATCCAAAATAATCTATGTTAAAAGAACACCAAGGCTGCAAAGCCAAACCCTCCAAAATTAGGACATGCTGGAGTTAAGGATGCCCGAACAACCTTAATTCATACCCTTGGTGATCTGCATTATGAGAAAGGCTTTACTTACATGATCACATGCTGTTCCCTCCCCCTGCCCTCCATTCAGTGCACTGGATGGACAAGGCTCACTGAATGGGCAGCTAGACAGTAGTTCTTTTGATCCTCACCATTCAACAGGTGGCCCCATATTTATCGGGCTTGATCCTAAACCTACCCTGAATACAGAATTATTAATTTCCTCCTGGGCTTTTTTTCTGGGTCTTTCCAAACACTAATTAATTTATCTGTGAGATAAAGGGGCATTATTAGCCCTGGTTTACACACGGGGAACAGAAGCACATTGGGAACAGTGCCTAGAACACGGGGGACTGGGAGTCAGGAATCCTGGGTTCTATTTCTGGCTCTAGGATCAGAATGGGGCCTAGTGGTTAGAGCAGGGCAGGCTGGGAGTCAGGACTCCTGGGTTCTATCCCCAGCTCTGCAACTGACTTCCCTTGTTGATGCAAGTCACAAGCCTGCTCCGTGCCTCAGTTTCCCCATCTAAAAAGCTGGGGTAAGGACACTGCCCCGCCCAGCGAGCATTCGCCCAGTGCCACACAATCTCATCCGTATGAGAAATGGACGGCTGCAAAGCACTTGGGAAAGAAACCGCTCCCCTCCTGGTTATGTGAGCCAGGTGTGAACTGTGACTGGTTTACACCGGAACCGGTTTGCAGCATGTGGGGAGGGAGCCCAGGAGCTGCCCGCTCCCCAATCCTCCTGTTTAATCAGCCCCGCTCCTGCCATGACCCAACCTACAGACCGTCTATTAACAGCCCCCTTTGCTGCAGCCCATCTTAGTCTTTGGGGCGTCTAACGTGCCGCCCTTTATAGGACATGGGGGGAGCCAGCTTAACCCCTTAGCCCCCCCCTTCTTTAGACCCTTCAGCATTTCCTTGGTCTCAGACCCTCCGGCCCAGCTTTGTGGAGCTCTGCAGAAGGGGATGCTTCAGCTGTATGCTAATCCCCAGCACCTGCCTTATTGCTTAAACACAAGCCCTCCCCGGGCCACTTTCCCTTTAAAGTCCCAGGGAAAAGCGGCCCTTCCAGGCTGGTTTGGGGTCGTTTTAAGGCAGCAACAGCTGTTAAAAAAAAAATCGCAACATCGCTTCCCCCTGCACCTCCCGGGGCCTGAGCAGGAGAGAAAGCCAGAGAGGCCCTGCATAGGCTGCAAAGTCCATCGATAGGGTGACCAGATGTCCTGATTTTATAGGGACAGTCCCGATTTTGGGGTCTTTTTCTTATATAGGCTCCTATTACCCCCCCACCGCCTGTCCCGATTTTTCACACTTGCTGTCTGGTCACCCTATCCCCCAGGCCGGAAGTTTGGGGGTGTGTTTATTTCACAGGTGCCGGCCCCGCACCCCGGAAATGTTAGGGGGCTGCAGGACCCACAGTCGGCAGCTTTCCCCTCCGCTCCGGGAACCCCTGGGCGTTGAAATCAGAGGCCAGCTCCCGAGCGGGTGCAGCTCGGTTTAGTCCGGCTCCCGGTTGCAGGGAGATGTTTTTATTTGGGGAGAGCCTGGGGGGTGGTGGTGGTGGGGGGGAGTTCCTAAGCTCGCTTCGCCGTCACCTCCCCTGGCCCCAGCCGGCTTTGTGCTGAGCAATGCGCTCCATTGNGGGGGGGGGGGGGGGGGGGGGGGGGGGGGGGGGGGGGATGGAGCTGCTGAATGGAGCTAGAATTAGCCTCCGGGCTGAGGCGCTGGCTTCTGCTAGGCACCTACCATCTGCCTGCCCACCCCCAGCCGCAGCGAGCCTAATTCATGCAGCCCCTGAGCTGGCCGCACCCCCATCCCCTTCTCAGGCTCCCCTGGCACCCCTCCCGCCCCTTCGGCATCTCCACTCTGTGCCCCCTTTTAACTAGCAAGCACTGGGGGACCAAGATCAAGCTGGTCCCCGCTATCTCCTTTCTCCTCCCCACGCTCCAAGGGCCGGGTGGGTAAAGGTATTTAGGAGCCCGAAGGCAGCATTGCCTGGTGGATACAGCACTGGGCTAGCCTCGGCCAGCTCTGTCCTTGGCCTGCGTGGGGTGACCTCGGGCCAGTCCGTCCGTGCCTCGGTTTCCCCAGCTGTAAAACAGGGTTAATCAAAGACATGTCCTGGCGGAAGGGACCTCGGGAGGTGATCACGTCCAGCCCCCTGTGCTGAGTAACCCTAGCCCAGCCCTGCCAGGGGTTTGTCCAGCTGTTCTTCAAAACCTCCACTGACGGGGATCCCACAACCTCTCTTGGACGCCTGTTCCAGAGCTTCCCTCCCCGGAGAGTTAGAAAGTTTGTCCTAAACTATCTCACCTCAATCTCCCTCGCTGCAGATTACGCCCATTACAGCTTGTCCTGCCTTCAGTGGACTTGGAGAACAGCTGACCCCCGTCCTCTCTATAATGGCCCTTAATGTATTTGACGACTGTTCTCAGATCCCCCCTCAGTCTGCTTTTCTCCAGACTAAACAGGCCCAGGTTTTTTAACCTCTCCTCCTAGGGCAGGTTTGCTGAACCTTGGATCCCTGGACTCTCTCCAATTGATCCTCACGTGCACTGCCCACAACTGGACACCACTGATCTCCTTTGGGAGCTGCTGCTAAGAGCTTGGGTTACTATTATTAAACACCTTTGAAATCCACCCTCAGGTGCCTCCTCTCCTGTTCATCCCGGATATGGATAAAGCCAACCCGGGGGCCGTCTCCTCCTTGCCCAGGTTTGGGCTCCTTCCCTGGGGGGAGGGATAGCTCAGTGGTTTGAGCATTGGCCTGCTGAATCCAGGATTGGGAGCTCAATCCTTGAGGGGGCCATTGAGGGACCTGGGGCAAAAATCTGTCAGGGACGGTACTTGGTCCTGCTGTGAAACAGGCAGGGGACTGGACTCAACTCAATGACTTTTCAAGGTCCCTTCCAGTTCTATGGGTCTCCATATTAAGTCCCCCAGGTGCCATCAATCTGATCTGATCTGGGCTGGGCAGGCAAGCAGCTGGGGAAGGCAGAAATTTGGTCAAGGAGGATGAACGTATTTTTGTGGCTAGGCTGCTGTGGGTCGTATCTCCCCTCACCACCTGTGTTGCCTGACGGGTGGGGCCAGCCCCCTGGCCACGGGTGGGCTCAGGGCAGATCTTGCAGCAGGTTGTCAACGCTATGATTCTAATGGGGGGGGAGGCCTCAGCTACATTCCCCCCCACACACACACACCCTCCCGCCACCCTGGTGGGATCAGCCCACCAGGGCGGCGTTCTCCGGCTTCCCCAGGGGCGGCGTGAAACTGGCTTTCTGCCCCCCGCCTGCACCGCCCTCAAGCCCCATGGCCACCTCCTGGGCAGAATCCCGGCTTCACGTCCCCCACCGAGCACCTTGGGGCTTCGCTCCTGCGTGGCCCAGAGCACCACGCACTGGCCCTGGCCTCCCCGGGCACCCAGCTCCCACCGCAGCATGAGTAGGAAGGGGGCGGCCCCTCTCGGGGTCATGGCCACTGACTTTGGTAAGAAACCAAACCAATGGAGCAGGAGGGGCTGGGATCTGTCCCAAGAGGCCAAGTAGTCCAGTGATTCCGAGCTCACCAAACCCCTCCACCTCCTCGCTGGGCTTCCTCGCGGAGATCTCTGTCCCCGCCTGCTCCCCAGCCGCCCGGGAGCCCCTGCACAGCGGCAGGAATGACACAGCTTCCTGGTAGTGTTAAACCGCGGTGGATTTCTTCAGCAGCGGGGAGAGGCAGCCTGGGCACGGCCGGCGTGGGGCCACTTCCTTTTGGAATCTAAATGGTGTTAATTACAACATCAGATACCGCTCCCCGCCCCCCATGCACCCCAAACCCCAATCGCATCCCTGCTATCCAGCCCCCCATGCACCCCAAACCCCAACTGCATCCCTGCCAGGCAGCCCCCCGTGCACCCCTAACCTCCTGCACGACGACTTGGAAATTCTCCTGGCTGCAAAGGCCAATGGAGAGACGCCCATTGACCCCAGCTGGGGATCTGGCCCCATTGACTCCAATGGAGAGATGCCCATTGACCCCAGCTGGGATCTGGCCCCATTGACTCCAATGGAGAGACACCCATTGACCCCAGCTGGGATCTGGCCCCATTGACTCCAATGGAGAGACACTCAGTGACCCCAGCTGGGATCTGGCCCCATTGACTCCAATGGAGAGACGCCCATTGACACCAGCTGGGGGCCCGGCCCCATGGACTCCAGTGGAACTAAATTGATTTCCACCACCAGTAAAAACGCTCCAATTATTTTTGGGCCCATCCGTCCCCAGCGCTGAGTTTGAAACAGACCCTCCCCGCTGCCGGGGGGCTTCCCGGGGCTAATGGGTTTCCCAGGAGCCTCCGTTTGGCGGGCGGAGGCGTCGGAGCATCCCGCAGGCAGCAGGGAAGGTGCGAGAACCAGCAGGGGCTGTACGGTCCTGCCTGTGCCCTCTGGGTGTGAACAGCAGCCCTCCAAGCCCCCCCCCCAGCCCCCCTGGGAAGCGCAGCTGAATGGGAGACACACTTTTTCACACCTGGACACATGGACCTGTTGTCTCGGGAAACCCTCACTGGGGTCCACCCCCCTCCCCATCCCATTCGCCTGCCACAGCCGGGTAACACCCCGCAGCATGTCACGCCGGGGCTCGAAAAGTCACACCTGGCTGGGCTTGCAGGGAGGCTGGGGGCCAAAGGCCAATCTCACGCTCCAGGCCCTGGAGTTAATTACACCGGGGGGGGGGGCAGGAATTGCTCTGGGAATTCCCCTGCTGGAACTGGGACCCGAACTGGGACTGGAAGGGGCTGATTCAGAGAGGGGAGGAGAACATGTGAACCCATGTGGGATCTGGCCCCACCGACGCCCATTCACACCACAGGGGATCTGGCCCCATTGACTCCGATGGAGCGACGCCCATTCACACCCGCTGGGGATCTGGCCCCACCAACTCCAATGGAGCGATGCCCATTGACACCCGCCGTGGATCTGGCCCCATTGACTCCGATGGAGCGACGCCCATTGACACCCGCTGGGGATCTGGCCCCACCAACTCCAATGGAGCGATGCCCATTGACACCAGCCCTGGATCTGGCCCCATTGACTCCGATGGAGCGACGCCCATTGACCCCAGCCCTGGATCTGGCCCCGAGAGCGTATAAATATCCACAGAGCAGCTTGGGGCTTGGGGCCCCCGGCTAGGGGGCGATGGACGACTGCCTGGCTGGGGGAAACCTGACCAACTTGCCTGGAACTCCCTCTGGCCATCCAGCGTGTGTTTAGACACCGCAGGGGGACCCGTAGCCTCACCAGCCTACCAGGGTCACAGGCCCAGCTGGGACGTGCAGGGTGCAGGGGCCAGAATGGCGGGGGGCTGCACCATGCGCCCTCTCAGTGGCCAGCCTACTCCCGGGGGTCCCTGGCACCCTTGCCCGTCCCTGGGCCCCCACCACGCGGCTCGGCGGGGGCTCGTTCTATTAATCGGGGCCCTGGGAAAGCAGCCAGCGCTGGCCTCATTAAAGACCCCGCCGCCGGGGATTGTGTACAAACATTCCGGCGGCAGCAGGAGCCCCCTTCAGAGAAGTGAAAACATTGCCAGGGCGAGGGGGGTAATCAGCGGGTATTTGAAAGGCAGGCCGGGGAGAGAGCGAGCTGCCGTCTACGGCGCACCCGCCAACGCATGCCAAGCGCCGTCCCAGCTAGTCTCATCTCTGGGCACAGTGGAGACCAGGCGCTGATCTGCCGGTGTCTGTACGGGGACTTTGAACCACAGCAGAGAAAGGCAGGATGTGGGGGTAGCAGCTCCTTGGGGTTGTTACCGCGCTGGCTGGATCGAACCGGAACATGGGCCAGGGAACGAAACCCATCCACAGTATCCGACTTTCCGGGCAAATTCTCACCTGGGGGGGCGGGGGGATCAGCACGGCTCTGTCAGCACCAGGGGAGTGACTCTGATCGGCGCCAGGCAGGGATCTGGCCCTAAATGAGAAGTCAGGGGAACTTCTAAACTGAATCGTCTTAGCAAAAAATGATTGAAATTAACCCGAGTTTCCTACTTCCAGAGGCAATTCCTGTCTGCATGCAGGTATCGTGATATCGGTGGCTTGTTGGGGAAGTTTCCATCTTTCTGTGCGGGGGTCCTGGTCTTTGACCATGGCTCCTTGGTGCGTCTGTGAGACAGATGACAAATGCCCCCTATTTGGGACATCATAGGAGTGAATCAGCTCCAGAGCCGTGCTGCTTAAAGCTGTTACTGTTAGGTGTGTTATTGTGGCATTTAGAAGGCGCGGCTGAGATCAGGGACACAGAGTGAGAAACAGGGCTAGGGCTAGGGTTACAGGTGAGCAATTATGACGTGCATTATGGTAGAGATTGGGGCCCCGTTGCACCAGGCGCTGCCCAGACAGTGCAAGAGGCAGCCCCGGCCCCAGCGAGCTCACAGTCGAATGGGTTATTCTGCCCATTTTACAGATGGGAAAACTGAGGCCCAGGAAGGGGAAGTGACTCACCCACGGCCACGCAGGCAGCCTGTGGGAGAGATGTGTGTCCTGCAGCCACATCGACGCCTTATTCACCCCTCTCCCCAAGACCACGAAGCTCAGATGTCCCACAACAGCAGAAAAAACCTCCCCAAAGAGGAAACCAACCAGCTGGGCCTGATTTACTGCTGCCGCTCAATTTCCTGGGCACACGTGGGGGGCGGTGCTGTGGAGCAGAAGCAAAGGCAAGGGATTGCGGGGCCGGCCTGTACATGATCAGAAAACAACACCGCATCACCCGACAGCCCCCGCAGCTGGCACTGGCCGAGCGGTGGCATTTCCTGCCATTCACAGCGGCCTCCTGGGGAAAGCAGGGGCCAAGCCGCTGGCGTTGTTTGCCCGTCTCCCCTTGCGACACAACGGGGGGGGGGGGGG